>OY804548.1:5048000-5648000 GCA_963680865.1 Spergularia marina
GAGCAGTGCCACTTGTTTAGGCCCTCGGGTGCTTGTATAAATGATGTAACTTCTCAAATCATTATGACATGTTTCCTAAGTACAGATATTTACTTTTTTACCTGTATAGCTGTACAAAAGTGTACCTTTTGATGTGGTTGTACCTTAACTATTCTAGAATGGGTGTTCAGTATTCATGTACGTTTTTGGGGGGTTCTTTGTTATTTTCTATGTGTATGTGTGACGTTCTTTTTGTGTAAGGATGATGTACTCTTGTGGGTGTGTTGTTGTACCTGTTAGCTACTTTATACTTGCTTATGGTTGTATTGTTGTAGGTTCTGTCTCATTTTAAGTTGTACCTGAACCTTGCAAGTCTTACAGAAGAAGCTCAACAGAGATGGATCCCTTAGTGACGTCAAACACGGCGACCCTCTTATTAGGGTCTGGAAAGAAAAGGGTTATTCTCTTTATCTCCTTTTACGGTGCTTTTGTTTCCTCAGGAATGTATTTGGTGCATGCTTACAATCTGTTAGACTTGCCTAAAAGAACAGGCTTTATTAATCTGTGTATTTTTTTTTAATGAAGTGTTGGTTGGTTTTGGTAGACTCAGATTAGTGGTTGTTTTTCCTGGGAGAGTTTATGAGTTTCTCTGAAAGTGAAATTTTGGCCCAATGAAATTTTCTGCTCGCATTTGATTGCCTTAAGGGCCTAAGGTCTCAAGTAAGTTACCTTGAGCTTCTAGAGCCGAAACGGAGTGTTGAACTTGGATTCAAAGTGCATATTGATTTTGCCATGAGTTTTTTTACTCCTAATAAGGTCTTGCTTCTTTTTTTTTTCTTAACAAAATGGTAAATTCGTCTGTCTTTTTATCGGTATTCTGTTGCCTGACTGTTTTCAGTCTATAGGTTAAGTCTAATCTCATCTATTGCTAAGAAATATGTGGTTGGGTTTAGGAACGGAAACTTCGGTTTATCATCTATGATCAACCTCTAAGTTTACTTCATGGTGATCTCTATTGAATGGTGTTTCTTTACCACATGCAGGAAGTTCATGGTAGTGCCGATGTCCTTGAGTCGGATATTGTTCAACCATATGATAAGGGTTAGTGCTTTCTTATTTCTTAAGTCTCTTATGCATTGCAATTTAGCTTAGGAAGGGGACAAGGGATAGCCACTGTGTTCATTACTAACTTCATGTCTTTTATTTGCTATTTTGCTACCTCATGAAGGTATTGCAATAACTCCGCCTGTGAGTGTTTTTTCTTGCATTCACTGCCGGTCTCAAGCCCGGATAAAGGAGGAGAGTTGCGGTAGGTTTGTGGCGGCAGCGTAAAACAAGCCACATCTTATGGACATGAATCGAAATTTAATAACCGTGGGGGCGTCCCCTTCACAGCGACGCTCTACACTTCCTGGACCCGGGTGTGGTGATAAGTATGCAAGGGTCTCTAGGTCGTCGCCCCGAAGCGACGCGCCACTCCGACGCCCGGGGGTGGTGTCAAATATGCAAGGTCGCGCTACACTTCCTAGACCTGGGTGTAGTGAAAAATATGCAAGGGTTGCTAGGTCGTCACCCCGAAGTGACACGCCACTCCGGCTCTCAGGGCTGGTGTCAAATGTGCAAAGGTTCTCAAATCATGGACGGGAGCGGGCAAGGAAGTTTATTCATAACGGTAAGGGTAGTAGGCTTAGGTTTGGAACGTGGAATATCGGGTCTTTGACAGGGAGATCTTCGGAGGTTGTGGAGGTTATGAGGAGGAGAGGGATTCACATTATGTGTTTACAAGAGACGAAATGGGTTGGGGCGAAAGCTAAGGAGATCACACCATGGGGTTATAAACTTTGGTACTATGGAAATGATAAGATTAGGAATGGAGTTGGTATCATTATTGATAAGGAGTACATAGATAATGTGGTGGAGGTTTCGAGGAAGAGCGATCGCATTATGACAGTGAAGTTGGTGATTGGGAATGAGATTATTACTGTCGTAAGTGCCTATGCTCCACAAATTGGATTGGATGCATCTATTCGTCAGGAATTCTGGGAGGAGTTAGAAGAGGTGGTGCAAGGGGTTCCTAGTGGGGAGAAGTTGGTTATTGGTGGGGACCTTAATGGACATGTGGGATCAACGCGGCATGGTTTTGAAAGCGTGCATGGAGGTTTTGGCTATGGGTCGAGAAATGAAGGAGGAACGAGCATTTTGGATTTTGCGTTGGCTTATGACTTGGGTATAATGAACACGTGGTTTGAGAAGAGGGAGTCTCACTTGGTGACATACAGGAGCGGAAGTAATGCGAGCCAGATTGACTTCTTTTTGGTAAGGAATGCTTGGCGTTACCTGGGGAGAGTGCGGCTACGCAACATAGATTGGTGGTACTGGATTTCAGGGCTAAGGGTGGCTTAGGGAAGAGGCGGCCACAAGTAGAGCCAAGGATCAAATGGTGGAAAATTGAAGGAGAGCACAAGGAGGCTTTCGTGGAGAAGATGGCAGGGACAGATGTCTGGTCAACTAGTGTGGAAAGAGATGTAGACTCGTTATGGGTTAGTATGGCGCATAAGGTAAAGGAGGTGGCAGAAGAGGTTCTCGGTGAATCTAAGGGGAAAGCGCTACCGAGTAAGGATACATCTTGGTGGAATGAGGAAGTGCAACAAGCAATAAGGAACAAGCGGAAATGTTATAAGAGTTTGGGGAAAGATAGAAGTGAGGAGAACTTCGAGAGGTATAAGGATGCAAAAAGAGCAGCAAAGAAAGCTGTAAGAGATGCAAGAGGAAAGGTGAACCAAGACCTATATACAAGATTGGATACCAGAGAAGGGGAGAAAGAGATCTACAAAATTGCGCGCATTAGGGAAAGGAGGATTCGGGACATTGGTAGGGTGAAATGCGTCAAAGATGTTGATCAAAAAGTCCTTGTTGGTGATAAGGAGATTACGGAGAGATGGAGATCGTACTTTGATACCTTGTTCAATGGTGATCGGGTGAATGATATTGGAAATGTCAACATTCATCCTAGTATCGTTAATCGGGAGTTCATGCGAAGAATTCAGAAGGGAGAGGTGAGGATGGCCTTGAAGAAGATGGGACGGAAGAAAGCAGTGGGGCCAGACGGCATACCTATTGAGGTTTGGAGGTGTCTAGGAGATAGAGGTGTGGAATGGTTGACGACACTTTTCAACATGATTTGGAGAGGTAATAAGATGCCGGTGGAGTGGAGGAAGAGCACTTTGGTCCCTTTGTATAAGAACAAAGGGGATGTTCAAGAGTGTGCCAACTATCGCGGGATCAAGTTGATGAGTCATACAATGAAACTTTGGGAACGGGTGATTGAGAATAGATTAAGAAGAAGTGTGAAGATTTCAGAGAACCAATTTGGATTTATGCCGGGGAGATCAACTATGGAGGCAATTCATCTTATAAGACAGACAATGGAAACTTATCGGGATAGGAAGAAGGACCTACATATGGTGTTTATTGATTTGGAGAAGGCGTATGACAAGGTACCAAGGGAAGTGCTCTGGTGGGCTCTAACTAAGAAAGGAGTTCCGCAAAAATATATTAGCATCATTAAGGACATGTATGAGGGAGCTAGCACGAGTGTGCGGACTAGTGTAGGGAAGTCAGAAGAGTTCCCTATTACAATTGGAGTGCACCAAGGGTCCGCACTTAGTCCGTTTCTCTTTGCTATAGTCATGGACGAATCGACAAGGTCAATCCAGGATGATATACCATGGTGCATGATGTTTGCAGATGATATAGTGTTGATCTCAGAAACGAAAGAGGATTTGGAGAGGAGGTTGGAACTATGGAGGCACACTTTGGAGTCTCGAGGGTTTCGGTTGAGCCGGAGCAAGACCGAGTATTTGGAGTGTAAGTTCAGCGGCATTAGGCAAACGGAGACGGGGACGATCAGGCTAGATGGAAAGATTGTTCAGGGATCAGATTTTTTCAGATATTTGGGATCGATTCTTCAAAAGGATGGAGAATTGGATGGAGATGTGGCCCATAGGATCAAATCAGGTTGGTTGAAGTGGAAGAATGCCACAGGACTTCTATGTGATCGAGGAATGCCCAATAAGAAGGGTAAGTTTTATCGAACAGCAATTAGGCCGGCATTGTTATATGGCACGGAATGTTGGGCCGTGAAACAGTGTCACGTTCATAAGATGAGTGTGACGGAGATGCGCATGTTACGGTGGATGTGTGGACATACAAGACGTGATCGGTTGAGAAATGAAGTTATTAGGGAGAAAGTAGGGGTTGCACCCATAGGGGGTAAGATGATGGAGAACCGACTGAGGTGGTATGGCCACGTGAGGAGGAGGCCTAGTGATGCGCCGGTTAGAAGAGTAGAAGGGTGGAGAAATGATAATATTAGTAGGGGTCGAGGGAGACCCAAGATGACTTGGACGAGAGTGATTAGAAGTGATATGACCTTCCTAGGGCTTGAAGAGAGTATGGTGTTGGATAGGGCGGTGTGGCGAGACTCTATCCATGTGGAGGACTTATTCTGACTCCTTTTTTTTTTCTTTGTCTTGTTTTTCCAACTATTTTTTTCCAAAATTTTTTTAACTTGTGTTCAAAATTCATATGTTTTTGGCAATATTTTTTTAAACTTTTTTATTTATTTTGACTTTCTAAACTCCCTTTGAAAGTGTTTAAATACTTCTAAAAGGTTTACAACGTTTTCGAAATTTCTTGGCGTACACCAGACGGTTACTAGATGGCGATTCATGTTAGCCGACCCCAAATCATTTTGGGAATAAGGCTTGGTTGTTGTTGTTGTTGTTGTTGTTGTATGAAGGTATTGCAATTTCTTGAAACAATGAGTGGGTATGTTTTAAAACGGAGGCCTATTAACTTTTTTAAGTTCTTCTTCTGTGGCTGTTTTTATATATATCTTTAGGCTTTGTGTGCACCAACAGAAAAAAGAGATCTGGCATTAGTGCGTGAAAGATTGGGGAAACTGAACTAGGGGGTTATATTGGGTTTCCTTTAATCGCAGATTCACGGTAAGGTGGGTGTGTTAAATAAGGATCATATAATTGGTGCAGACTTCATGATAGTTAAGAAATTCGGGCCTGGATTGTAATTTTCTCTTTTCATTTAATCTACTTTATTGGTTGCAAAAACCTGCTGCAGTTTGGCCAGATGTGGTGATTTTTGTGTTTCTATGTATATTTGAATGATCAGGTCTCAATATCCAAACGAGAAAGGAATTTGCTGTTAAAATGGTATGATTTTCTCTTCACAATGGATATTGTTCTCGCCCATGTTGGATGATTTCCCACATCAACTGTCTAAGAGTGAATAGATACATGAGTACTCTTTTGAGTCTGTTTTGCAATCAAGTTTTGAGTTTATTTATTTTGCAATGTCATTTGTGATTCTGTGAACCTTTGAGCATGGTGTTTGTGAATATCTTCAGTCTGCGTGTATGCTTTACAATATTGGTCTCTACTATGGGAAAGAAGGCTACCATAAGCGATCCTGTAGTATCATTATGGTAGGATATCTAATCCTTCTCGTGATCAATCCATCTTTGTTTTTTTTTTTGATTTCGTAAGTAATGCAGTTATAGTACCAACTAATGAGTGGTATTTGCCTATTCCGAAGGAGATCTTAGGAACACAAGAACAATTGCTTTTGAATCCCCTTTTAGCTTTGAAATGTGTCGTTGAACATGTTGAAGTGAAATAAATAGTTGTTCTATATGATAATGGTGAACCTTTCGGAGGGTTTTGACAGTGCTTTAAGTTTTAGTGGAATAATCCATGACATCGTGAAAGAAAAAGAAGAGTGTTAGCTTTGTCACTTTGGGTATGAGTGTTTCTCTCTACTGCAATGCAATGTGCTTGTGCCCCTTGCTGAGTACATCCTTTAAACAACAGAGGGACTCATGTGTTTTTATAATGGTCAGAAATGTATGGAAAAAGATGCAGTAATTCGAGAATATTCCATGTCAGTAATGGATTAATTGGGTACTTGACGTTATTGCAAGGGAAAACTACTCCTTTAGAGCGTGATCATAAATGACCTTGTGTCAAATATGTTTGGGTGAGCAGATATGACGTAAGCGGCTTTAACATATATCTTGTTTGTTGGACCGTTTGACAGGAACAATGGTCAACTAGATGGTTACACAGGTGAGGATATAGAGGTATCTGGACAGATCTGTCTTCTTTTTCTATCAAGCTTTTTTATGCTGTTATGGTGATCACGTTTTAACGTTTTCTGTAGGTAATTGTACAACTTGCTAGACATCACAAGAAAAAGTTTCCAGACTTTTAACATGCTTCCCTTCAGGGATGTTTAGGAGAGGTATAGCTAATATGTGCAAGCTTAGTGGTGCCGCACTGTTTACTTGTTTAATGATTCTCTTCTGCTGTTCTGTAATCTTGTTTCATACAATTGGGGTGAAATAGAAATTTAGAATTCTTTGCTGCATTCCACGTATATCCGTCATTATTGAGAAGGAGAAGATGTTGTCGCATATAGAAATCAACTTTATTTATGTTCATGAAGGATTTGTATTTGTAAGTCTATCAATATCCTGCCACCTTGTGTAAGAAATTTAGTGGTAGACAGAACGATCAGCTAATGTGTGGAAATTCTTAGGAGAAAAGACCAAATAATGACATTATGAGTCGAGTGAAAAAATCTGTGAGAGCTAGCCATGGTTTAATATAGCGACTAAAAGGGGAAATTAGTACCTTTTTGGAGTTGTAAACGTTTAAAGAGGGAGTAATGTGCGTGAGCGTCTGAGGTATTAATTGCTCAGAGGTGTAGAGTAATGTGCTATAGGGATTAATGGCTCAGAGATGTAGAGTAATTTTGTGAACTATGATTAAAGAGACTTCCTACTTGCATTTTGTATTTTGCTGGGTGTTCTTGACATTTATGTTCACGCGTTGGTTGAGAATGAGGGCCATCAACTGCTTCCTGGTTTACAGAAGCATATGGCAGATAATATTCAGTAGAAAATAGGTAAAGAAGCAGACCACTTGAATGTGCTAAGCACTATTGCTATAGTTGGATTTGTGTGTGAGAAGTGAGAACTATCAATGTCATATTCTAACGATTTCCTTGAATATTTAGGTCTTTCATAAGAAGATTTTGGTTGTAGCTCAGAGAAGCTGCTTGGAGTCATGTGCTAAAGTATAAACTACTCTGTTTATACAGGCAAGTGTAATGAAATCTCCTTACATCTGACTAAAATTAATGACTTACCAGAATGAGCCTAGACATGGATACAAAGACGAGAAAAATGGCATAGATGGAAGCAACTCAATATAATTGCAGTTGACTTGGTAGACTGGCCAGGTAGCTCTTTCAAATTGGAATGTCGATGTATGAGTTTATCATTGATTCAAGCCAATCAATTGCTTACTCATTCTTATAGGCTATAAGCTCAATGGACGAGCTATGTGCATTGCATGTAGTCTTGGGTTCGAATCCCAAATAGCCTGATTTTTTATAAGTGTTCATAATGACGTTGTATGCTTTTAATTTGTAGACAAGTCATAGATTTCATTTTCTAATTTATTGATGTTGTATGTTACTTTAGGACATAAAGAGGAGACCATTAAGCAGCTAGACAACAATCATATGTACATATGCTATTGTTTTCGTTTATACGGCTTTGGAAAAAAAATGACGTCTATTAAATCTTACCCATTGACACCTCATGTTGGGGGACCTCATGTTGGGGGACCGCACGCAAGGCGCGCGGGCCAACAACTAGTTTTTATAAAAAAATCATCCAATCTTTGTGAGGGTTAAAACCTTTAACCGAATTTGTAAAATAGGTGAATGGATTAACTCGAACATTGAAATTTGGCTAAGGTGCACATTTTTGCCGACCCGAGTAAACATGATACCCCAATCGAAAAGACTTAGTGTTAGTGCTTGGTTAACCTCTAATGAAATCCAAGGTATAGTGGGAAGTTGATACCGTGAATAGAGGCTCACTTGATTATGTTTATATGTTGTTTCCATTCTTAGCTTAAGCTACAATGGGGGTTTGATGTACAATTACGGATAATATAAACGAAGTCATTTGCAACGATTGTGCATTTTCCCTTTTGTTTAAGTTAACTTTCTTTAATTTAGCTTGTACACTAATACATCGACCACCACCGTAACTTGTGTAATATTACGACCGTTAATGTAACCTGTACTACACTGGTGGTCACTTTGGTAAATGCAATAAAACATTCATTTTCGGCCTATTTTGTGTTACTATCACAACGAGTGGCGATGCAATTCATGGGCAGATACACCTGATATAATCTGTCCAATACCATTAACGATGAATGTTTTCTCAGTGGTTTTATGGTACATTTCAAGAGTTCGTTGCATCATTTAATCACTTCTTTAAAATAATTGGGGTATTATGATACACTAAGAACTCAAATTGAAAAGTAAACCAGATTTAATGTAACAAAATCAAACTTTGTAGTTAAATCAAAACCCAATTTAGTACAATCCACAACCCCAGAAATTTTCAATTTTAGACAAAATCACTATTTTAAAAACAAAGATTAATCCAAAACCCCAGAAATTGAAATAAACATGCTAAAATTTGGTTAAGTAATACCCAATAGATTTCCATATCCAATCTCTTTCACAAACCCAAATTCTACAAAGTTAACTTGAATAAAAATTACAACAATATCAAACATAAATCACAAAATTCCCAATATAAATCCTACCTCAATTGACTACAATCATAACACGATTATAAAAATAAAGAAAGATCTACTCGCTTGAGTTGACAAATAACAATAGAAGATGAAGCATACTCGTTGGCCTCAAGTTCGCCTGGGATTAATTTCCATCTTTAGGACTTTTTGGAGATGAAGAGGAAAGAAGGTTGTACACAATAAGGAGGAGAGAGAAACGGGGAGTTGGAGAAGAATGGAGGCTGAATGATTTTTCTGGTGAACAGTGACGGAAAACTAGGTTAAGGGGAGGGTTTTATACAAGGGTATATTCGGAAATCACTTTATGGTGCACTACTTTTTGAGTGCAAAAAGAAATTATGAAAAGAAATTATGTATATTATTAGGTTAAAAATAACAAAAATTAGGTTATCTTGGTGAAAACAGAATTGGAGAGACCCTAAAAAAAAAAAAAAAAAAAAGAATGGGAAATCGAGCAGCGATGTTGAGGGCGAGTATTCGTTACGCCGCCGGGTTCGGCGGTAAGCGGTCGGAATTAGGTCCCGGCAAGGGGCTCCGCGATAAGTGCTTCCATTGGAAATATAAAGGAGCAGGAACACAAAGAAGCATAGATCCGAATGCCGATATCATTGGCAATGAATTGATAAGACGGCTTAATAACTCGTTGATTGACTCACCTTACTTCCTTGGACTTGCTCGACAAGCTATTGAGTCGTTCAACAATCAGTACAAGACCAAGTTGGATTTCACGCGCATTCTGGAGTGTGCCCATGTTGAAAAAGGGGATCCTCGACATCGGAAGCTTGTTCTTCAAGCTTCTAATAACACTCTTGCTGATTCTTCTTCACAGCCACCCTTTAGTTTCGAAGCCGTTGTTTGCTGTAACCACAACCAGGTGGTCTACACTAAGCCGTTGATTACAGAACCATTCATGCGACTGGAAGATGTGGCCGCAAAAGTGGGTGTCAAAGATTTTTAGACACTTTTATTTTCCGATGTGATTGATAAGCGATTGGGTCTTGATAGAAGACACCGGTTTCACAGCCTTCCTTTGGATGATGATACTGTCCTCTCACTTGCTTCCTCTGCTATCCACCAACAAGTAAAACTCACTCAATCCTTAATCTTGTTTTGTTATCTAATATTTTCAATAAACGAGCAAATGATTAGGGTGATGGCAAGTTAATCTTTCTCTGGTGGTTGGTCTGGTGTTCATTAAGCAGGCTATTAGTCCTTATTATATTAATTCAGAATTGAAGGTGGTCACATCATTACTATTTTTTAAAACAATAACTATCCTAATTATCTTAACAAGCTGCTATGGAAACCACCTCTCTGTGTTTCAATCACATTTTGGAGGTATTGGTTAATGTTTAATGATATGACTTGGAAATATTACAAGGCCTATATCTCCCAGTCGGATCATCTTTTTCTGCTAGTCCTTGTGATGCACTCCTCATCTCGCACCTGCATCACCGGCCAAATAAAAAAACTAGTTTTATAAGGGTGTGCTCAAGTGTTTCTGCTTCGTAGAAATTGTAGATTTGTCCATCAAAAGTAGAAACTCTAATTTCGAATGGTTTTTCATAAACTCTTTTAGGTAGCGTTTGGAAACAATAATTTGAAAATTTGTAATCATTTCAATTCCATCATTTAAGAATGTAGAATTCAAATATAAATCAAATGTTTGGAGATTGTGGGATTTCAAAATGACACCTCTTGAGATGTCATTTGTTTTTGGCCTAATTGGATTTGATACATATTCCAAAGGATTTGACACAAATCCAAATTCTCAAATTCTTGAGTTCCCAAACATAGGATTTGTGTCAAATTTGAATTTGAGAATCAAATCCTTATTTCCAAACACTCTCTTAAGGAATAGTTCCGGAGAAGTTGGAGTTTGACCAAAACAAACCCTAAGACTGCGGGTAATTTCTAACTGGCTAACTCTTTGTGATTGTGATGGTTTTAGAGGTAGTGGAGCTTGATGTGCTCTTGAATTTATTTTGCCGTATATATTGACTCTCATGGTCTCATTTACCCATTTCATCAATGATATTTCGAATGTTTTGTTAGGATACTATACTGAAATTTTGGTGTCCTTGTTTGATAGGAGACATGCCTTGAATTAGGGGCGGTTCTTGGAGCGTGGAGGGAATTTGTTCCCCGTAGCAAGCCTATGTACCATATCATGCTTAAAGCATCAGCAAATGGCTCTGAAAGAAGATTCTATGCAGCTGTTTTACAATCTGATGACGCAAGTGATGTAACGGTGGTGGATTGGGTGCCTGCTGATTCTCCCAGGGCTATCATAACCTAAGGTAGCTAAATTAATGTTTACTTGTTTGTTACTTGCTACTTCTGTTAGCTGTATCCCGTTTTAAACGGGTTTAGTACGCGTATTACATGTTTTTAACTCCTGTTTGTTTGTTTGTTTGTTTTAAGAACTCCGCCCTCTCGCTTAAAGCGCGACTATAACGCGTATTCACCCCATTTAATTACCTGCATGAAAATGCGTGACAAATGATATTCCGTAGGAGGGAGTATGATTGTTTGTGGGTGATTAACTGATTATGATTCGACCCGGTTAATTCGACCTTAATTTCAATTCATTTGTGTTATGTTTAAGTCCATGCTTTGTTGTCTTTAAAGTGCAGGTCGTGACCTTGGATTTGGGAGGATTATGTAGTTTTAAATAAGCAATTGTTTGGATTTGCGAAGATGTTGTTTTAATATAAAGTTGTAAGGATTTGAGAGATGACGTACTTTTTAATTTATCGTTGTTTGGATTTGGGAGATGATGTACTTTTTAATTACGTTGTTTGAATTTGATTTCTCAAATTTGGTGGGTAAGAAACGTTTGTCGTTATAAGCTATCATGTCAAATGATCAATGGTGGAACTCCAACCATTTACAAGTCCAAATTACGGATTAATCAATTGGTATTTACAATTACAAGTTCTCAAGTTTGGGCTGGGAACAAAAACTTGCAGAAAATGATGCAAACAAAGATCATGCAGAGGTGGAAATCAGAATAGCTATAGAGAATTCACCAATGCTGCTCACTCGAGAAATTCGCAATAAATAAACTCGCCTGTCTATCGATTTCTGACTCCAGAAAGAATTCAGCCTCACCAGTTATGTTGCTGCCTCTTGACCTCAAAGGCAGCTCCATCGTTCAGCATGTCCTGAGCATCGGCTTCCATGCCAAGCTTGGAGAGAGCCAGCGCTTGCAAGTAAAACGCTGTAGGCCACTCAGGAATGCAGACCTGGGCTTGCATCGCATCTCTTAGAGCAAGTTCTGGCTGCCCAATCATCAAGTAGCAGAGCGTTCTTCTAGCAAAAATGGTGGCTGAAGGAACTGGCATTATACCCACCAACTGTTTTGTTTTAACAAATGTTAGCATGTGAAAATGATGTCTCGATGGATCATAAGCATGAAAGAATGGCTTAATGAATCACTAGCAGACACAATATGTTTAGGTGATCGGCAAGGGGAGAGTTTGTCATGAACTACCTTAGAGTAATATTCTACGGCATTCTTGAAATCCTTATCTCTGAATGCAATGTCTCCGAACTTCTTGGTATTTATCATGTCTTGAACTTGTTGCGTCCATTCTTGGAAAGAAAGCTACAACGAAGATAAACATGAGAGTCAGAATTGGACGTCAAATAGTAACTTGGTTAAAAATCTGACATTGAAATGGTACGCAACAGATGGGGGAAAACACCTCCTATAAACAAATGCAACTACTACAGCAAAGACTCGGACATTCAAGTAACAGGAAAACAAACAGCCGATTGGTGCCAAAAAGTACTATCTCATAGGACAACTCTAACGGCCATCAAACAAGGTTCGAACATGTGGCCAACTAGTGTAGGCAATTCAGGTATGTCAGACAACTCGAGACTATAACCCCTTCTCCCCCTTAGCGTAACGTCGTAACCACAGCGGCCCAGCCTAAGGAGCAAAGAGAGGTAAACAAGATGCGAAGTAGGTTACAATGATACCAGACTGACCAAGGCACAAATTGTGGCTAAGTGGCTAAGTAGTAAAACCAGCACATGACTCAAGCAACAGGAAAAACTATTAGAAGAAAAGGTTTTTTCACACTTTTGATAATGCGCGACAAATAGGATACATTCTTCATTGACCTACAAGCCTACTAATATATTCCATCTCTAAGAGCTTAATTAAAGGACACAATCAAATTGGCCGTATGTATCGGAAACATCACATAAGTGGCTGGTATAATAATTACATGATCTATATCACAGCAAGCATAATCCAAGATAATCACTATGACATCACAGGTCAAACAATTTCTTAGACCAGTGTACCTCATTTTCTGCGCCCTCTTCATCTCTGTAACCAGTTTTGAGCAGTATATCATGTGCTGCAGTAAGATCCATCCTTGCACAAGCCTTTCCTAGGGGAGAGAGCATTGTCGGAACCACTGCAACATTCTTTTGCAGTCCCATTAGAACATGGGATGAAACCTGAAAGCAAGAACTTCAAATCAACTGCCTCTAAAACGGTGAAAATGTGAAAAGAAATTGCAGTGTACCACTACACAACACTTTTTTCAGGAGAACCTACAAATAGAGACTCATTATACCTCTTTCTGTTTTTGCAAGGGGTCAACTTCTGAAAGAAGAAATTGAATACCAGGTCGATCCCTAGCTTCATACTGAAGACACTTTGATGCAAGTTCAATCATTTTGACAGCGTCGTCACTCACATACTGTCCTTCCAGAGAGGAGTCCATCAACATTAGTGCATTTTTTCCCCTTATTATGTCCAGCGCCTAAAAATCAACCATGTGGTCATTAGATAACCAGCCTTAAGTGAAACAAAAAAACAATTGACATCTACAAGCTTACAGCATCAATAGGGATTCAGCATTTCACTTAAATACAAAGGAAGACCATAAGGTCTAGCTGGAACAATATTCCAATTCATTCAAATCACAAAGACAATCATATGATAAAATTTTAACAGTAAATTAATTCTTAGGGGCAATCCACAAGGTGCAACAACATCTATATCACAAACAGGTGACAACTGAAGTCACTTCACCAGTGAAGGACATAAGTAATCACCTCCTTCCGGATTGCTGAAATACACAGGCACGTATCTGGTCATAAAGATTGGCCAGGCAAGCAAATGTGGTGCTTAGTTAAGTTTCACTTGCCTCAAAATCATAAAAGTACTGATGATATCCAGCAAAACTTCTAAGAAACAATTGTGACAAGGAAAGGGAAAAAAAGAAGCAAATGACTCCATAGCAAATCCCTTAAAAGATGAGAACTGAAGTCACTTCACCAGTGAAGGACATAAGTAATCACCTCCTTCCGGATTGCTGAAATACACAGGCACGTATCTGGTCATAAAGATTGGCCAGGCAAGCAAATGTGGTGCTTAGTTAAGTTTCACTTGCCTCAAAATCATAAAAGTACTGATGATATCCAGCAAAACTTCTAAGAAACAATTGTGACAAGGAAAGGTAAAAAAAGAAGCAAATGACTCCATAGCAAATCCCTTAAAAGATTACATACATGACTAGGAGGTATATGCTTCCCGCTTAAAAGGTCAAGTACAATGGTACCAAAGCTGTAGATCACACTCTCGGGGATAACCCTGCCTGCAAAGTTTTGGCAGCTAATAGAAGTTCAGAGATGGCTTTCAATAATCGAAACCAAAAGCCACAGCTCATATCTAAAAATAGGAGAACCAATGGAAAGATGTCAAAAACTCAGGCACATGCAATATAGCATAAAAAATTTACAACATAGTTTGTAGGGTTCTGGAAAAATGACAATAGAACCATAGAGTTCAAGATTCGTGAGGACACATTGAGCATTCTTTCATCTACAGAATCACATTAAGTGTTCTCTCACCTAAATTATCACATTAAGCATTTTTGTCACCCAGTTCCGTATCTATTACCTTTCAATCAGACCCGTGCCAACTACACAACAGTAAACTAACAACTCAAAGTGTTGAGGGACTATACCAATTATTCAGCTTCAACCATTACATTAAGGTTTTGGTTGAGATCGTCCTTTCTCAAGTTCAAATCCTATTACCCCCCTCCTCTGTAAGGTAAAGTCTCAAGTACAAGGTATTGGCAAGCGGCAAGCCTATGCATTATCAAGTATACAAGCTTTAAGCCAAAAGGGCATTCACGTGAAGGGGAGTTTTAATGTATAAAGCGATAGAACCAATGATCGGGCTTCAATCAGGAGCTACGCTTTTTGTTGAGATGGTTCTTCACACAAAGTATTGTGTGACAGTGCATCAAATGACTGGACCTTAGGAAAAAAAAAAAAAAAAAAGATGGAACCAAGAATTGAACATTCAGACAAGGGCTGTAGGCTGTAGCTTGTGATATTGTTGATATTGTTGAGGTTGTCATCAGACTACACACATGTATCTTAGTCCTACACTTGGCTGTGTCATTTGCTACAGTACGACTCTTAGTACTTGAAATCAGCTGCATGGCTATCCTATGACACCAACAATGAGTTTGGGAATTTGAACAATCAGCTGTAGAATGTACCTGTGCGCATGAACTCAGGAGGCGTGTAGGCCAGATTCGTGCTATAGCTCTTACCATCCCTGCTGTTCTTCATTAGGCCAAAAGTGGATAGACGAGGATCACCATCCTAAAAGAAGGGCTAGTGTGTTACAACATAGACAAGTATATTTTGCCACACAAAAAAGGGCAACACTATTTCATCTTAACATTAAAAGCAAAGAATGCAGGCAGAAATTCATCAAGGACCCCCCCCCCCCTTTTCCAAAAAAATGTGAGAATAAATAATTGATCGGATGGTAGCACGTAAATACAACACCTAATATTGACGTTTAGGTTAGGAAAATCTTTAAGCAATTCAAAGATCAGCAAAAGATTTCAGAGAAACAATACAACATTCCTCTCTTTTTACTTGTTAGTTACATACGGAGTATATGATAGGTTTAACTTTTGGCATGTGATATCATCAAATATCCCTCTCATTTTCATAATTTGATGGAAGACATGTGAATTAAGTTTGATTTCATTTGATTCCAATTGGCACGTACGGATCCTGGGTTATGACATATTAGCATCCCTAACTGAATAGGAAACAGAAAACAAGCAGGAGACAGAAAGATCTATCCAATGCCAATGTGACAAAGCTCATGACTTGCTGAGGCCATATGATAGAAAGGCGAAATTTCAGAAGAACAGTACATGCCTCATCAAAAAGAACCCTATAGGCATTCAAATCGTGATAAAGTTTCCGGTTCTCCACATTGCAATGGTCAAGCGCCTGGGCAATGTAATAGGCTACTCTCACGCGCATTTCCCATGGCAGAGGTTGTTTTTCATCTACACAGCAACAACAACAAAAAAAAAAAATATATATATATATATATATATATATTAAGTTAAGAGCTGTCATGGACAAGTAACAAAACCATGAAAGCCTCAAACCATGATAACATATATTTGCACTGCTAAAAGAAACTAAGAAGGATCTGCATTTGAATGCATAGCCCTAAAGAGATCCAACCTTGGTCCATGTAGAGCTTGGATTGTTAAAGTAAAATATGAAACAATACAGGTAGTGAAAGTTATGGTAAGAGAGAGAAAGTCTTTGGCATACAGTGGAAAAGATGCTTGGATAGAGTGTCATGGGGCATGTATTCAGCTACCAGTAACCTCTCATCCCCTTCAGCACAACATCCGATGAGGTTAGCCAATCTCTTATATCTGACCTTCCCAACACCAGCAGCCTCTGCCTACAACATTACATTTGACCAACTCAAATTGAAAGAATCTAGACAAGTCCAAATGAAGGGAATGGGGACTCGCTCAGTTGGTGATCAGCATAGTCGACAATTGTAATTAACCTCTATATTCAATGCCGGCTAGCAGGTCTAGGTACCAAACACTTTTAGCTTTAAACGAAATATAACCATTGACAAATTATCAACTGTTATGCGCAAAATAGCTTGTCGACATTTCAACCATAACAACCAGGGAGATAAATTAAGCTACCAGGTCAGATAGAGAAACCCCGGTTTGAAAACGAAAAAAGAAAAAAAAGACAAAGAATCCAAATGTCAAAGGACAAGCAAAAGGATTTCGGAATTTTCCCTTGCTACCACACTTTATTACCTGAATAAAATTCACAACCGGGAACATAAGAAAATCTCTACACCAAATTGTCAATAAAGTGAACAAATATTGTCAAATAAGTAAAAGGTGTGAAAGAGTACCGTTCTTAGGAAGAAAAATTCCTTAGACCCAAGAAAGCAAAAAACACTTTAGACAACTTTCATCATCCAACTTTTTAACAAATCAGGCAAAAACACCAACTTAAACTCTTTGTCAAAGACTAGTTTTCGCTATATTTGTCCTAATCACTAACTACCCTCAACTAAGAGATTATGAATTGCCCTCTCTGGATACAGTTAAAAAGCAATTTTCTGTACTAACCTGTTTATCTATAGTGCATTGAAACCCTAAAGTGAAGCGAAAAATGGACAAGAGACTTTGCTAAACAAGAGCTAATTCCGAACATAGGGAGTATAACATAGTTCTATTAAGTACATTAAACTTGTCACAAGCAATCACATAAGATCATACAAACACAAAAACACGAAAAGTCGAAAAAAGAAGGGTAAAAGAAGATCAAACCACAAATTGTTGAGCATCAGGCCAAGACTGCTTAGAGAAGCGTTTAACAGCAATAAAGCGGTTAGCATCAAGTCTTCCTCTATACACTACATTCGGCGCTTTTTCCCCACTTTCTGACACTATACATTCTGTGTTAAACCCATTTGTTGCTTTCCTAAGCTCACTCAAGCTGTACTCCCTAAATACTGCTACTTTCTCACCTTCTCCTCCTCCTCCTCCTCCTCCTCCATTTTCTGCTTTCAACAAATACACAATTAAACAGTAATTAATTAAGTGAAGAAAAAAATATATATAATACCAAAAAAAAAAAAAAAAATTCAATGTTAAAATGCAATTACACCAAAATCAATGCTTTTATGAAAATCTGAGAAATACCCAGAATCAGAAATGGGAAGATATAAGTGGGAAATTAAATAGGAGGGAAAAAGTTGACAAATTGGACCAAAAATAGTCAGAAAAATCAAAACTTTTCAGCAAGAAAAAGATGAAATTTTGAACAAAAATAAGAGAAGAATGAGAAATCTAAGAAATACCCAGAAAAGAAAAGGGAAAAATAAAAGTGGGAAATGAAGGAGAAGATGAAAGAAAAGGAGAAAACCTGAGATTTGCTTGTCATTATCAGGGATGGTAGGAGCGTCGTTTGGAGAAGGAAGGTGTGTCGTTTTGGACTGTATGCAGCCCATTTCTCTTCACATTATCAATTGTACTACTACTACTGCTGCTGCTGCTGCTGCTAAATAAAACAAAGATTAAATAACCCAATTATTTTGTACTTGCGCAAAATTTTAGTTTAGATCGACAATGTTGTACTCTCTCTGCTCCAAGTGAGAAACAGCAGCAGAAGAGTGTGAGGGAAGATTGGAAGAACAGCGTTTTTGTTGTTGTTGTGTTGTGTTAGGGGTGGGAGGGAGGGAGGGAGGAAGTGGTAAGAAAATTGTGAGAAGAGGAGAGAGAAAGAGAGAGTCACATGATAGAAGCATGACGGAGCACGTGCCGAGGGAATTGAAAGAGTGGACTGGTGTGTAGTGGAGTGGACTAGAGAGACTGAGAAAGCAGTCTATTGGAGTACTTCTGTACTTTGCGTGTTTGTGGCCGGGACTCTTTGACTTTTCGAGTCGGAATTTAAGCCGAGTAAGATTTGTACGAGAGTTGGCTCCTTTACTTATTACCCTGATTTTTTAATTTTTTGTCAATTTGGATCAAATAATCATGATTTGGATCCGAAGCTCTAAAATGATGTAAAATCATCTCAATTTGTCGTCATACTCGTCAGTTGTCACTATCACGTTTTTATGAGTAGGACCATAATGCTTCTCATGGCCCAGACCGTAAAATGAATTTGCTGGATAATGAACGAGTGTAACATAGAAATTAGAAGGCCTGGTTTCATAGCCCACAAACGTCGTCTGTGATGGAGAGCCCATCCGAAATCCAAAATGATTGTTGGGCTTGACATGGGCTTAGAGTATAATCATGTGGGCCTCTAGGCGTAAGGAAGCACTGGGCTTTTTCACTTTTGCTTATGTAAAGCCGATGGTGCTCCTCCACGTGCACCGATGTATGATGATGCATGGTGCGTCAGCATGATGCATCATTTCGTTGAAACCAAATACTCGTACTCCTTACATTATTAGACCTATAGGATCATGACAATATGACATTATATAACGTAATCAGAAGATGATACGAAGCCTAAGGTTAATCTAGTGGTTAAATTATTAACCTAACATGAGCCCAAAAACTAGTATACCTAATGTCAAGGTAGTCAAACTCACATTTGTATGAGAGTATCAAATGACATGTATATATGTAACAGTTTATTGAAGAGATATGAGGTAATAATTTAACAAGTAAGTCGGCCGGTATAATATGCTTGAATGCATATTTATGATGACGAGTTATATATATCACTCTAAGGCTCTGTTTCATAGGACTGCATCTTTCTGAACTGATCTGATCTGAATGATATTAATCTGATCTGATTTGAATGACTCTGAACTGATTTGATCTGAAGTGAATGGTTCTGATATGATCTGATTTGAATAACTCCGAATTTATCTGAATACTAATTTTATTAAGTCATATTAAAAAAGTCTAAACAAGTCAGTCACTTCTTTAAATAAAAGAAAAAGTCTTCTTACGGCCAAATAATTACCATTGTTTGTTAACCATTGATGAAAAAGGCAAAAAATTATCCAAAGCCAAAGTCGAGACAATAAGTCACCAATTTGCTTGTCACCAAGTAAGAAACATCTTAAGACACTACCTAATAACAAGCATAGATTTTCTTCGCACTTGAGAATGTCCATAACCCCATGCCCCGTCTTCTTTTGGGAGGGTAATAAATTAAAAAGAGGGGAAAGAAAAATAATTCTTTAAAGACAAGGTTATTGTCATGACCTAATTGACAAGAGATTTGGGAAATTAAAGAGAAAAATGTACATGTAAGTGTAGGTCCAAAAAACGTTATTGCCCCTCCACTAAAGAAGCTAATCATTTACTATTACGTTCTTCGTTCTGGTCGCTAATAAACGTAATCCTCAGGATTTGCTTTAGCATTTCACAATCATAGGCATGCTAATGTCTGGCTTCCTAGTGGCTCAAAAGATTAATCCACTATATGTCTATGACTACATCGAGCATTATGGCTAATTAACTAGGCGATTCAATACTTATATTCAGGACCGTCTTGAAGATTTTAATGGCCCTATGCTTGACTTTCGAATTAGGCCTAGAAACCAGTAATTTATATCATGTTCACGGAGCAGCACAAACACCATGTTGCTCCTACTCACAATTAAGGGGTGGAGCCTGTGAAATAAAAATGAAAAATCATTTTCAAATGTGGTTCCTACTCATTTATTAAGAGGATCACCATGCTCATTGTACTCGCATGAGCATGGTATAAGCATTGCCTGAAATTCTTAAGTGAAAGTCGAAAATGTAGTCTAAATTGAAGTTAATTAATTATACAACCGTAATTAAAGCAAATAATGATACATCAAATAGGGATTAAAACTGCATATTGTATGTATATATATGCAGGATTTATCAAGTAGTGATAAATTAATAACGACTTTTGCACATTTCTCAATGTATAGTAGGACTTGCTCAAATATTTTGGGATTCATTCATAATATTTATCCTTTTCTCCTCATATATGAGGCTCCTAAGAAAGCATATCGATTGGGTCTTAGAAAGGTTAAAAGGATCTCCATTCTTCACAAATTGCAAATAAATTAAGCAAAGTAGATTATTATTATATATGTTGCAATGACACAAATAATCATGTGCTGTAATCAACATACTCCGTATACAGGATGTCATTCTTAAGGCATGCATAAGAAGGAATTAAAGTCCATTTCTAATAGTTGATAAGACCAACTTTTTACATTTGATATATTTAATTGATTCTATGAGTTAAAACTCTTTCAAGTACGTAGATCATCAGATTACGATGTTGATTCTAAGTATATATATCATTTTGTTTTATCAACCTTATCACGTTCAACTCCAAAATCTCAAACAGTTTAAGTTTAGATAATTACAGTATAATTTTGGATTAAATTTCAAAAACTAGCTTAGGAACGATTTATCGAAACATTGCTCGAAAAAAAAATGAAACAAAATAGGTGCAAGAAAAACTTGTTCAACAATATGGGGTGCACGTCATCTATATGTAAAACCGCTGAGTTTCTTGACGGTTTTAGGACTAAAAAAACAAAAATTAATCCGCCAACAAGGATCATCACGTCAACAAAATAGTTTTTTTTTTCCTTGTAAATAGTAAAACCGCCAAGGATCTCGGCGGTTTTACATAGCGTAAAACCGCCAAGGTCCTTGGCGGTTTTACTATTCACAAGTTTTTTTTTTGGTTACTGTTCATAAGTCCTGAAACCGCCATGGTCCTTGGATGTTTTATATATAAGTGACGTGCACCCCATTATTGAACAAGTTTTAATACGACCCATTTTGTTTAACATTTTTTTTAGCATTATTTCAAAAAATTGTTTCTAACTTATTAGTGATAAAATGGAGTAGATACAATATGTCTCAAATTTGAAGTCGATCTCCTCCCATTTGTATTTGTGCTTTATCAAAGACCAATTTCTTCCCATATTAAAAGTAACCTAGCCGCATTTAGTCCGTAAGAGCATAATAAATGGACCTTCAAAACATCCAAAGGATATGTCAAGAACACGTTAATTATTTAGGCAAGCAAGTATTTGAATTGAATACCCATTAATCTTCCATTATCGTGCAAGTAAGTAAAGATCAAGGACACACATACACACACACCTGCCTTTTTGCCCATAACTCTCTATAATTAATATTATTGACATCCATCATCCATGCATCACTCGAATATCCTGCTGGCTCCTCCTATATACGGAGTACTATTCTTTACAAAACGATTGTATGCTTGAGATTATTATGTTGAGCTTGATTCAACTACGGAGTATGTACTACGATAGTGCGACATACCTCATAAGTCATAAGTCATAATAATCGCTCGTTTTATTTATAGGTTCATTTTCCGATATAATATATATGTTTTCGAAAGTAATATATATATATATATATATATATATATATATATATATATATATATATATATATATATATATATATATATATATATATATATATATATATAAAAGATCTTATCTTTCGATCTTGTGAAAAACCGGCCAAGAGTAATATTGGTTGGAATGAGTTTGGACTCTCTCATCAAACATGACACATATCGGATTAGATCGAGCTAGTCTGTCATGAATTTACCTCTAAATGCACCATTTCGATCTACATATTTTCCCTATTATTACATTAGATTCAATGCATCGTAATGATTAATGATGAAGATTACATTTTATTACAAATCATATTATCCCAAAAGTGATAGTTATTTAGGCTTATGAGCTCTCTACATCATAGAGAAATTGTTGGTCCGTTGATATTTTCTTTGATATATATGTAAGGCTATAATTAAACATAGGCCAGGTTAATCTGCCTATATTTGCATGACAGATAAAGTGGAATCCGAGTGTGGTGATGCGGACATATGACCTAATAATAATCAAAGAAAACGAGATTTGTGAAATTATTAGTTGTAATTAGACGACATAATCGAAACTATTACAACGTAGATAATAATTTTGTCAAGTTGTGGCACCACAAAACTCATGACAAATAGTAGATAGCTATAACGTAATATAGATTAGCTTTTTACCATATCTGATTTTGATTTCTCAAAAAAATATTAAAACGAATGAATGCATAAAAAATGCCATATTATATAATTGACCTTTTTACTTGATACGAGCAATTGCGTTTCAGAGTCATGATCATATTATCTACTACCCTACTAAAATGCCTGGCTAGTCTGAGTTTAGTGATGAGAAGTTATTTAACTTTTTTCTTTTACTTCTTTTAGCTCACACTCATTTTCACAATGTCGTCATTATTGCTCTCTTTATTGGTCTTTAAATTAGTGACAATACTTATAAAGAATTATCGATGACAATACTAATAATATACACAATATTTACATATATCGGGATTAAAGTTTGATCGGAATACCGCCTGAAGTGTGCCACCATTGCGGCATTGCCTATAAATTTAAAGTGGAAATTCAAACTTTATTAGATAGTGTATGTACCTAGCTTAAATCAGGGATAAATTCCACTAAAATAAAACAACTAATTCGCCACATGAGTTTAAGTGAGTGCATGCATCTATCTCTCATGAAGAGCCTAACTCCCATTATCAAGGATTTATAAACAAGACTACTAGAGGCTTCCATTTCCAACTATAGCTAGTTTAGCACACTTTTGTGAAAAATATTATACAACTATTTTTTCAGGTGGTAATGACTAATGAGTAGCCTTCCAACGGCGGGGTTCTTTCTACCGACTATGGAAATTAAACCCTAGTATTTAGGCCGGATACGCTGATATACACTATAATTAATACGAGTAGCAAATTTGTTTATAAAATAGTTATACCATGTTTTCACATAATATAAATATCCTGAGGATCAAGGTTGACCTAGTGGTTAGGAACTCAACCTGCCTGGAGGATGTCCCGGTTTCAAATCCTCATACCCCCCACCCCCGCAACATTAGTTGCTCCTTTATACCAAAAAAAAAAAAAAAAAAAAAAAAAAATCCTAGAGAATCGATCACAATTTTACATCTGTATCATACATACACTACTACATACAACTCTACAATACAAGTACGTACTCCTGGCCTAGAGGCCTCTAAATATATTGGATATCTCAACCATGCATACATAATAATTTAAGGTTATATATATCCTATAATTCTCATAAAAATATTGAAAAAATAAAAATATCTTGAAATTGGCCTGGCCACCATTGTAGAATCGTCATATATAAATAATGGCTGCTATGTAATATCAATTAATTAGTACGTCACAACTCACAAAGTCACAAGAAACAAATTAAAGAAAGTTTAAGTACATATTTTTGGATGTGATTGATCTTATGCTATTACACATACGTCCCTATTAAAAATTAGGATTTACTAGTGAGGTACATTTATGGTTTTGGTTGGTCTATAAAACAGCTTTTTTTCTCTTAGTGAGAGCCGTTGAAGTTGTCCAACATTTTTTATTTCCCTTTTCGATCGATTATTACTTTTCTGATCTAAGGTGGAAGTGGAAAGAACTATTGATGATAACAATCACTTGCATTAGATTAATTAGATGGTAATAAAACAGTGAAAACGATAACAAATTAACAACCATCTCCTAATGAGAATGGATTTCTGTTCCGATTCGTTCCATTTAGTTTGATGTCCCACTACATGTTCTAGACCATTACATACGATGGTTCCATGCATGCAAGTCCACAATTTTTAAATGATGCGTTATTAGCTAGCTTGCTCGCTAATTTATTACTACTATAGAAGTCCAGAGTTAATCAACATACATATCAAGGGATATATAATTCATGGGATAGGCATTATCGAATCCAAACCTGATATAACTATATAAGCATAAAGCATGGCAAGTTAATAATTTGGGAAATATCAAGAGTGCGGTTATATAGTATATGGAATATAAGTAATTTTAATTTGTTTTGGATAAACTATCTCAAACAGTGGCGTAGCCAATTCAAGGGATGCGCGGGGGGGTGTCATGCCCCCCAATTCACTCTGAAATATAACAGTACTAGTTTACTGCCCGGGCTACGCCCGAAATAAATTTTATCATTTTATTTATTTATGAACAAATAATTTTATCAATAAAATTAATTATTTATAAGGAAGGTACAAAATAATAAGGTAAAGATAAAATCAATTAATAGTAAACATTGATTTTTTATAATAAAAAATATTGTGAATTTTTTTGATATGGAAAATGTCGCTATACTCTTTACCATAAAAGATATTTCAAATGAATTTTTTAAAAGAAAATTGAAGAGACATGTCACGTGGGATGGCAGATAGCATAACTGAAGCCGGTGAACGTGGTCGTTGCCTCTAACACAGCTTTTAATATATAGTATAAGATATATGTTATTTATGTTCCCAACATGCATATAAGTTGTGATAAACTAGTGGAATTTGGCCCATTTTAGATTGCAGATTATCTTTTGAGCCTGGTGACTGTCAATGCTTATACCATGCTCCCGTGAGCACAAGGAGCATGGTGGTCCTCCTCACAATAAAGGAGTGGGGACCACACTTAAATAGATTTAAATTTATTTAAGTGTGGTCCCTACTCCTCTATTGTGAGGAGGACCACCATGCTTCTTGTGCTCCCAGGAGCATGGTATAATTTGCAGGTGACTGTCACTTTGGCTTCTTTTTTTTTTTTTGTTTTTTTTATAATTTTTGTTAAAAGACTCTCGAATATGCAACTCATGCATGTTTTGGTTTTTAATTTTGTATCCCTCCCTTTTCTCTCGATCCTGATTTCGCCATTGATCTCAATCACATAAGTACAAGTTAAATACATTTGTCGAGACCTTGCCTGCACAAAAAATGACATATCTATACTATAACTTTAATAGCCTAACTTTAACGCCCATGTGGCAATGCATGCAGGCGTTCTTACAGAAAAAAGTCACATCATATGTCAGGTGTCGACCCACCGTGAGTCTCTTCTCTCTCTTCCACGTCAAATAGGCATTAATATTTGTGTAGACCCAAAAAAAATCTATCTTAACGGTAATGCCTCTTTGTACGCGTGCGTAATGAAGAAAAAAAAAACTGAAGTCTTATCTCCTTCCACTTCCGTTCGTAACTTTTCACTCATTCATTTTAATGGCAACGTCGAAGTTGGAAGGCCTTTTCATGCTGCCATATCTATACATAACTATTAATACGCTAACATTAGTATCCTACGTGGCGTTCTCTTAGAAGTTTCGGGGGGTTGTCCGAGTGGAAAAGCCATGTTTTCTCAACAACGTTATCAATATGATGGAGATATTTATCTTTTGAACTGCCCATCTAGACGTTATAATAATTTCAACTTATTATACATAAATGTCTTTAAAGTTGCATAAATAATCATTATTCATTTTAATAAGAATATTTAGTATGGTGTCTTTTGGCTATTCATTTGCCTATTGTGCCGGTTACATCTTAATTCGAATTGGTATATATAGGTAAATCTTTTGTTTTGTATTGGTGAGAAAATTATCATTTCCTATAATGAGTTTATCAAAGAGAGAATTTTAGTCAGGGGAATATATATATATATATATATATATTTAGATCGTATTTTTATGTATTCTTCATAGTAAGACTTTTTATGTTTTACTATCAAAATATGATGGCAAATTGTGAATCAATACTGTAATTGCAAATAGTTATATTGTATATCAACTTTTTTTTTTTATTCAAAATATGATAATCTTGGTCATGTTAATTTTCGATATTGTGATTGACAACTTTATTTTCATTTTTCGATATACCCAACATGTTAGTACAACTCCACATATATATAATTAAAAATGATCCCGTGAATTCACGGGTCCAAAATCTAGTTCTATATCTAATTTACTTTATTTTTCAATAACACATACTAAACTAATGGAGTAATTACTACTCGCATGCAATAAAAGTTGAGAGAATAGTGGTGACATTTCCAATTCCTCCAAAGTGTAGGAATTTCTTTACCTTGAGGGGGGCTAGGTAAGTAGAAATTCGCGTGGGAATTACTAATTCCCTAGTTCATTCAAACAAATTTCCTTATTCCCATGCTTTCTTACTTCCCATGATTTGCAAATTCATGTGAATTTCGACTTTTCAAGTGTATCCAAACGAGCACCAAGAGTAATAGTTATTTCCATGCTAACAAGCTTAGCTTCGACGTTTCTTATCATCCGAAAATAACGACCTTAATTAGTTAGTTTCAAAGTTGTGCTATTAGCCTATTATTGATACAATAGTAGCTCTATTGCAATGACTAAACCTCACCTAGTAGTCTAATTCCAACCTCTCTGGATTCATGCACATATCAAAATGAACTTGTGGCAGCAGGTAATTTGGGACATACATCCATGGCCATAACTGTCGTACTCGAACAAGTGTCCAATTTTAATCAAGTGGGACTTAATGTTCATTCATATCAATATTATTTATATTTTAACAAATTCAATTTTAAAGGGTGTCTCAAATCAGTCCATATCTTGAACTAAACTTGACTAGGATCTACATCTTCTCATAATTAATAGCTCCCCACCTTTTTTATTTATTTATTATAAGTTCAATTTTGTAAATCAATTACCCAAAAAGAGAAAAAATGGGAACTCAAGAGGGCCACAATTTCTGGCCTTTTGCTCTTAAAAGATGTATATTTGGTTTATTACTGGCCATGAAAATTGGACATTTTTGCCTTTTTAAAGTTGCTAGGTTAATTTTTCCTATCCAAGTAAATAAATAAAGAGTGTTTAGGTTTGTCTTTTTTGTTAGAGCAAATTAAACAATTATGTCGTTTATAAATCTTTGGTTATTGCAACTCTTTTAAGTAATATTGCAAGTAGTACTATTATTGACTTATAGTGATCAAATAGCTCAATGGAAAACTATCAATATAAAGTAATATAACCAGTGTTCAAAACTTATTTGTATTAATTACTATCGCGTGTGTTTGACTATTATTGAAAAAATTGCTTTAATATTATTAATATAATTATTATAATTATAATTATATTATTTATAATTAGAGTAATAATAGATTAATAATATAATTATAATTATAATTAGACTAATAGTAAATCAATAATATAACCAGAGTTTAAACCTATCTACATTAATATTAACTGATCGTATCACGCTTTATTTAAAAGCTGAACAATTCATGTCTATCGTGTGGCTAATAGGGTAATATTATTTGGCATGTGGGTCTTGCTCTTTATTTTCACTAAAGCTAAGTTTCAACCATCCAATTCCCCTATATATATGAACCATCCTTTGGCTTCTTTCAACAAGGACTAAGGGAGTTTAGATATATCTTCTGAAAATATTTTTTCACCCTTCTCCCCTTTCTCTCCCTTGAAGTTCAAGTTACTTGACTTAACTTTGTGACTTATTTTTCCCTTGAATATAATCTCAAAGTTTTTCCTCCCCCCATTTCTCAGCAATGACTATAGTTGCAGTGACTAAGGTCAGTCCTACACTCCTGCTTCATCTTTTTTTAGCTTATATAGCTTTTTGTTATCTTTAAAAGCAAGAGTGGATAAATTTTACTCTGTGTTCTAGAATCATTAATGTTAAGTTTGAATGCATCTCGGTATGTAGTATGAGACCAATAATTTTGGTGATCATGATTCATGCAAAATAATTAGTGTGCCACATGAGACACACTGGTGTGTCACTGCACTTTGTTAGGGTGTGATTACGTGACATACTCAAGAGTGTAGAACAAGTTACTTAGCTTATGAGAAAATTTTACTGGCTTATTCATCACCTTATTCTTCTTAAATTTAACATTGTTTTTATTCCATTTTATGAACAGAGTAAGAATATGAAAGAAATAGATGATGTTTATACAATGGACGGAACCGTCGACTGCAAAGGCCACCCTGCCAGCCGCCAACATACCGGCAATTGGTCCGCCGGAACTATCATCCTTGGTTAGTCTTTTTATCAATCTATAATTTTTACTTTCGACGATTATGCTCGATTTATAAAGTTCTAAATCATATTATCATGCAAAACAAACAAAAGTTATCGACATTAATATATCTATGTTTTTAGTCGCGCGAACATGAAAAATATCACGACTTCATGATTACAAGAGTCATTTCAGAAGTTTATAAAAACTTTTCTAAGGATATTTGTCCGAGGGTACGGTGATGATACATTTTTTCACCTATCATGGAAGTTTATAGTGAATTAGTGATCCACTAATCATTGAATAATTGGGATATGGTACGGCCCTCCGAAGGTTTAGTGGACCGACGTACTAAAATTTTAAGGATTATTGTTTCCTCGTTACGATCGATAATGATGAATGATCTATACACTTTTCGACCCCAAAATTATTGCGTCTCGATCTCCCGTTTGTCTTCACTCTACATACTATGCTGATGCTAACAATTCAACACCATTCATTTGGCCCCTACCTTCGACTATAAGCTTCTTCATTATTTATTTTTTTTATTTTTTTTCTGGTTTGTTAATTAAATTTCATATTTTACTAGTTCATTTATTTGGTGTACATACGTAATACGTTATCACGTTGGTAACAAACAACATTAGAAAATTTCTTCGGACCTCCTTTATCAAATGAATTAATTAAATAAAATTTTTTGAACAATGAATAAATGAGTTTATATAAAAAAAAAATGGCTATAAACACGCCCCAATAAGCTATACTAACTGAAAAAGATGTGTTTATTGCAAATTCATCCAGTCAACAGAAGTATTCGAAGTTAGATTGCATTATTTTTGTGATATTTGAAAGGGTCCATTCTTATATTAGTAAAAAAGAGTTAACGAGATTAGAGGGTCACTACTCGAGCAGAAAATATTCCATGCACACACATTATCAATAGAGGCAACGAGTTTTTTTATGTCGCAAATGTGATTATCTTAATACAAACAATTATGGATCTATATATGATCGACCAAACAACGAATTATTATTATTATTATTATTATTATTATTATTTAGTAAACGATAGTGTTAAATCATCATAAATTTACCTTAGCTCATCAATCACGTACTAGCTATGCCTAAAAATATGTCAAGGGGTAATAAGGATCATGTGAGTCTCCATAATATACACACTCGTGAGAAATTGGTGTGCTTTTGCATTTTAAGTCCTAAGATTATTGTACATATACTTTGAGGATACATAGGTACACTTATCAATTTAACAACTTATCAAACTCAACCATTATTTTTGATAAGTTGGTAGTGCATGAATATCTCAAAACGTACATTTATTTATCACTTTATAAAAGTTCACGAGATTAATCCATATAAAGACAAGAAAAAAAAGGAGGTATAGTGTGTTTTTAGTTTCTCTTATCATGCATGCCAGTTAGCATATTGGAAAAGGACCCCGTTTTTAAGTAGAGTACTTTTAATAGAGGTATAATTATTATTATTATTATTATTATTTCATTTTTATTTTTTTACTTCTGGTCGAATTGACAAGCAAGAGTTCAATTAGGTAAGATGATCTTAATTCAGTTTACCATAAAATGTCACAGCATGTGAAACATGCATGTATGACTACTGTATGTGTATGTCTTTTAGTCGTACAACTAAGTTACGTAAAATAAGGAAAGACGTACTCGGTACACTGTCAATGAAACTCACTAAATCGGTACTAGATACTCCATATATAAGTGTTCGAGTCAGTAGAACGATGTTACGTTAGGAAATAGAAGTAGGGAACAAGATCGATCGATCGATCAGTATGAAATACGTACTAACAGTTAAAATGGAAAGGCGATAATGTTGTGCGTGGGTATGGTGTAATAAAAGAACACGCATGCAGAGAGAAATAAAAGACGTGATTCTCACGAAAAAACTTGTTTTAGGGTTATGCTTAGTGCAATGACGTATGCCAATTCAACCTACGTGTCACGAAATGAACTCTGTAATGTATATGCATGTACCACTACATAAGGTGTATAACATGTTAACTCTCTTTTTCTTTTGTTTTTTTCTTCTGATTTATGAAATTATTGGAGAACACATAACCAGTGAAGAACTTGATAATAAATTGTTAGTACTCCTCTATTAACGTGAAATTCATTGTATTATCGATAAAACGTACATATTCTAAGGTCGATAGTGTGAGTATAGCATATCATTCATCTCTCAAACAAATAATTAAGGAATTTAAAAATTCGATTTACAGATAGAGGTTTGAAAAGGTCTGTGACTTAAACAAGTATTCCCAAGTATACCCTCCGTTGTTTTGAACCTTTTAACATTTCTTTAAAACTTACAAATAAAAATGCATGTTCTACGATTAAGGTTAAGTAAAATTGGTTTGCGATTGATAACGAACTGTGAGACAGTGGGCAAAATCGTTTCCACTTTGAAATTGATGACTTGAGTTATAAATAATGCCTAACATAATGTTCCAAAAATGTCATAAAAGATGGAGCTATCTTTGATCTTTTAAAATGTTAGGGCAGTATCTAAGTCTGGCTTCACTCGGAATAGAAGTTCCATGTTCTACATCACTTAAGTAGGTAATTTACTTGCAATTAGTTTGCCAAGTTTTCTTTTCGTATATGTCTAGGAAAACCCCATAAAAAGGTCTAAAACAACAACGTATCAACAAATTGAACATGCTCTCTTCTATCGTTGTTGCCTCACATCCTTTACCAAACTTATTTCAATTATTATCGTCGTTATAACTCAATCTCATTTATATACGGACCCATGATACTACGATTGGAATAATAGTTATTGAGTGTTGGTGTATAATAGATTACAAAATAAGATTTTTGACGTCTTTAATGTCCATACTAGAGAAAAAAAAAAAAGGTTCAGTTCGAAGGAGTAAAACCGATATATGCAAATTGGCTAGCCACAATTCATACTAAATTGGATGATAGATTGATAGCTACTTGCATAAAAGAAGTGCGAGTTCTGCACGCCCTGATCACGGTTCATGTGAATGACATACGCATAAACCAGTGACAGGAACATCGGACCAAAGCGACACCATTATTAACAACAAGTGCACGTAAAAAGTTGGGACCATGATAGATTACGACTTATGCAATCTGATTATCCAACTAAAATTCAATGAAAGTGATATTACTAGCATTTAAAACCACCAATTCTCTATTGTTCATCAATTCATAAGTCGCTAGCAGATTAAAATCAAGTGAATCAACCAAGATCCAATAGCCAGGGAATTCATGTCGATCAAGTATCTGACATGCGGTTCACAACATCCTTAAAATTCGTCCTTCAGAGTTAAAGACGACAATAACAATAACGTTGTTATGAGACCACGAATTTTTCCAAGTGGTGCGTCCACCATGCCACGAGATGACTAAGATTTAACAAACACAAATTTGATGGTTGAGAAACTTACACACTCCCTGATGTCAGACCATAATTATGTTATCATTGCCCTTAAGTGTTATGATTATCAACATCTAACATCGTTATCTTTCTTGTCATGATACAAAACAGTGAATCAGGGCTTGGCTACCTTGGCGTTTTTCGGAGTGGGAGTTAATCTGGTACTGTTCCTGACAAGAGTTCTGGGGCAGAACAATGCTGATGCTGCAAATGCTGTCAGTAAGTGGACTGGGACTGTGTACATTTTTTCGCTTGTTGGGGCCTTCCTGAGCGATTCATACTGGGGACGATTCAAAACATGCGCGATCTTTCAAATAATCTTCGCTATGGTAAGTATACATATGCTAGTATGCTACATAAACTTAATTCTTAAGACTGTATGAAGTCTGTGGCAAATAGACGTAATAAAAACGACAGATCGAGTGCCTGTTTCTGTACGAACTGCAGACAGAAAAAATGATTCTAAACTGTAAATGAAAATAACTTTTGCAAAACCAACATCACATGGGTTATTCAGTAGCAAAATGAAAATATCTCGAGTATATGCTAAGTTCAAAGATCAAAAGACGGAGAGAATTTTACCCAAAGCCTCATTTTCCTAATCACTGGATTCGATTACAGGGTTTGGCATCACTTTCATTATCATCATACCTCTTCCTGATCAGACCTAAAGGTTGCGGGGATAGAACAACTCCATGTGGGGAGCATTCGAGCATGGAAATCGGGCTCTTTTACTTCTCCACCTACCTTGTGGCCTTAGGATATGGAGGATATCAACCCAACATAGCAACATTAGGAGCAGATCAGTTCGATGACGAGCATCCAAGTGAGGCACATTCAAAGGTTGCTTTCTTCAGCTATTTCTACCTAGCAATGAATCTCGGCTCGCTCTTCTCCAACACTTTACTCGGATACATTGAGGATGGTGGGATGTGGGCTCTAGGGTTTTGGGCATCTGCTGGCTCTGCCTTTGCAGCATTCGTTCTATTTATTGTCGGAACACCTAGGTACAGACGTTTTAAGCCTAGCGGAAATCCTCTCTCAAGGTTTTGCCAAGTCCTGGTTGCTGCAATCAGGAAATGGAAGACTGAAACGCAGGCAGCAGATACACTCTTTGAAGGAGAAGAAGAGAAGGAATGCTCCTCAAACGGAAGCAGAAAGATCCTCCATACCAAAGGACTCAAGTAAGTATATAACTCTCAAATGGTATTAGAAATCGGATTTGTGGCACTGCGTGAAAATCGCAGTTGTTGCGGCTAAATACCCAGAGCACAAAGCTAACCAATGTCTGTCAAACCTTGCAGATTCTTGGACAGAGCAGCATATGTTAAAGCAGAGGATTTCAGTGACCAGGAAAATGGCCTTCACAACCCATGGCGTCTTTGCCCCATAAAACAGGTTGAAGAAGTCAAGTGTATATTGAGGCTACTTCCCATATGGTTGTGCACCATAATCTACTCAGTAGTGTTCACCCAAATGGCATCACTGTTCGTCGAACAAGGCGCTGCTATGAAAACTACAATCTCAAACTTCAGAATTCCAGCTGCAAGCATGTCCAGTTTCGACATTCTCAGCGTTGCAGCTTTCGTTTTCATCTACAGAAGAGTTCTTGACCCAATTGTAAGCAGAATGAAAAAGACACACTCCGGAGGGCTTTCAGAGCTTCACAGGATGGGTATCGGGCTAATTATTGCTGTTTTGGCCATGGTAGCAGCAGGAATTGTGGAATGTTATAGACTAAAGTATGTAAAGGATTGCCCTCACTGTGGAGCATCAAGCCCCAGCACACTGAGCATTTTCTGGCAGGCTCCACAATATATTCTCATAGGGGCTTCTGAAGTTTTCATGTATGTAGGTCAGCTTGAATTCTTCAATGCTCAGGCACCAGACGGACTCAAAAGTTTCGGAAGTGCTCTATGTATGACATCAATCTCACTAGGAAACTATGTGAGCAGTTTGCTCGTTACTATAGTCATGAAGATTTCGACCGAGGATCATATGCCGGGGTGGATACCAGGAAATCTGAACAAAGGTCATCTGGACAGGTTTTTCTTCCTACTGGCAGGTCTGACGATGATAGACTTAGTTGTCTACATAGGATGTGCTAGATGGTACAAAGGAATCAAGAGGGAAGGAGAATATCATGAAGAAGATAGCCAAGATGAATATGATGTTTAATGATTGCAACAGTCTGAATAGTCACAAACTCACAACATGAACAGATGACTTGAAAAATAAAGAGGAATTGGGGTGTAGTTCAATAGGAAGACTTTCGGGGGATGATCAACTGCGAGTAAGAGAAGCAAGTAGCCCTTGCAATTCTACCATGGCAATACCTCTGAGTAGATTAAGGCACCTGAACCCAGTGTGAGCTTAGACTCAAGGGTCACATTTGAGGGGATTGTTGCATTTTTCGCGCCTTTCTACTAGGGGGCTTATCTAATAGCTGCAACTGTAGAGAGTGAATTACTAAATTGTGTAAGTCCAGGGTTCTAACACCTTGCAAATCAACTGGTGTCATTAAGCTCACATGTAAACAAATTAATCAACGTTTTTCACTACACATATCCTAGTAATAGCACATGAATTCATGAATAAGCCAACTATCAGGCGTCCCCAATGCCCGACATAAACAAAGTTCCGCTCTGCCACGAAGGGGCAGACAGGGAGATGAATGGAGTGACTGGGCTCAGGACTAACTGACTAAGGCAAGTGCCAGGAAATGGGGAGGGAAATCTTACTTACTGCTTAGATAAAGCTCTGGAAAACCAACTGAATGACTACCCAACCACACCAATAATTCCATTCCATAATACAAAGGGGTGGCAGAACCAATCAGCTGGAAGCTCACAACTTCAAAAACCATTAGAATTCATTACCAACCACTAAGTTGGCTTACTGACATAGAATCAAGCTGAAGTAGATGGTTCAATTAGCACAAGTTGACACGATAAATATTCATTCTAGTACGAAGTTGTAGAAATCTTGGAAGACGTTATTGCAACACAATAATAATAAAAAATTAAAAAACGAATATTAAAGGGAGTGATCCTGAAATTCACATTTCGAAGAATTATAAATGGAAGAATTCTTCATACATAATGTGATGAAATTTTAAAAATGATAGCTTGACATTTTGAACTGTGGAAGAAAACAATGTCATGGTTCCTGTATAAACTAAAACCTAAGTATGACAACAAAATTTCCAGAGTACATTAACCCCTGTGAGCTAAAAAAAGAACATTGAAAACACTTATAAATAGAGATATTTCACTATTTGTAATCGAGCACCTCTAAACTTTCGGTACCTTGTAGAGGAATGACTTGTAGGATGAAGACACAAATTAACCTTTCACTTTGCGGACTTGGATATGGTGAGTAGATTCTTCACGCCAGATCGGCTGTGCTCCACTTTGTACCAGAGTAACATGCTGCCCCTCTTTCAACGATTTCTTGCTCTGGAGAACACAATATCAGCATCAGCAATGGATATTCTTAACCTAGTAACCCACAGAAAGAGCTTACCATTAATAGATTCAGAGCCCGGGTAAATGTCTCTTCTGCATCATCTGAAAATTCCATATAGATAGGTACAACCCCATGATAAATAGCCAGTCTTTGTTTCACCCTTTGTCTGGACAATCAACAATAGGTTCAGATAAGTAGTCAAATTAACAGATGATATGTGCAGATAAGTAAATCACATACTGGTCAACAATTAGCATCAAAATCAATGTCCAAATGAATTTCATATACACCCTTTTCTCCCAAGTTGGGTGTGGGTATTCTGTACACAATCCCAAACATCAAAATGTTTATGACAACCTTGAAAACATGTTTTTCAGGTCAAGCTCAAAAACCCACCATGCTGTCCTCACATTTCAAACCTAAGAGATGCAGAACAGATCAGAAATCACACACCTTTTTTAGTGCACGGTACATGTAAATGAAAAAATAGTTGATATCAAAATCCCCATTAGATATGTAAGCTAGGTCAGACACTTTCCCTCTAATCCCCCACTCCCCCCTCTATTTGTTTGTATTTTGGGGAACTTAGGTCACAGAGTTCAGAAAGGTCAGCGCAAAGTGAATCTAGCAAGAAAGAAAAGCCGATTCAGATCATAACACTACCAACAAGGTTTCCTAGAAATAGCTTTACGTACAGACAAAGACCAAACTAAATTAGCACTGATAGAATAGGTGACTAGTCTATATCTAGAACCAGCTGTGTTCTGAGAAGTGAGAACCATTCATATCATAGCCCATTTGAATCCTATGGACATGTGTGCATGCACAGAATTCTTATAATTTTAACACATTGGATTTACATTTCAAAATTTTCAATCAAGTACCCAAGTCTTCCATAAACTTTGATGCACTTACTCATTGGTGAACGCAAAAATTGTTGAAGACGGACGAAAATGGCTTAGAAGAACAGCCATTGATCCTGTTCTTGTGAAGACAATAAGTGGAGTATCGAGAGTGTTGGCCATGGTAGTCGCGTGGAAAGCAAACATCACTCCCATATGGCTCTGCACAGTTATAACAAGTCATATCATTAAGAATTAGTATAACTTTTCCTCTACTTTATTTATACCCGGGAAAAAAAAGAAGAAAAAAAAAAGCTCAAGGGGTTAACATTGACTCAGCAATTGCACAAACTTGGCATTGGTGCGAAATTCAATTGAGAAGGGGCTCAGGGAGATAGGACATTGTAGAGTATAGGTGTACTGGGCAAGGTTAGTAAGATGGAGAATTTAGACAGTGACCCAGGAAAAAGCAGCATTTCCTTCAAAGACAACTAGAAAGTTTCTAGCCGCAGTCATGTTAAAACTACACGCATAAAATACAATCGGCACTATGTTCTATTGTGTCTTCGTTCATTTAAAGAAAAATTATAATGAACTTTGATATACGGTAGGCACTATATCTCAAGCGTCGAAGGAAATTAAGAATTTGAACCCAAAAATGACCATGAACACAGAGGACATCTAATACAATATCTAACACCTGATTTTCACAGAAATATATATCCAGTTTTCAGACATAATGATATCGTGAAGTAATGCACAGCAGTAGTTTAAGGGTGCTTCACATTATGATCTGGATTATATAAAGATTCAAAAGAACAGAAATTTACTTGCCTAAGTGAAGTTCTACATCTCTAAAACAAAAATAGAGAGCAAGGAATATTACCTTGTATACGCTCGATGGTACAGGAGGACTATTGTTTGCAGGTTTTAAACTCGATTCAGTCCGCAACGCCACAGAATGCATCACCTTCACTGCTTTCAATGGGTACCTAAAGCCAAGAAATAAAACAAGACTGAGCAAAAACAATGCTTTCATCTATCTCAATTTGAAACAAGAAATATAAAAGTTTAATTGTGTCAACATCCTTTTCCTAATGACATACTTTCCGTGAGCAGTTTCTCCTGACAGCATGACTGCATCTGAACCTTCTCTAACAGCAATTGCAATATCAGAAACCTCAGCCCTTGTAGGTGTAGGATGATTGATCATGCTCTCAAGCATGTTAGTTGCTACAATAACTGGTTTATGCATGCTGTGACACTTCCTAATGATTTCTTCCTGTAAGAATTACCATAAACTTGGATCAGTAATTTTCAATGCTACAAAAACATGAATTCATGATTTCATGAAGAAAATAGTAGTAGATTCTAGTGATTGAAGGGCCAAACATATTACAGTATAGTACTATGAGTTACACCAGGAGTTTTTTTTATTCTTTTACTTGAAGTTAAGAGATAATGTTTCTCGCGTATAGTAGTTATATATCCAGGCTGAATATATAAACATAAATCCAGATATTGAGCATTATTCGTAAAACAACTTGAAAGGATTTTTTTTTTTATACAAATCGAAATTAAACTGCACAATAATTTTATAGGTATCAACTGAGCTGCTCACTCTACAGACAAGCTTCCACATTAACTAGAAGACATTAAATTCATTTGGATCGGATATTCCAATTTGCCCAAAAGCTGACGAATGGAAATACAAGCAAGTCCACCCCAAGACAGGCTTGCAAATTCACTAGAAAAAACGAACATTTATCCAAATTCCATATTAGTAATGAAAGAGGAACAAGTTACAAAAGCACAAAATCAGACAATGCAGGCAACTTGCATGTTTCAGCCAACAAAACTTCAGTCATTGGAGCAAAAGGGACTATTTTCTACTTGAACTTCATCTTAATACCCAAAGCCAGTATCATTTTCTTGCAACGAGAATAAAAACAACGACTACTTGGGCAAGATTTTCTATTTTATCCCTACTAAACGTCTAAGCAATAATATCAACCAGAAATGTAAAGCAAAAAATATTTAATCTGGAGCAGAGAACTGAAAATTATTAACACAAAATTCTTCACAAATGGAAATACACCAACCACCTAAAAAGGTCTAGAGCGGGAGCTTATGATTTTGTACATCTATTTCAAGAGGTTCAAAGATACAAGTGAACGGCACAGTCCTATCTTCTGACAATAGTTAAAACACCTTCCTCAAATTGATTGTGAAAGCTAACAAAATTACCTGCAATATAGGCACATCCTCGATAGGAAGCTCAGCCCCAAGATCCCCACGAGCAACCATTGCCTGTATATCATTATAAGTCAAGTTAATAGATTGCAATCAGCATCTTCAAAACAGAGAGTAACATATACATATTATTCTTCATCAGGTAATCTTATAGAGACCCAAATCACTTTGGGACTAAGGTTTTATTGTCTTTCTTGTTGTTGCTATAGACTATCGATTAGACGACACCACAAGAAGGAGAGCAATAGCATCGACCAGTATGTAGCACCATCAATCCAGAGTAAGGGAATCAAGCAGGCCAAGTGAGGCTTCATATCAGTTAGATTAAAAAGACAGCTCAAGCTTGGTAAACTCAAGTTCAAGCTCTAGCCCAAGCCAAGCCATGTGCTGAAACGAATCAAGCCTGAGCTTCAAATTTCGACATCCAAGCCAAGTTCAAACTCAGATGTTTTTCTGGCACGACACGCTTAAATCCGAGCCCAAGCTCAAGCTCATGCGTTTGAGAAGACCCCAACATGGCCAAGCTCGAGTTTTTACTTTTCGTTTACACCCAAAATGTTGAGAGTTGAAACAGGTCTACAGTATCCAATGAGTATCTTCAACATGTGTTGTGAAAGCTGAGCAGATACCTCTAGTGGTCATGACTCATTGCCGAGTAAATAAAAGCGTGGTACATAAATAAATAAAAAATTAAAAAGCAACTGAGAGAGCAAAAATAGCATGACATTCACTTACTCCATCTGATGCCGATATTATAGAATGTAGGTTTGGTATAGAGTCCGCACTTTCAATTTTTACTATGACGTCAATGTCTGCGTTACAGCCTGTAGAATAGATAAATGTGAGAAAAAGTAATTATGAAAAAAAAAAAAATCATTACACCAGCCGGATACTATATTATCCTTACTTTTAAGATAGTTCTTCAATTCATGGACCACTTTTGCGTCTTTCACAAAGGAAACAGCATAGGAATCAACTTGATTGTCAACCCCAAACTTGATATCCTCCCAGTCTTTGTCTGGAGACATTACGGGAGAAAGGAGACAATGTGAATAACTCAGAGCAAGGTAATTTTTGGGTTAAAAGCTTTATCAGGATGAGATATACAAGACTGACCTGTAATAGACGGGAGTGTTGCACTTTTACCACGAACATTCAAATGCCGTCTGGAGCTAAGTTCTCCTCCATCAACAACCTGGCATTTCACTGTATCTTTTGTCTTGGAGACAACCACCAGTGACATCATTCCACCTATAATACAAGAAAGCACTATCAAAAGACTGCTCAACAGGCCTTAACGACGGGATAATACAGAATACATCATCTGCCAGACTCTGAGTTCTAAGCAACTCTATGTTGAGTCAACTTACACACAGCAATTCAATCTCAAAACTCCTGACACTGCAAATCCATCAAAGAGATGATACCTTCCAGACACTGCCTCAGACAACTACTAATTTGCCGTAAAATATTAGCCAACCCGAATCATGGAAGTCAGACTTTCCTGTTGTTCGTAATATGACACACAAATCTTACACAGAAGCAGAAAGCTTCAATCAAAATTCTATACACAAATGGCACAAATAGAGGGCCACACTAAACCTATAAGACCATACGCAACTTTTCGAAAGTAGTATGATCAATTTGGCATGCCAAAAAGTGTTTCATAGTCTGAGAAGTGTCTAAGTTGTGGTCCGGTAGTGTTACGACTAAGTTCAGCCCCAGAGACTATGAGCGACAGAGTTTTAAGACATCCAAAGTTGATATTGACAAAAAAGATCAGCTCAGAGAAGCTAAAAGTCCACCTATTCGGTGCAAATCAATTATAACGACAAAACTCAAAAGGTGTCAGAAATATGGTAGACAAAGACCAAGACACAATTTACTTTTAAATAGTCCATGGAACATATTTTGTGCGTTTAACTTGAGCAACAACTTAAGTTTTGTCATACTTAACAACAGTAAGAGGCCACAACGGCACTACACTTACCATCAACCAGAAGCATGTCTCCAGCCTCCACATCGTTCACAAAGTCATCATAATTGACACTGACAGTATTCTGTGTGCTTACGCCTCTTTGGATGGTAAAACTGAACTCTTGCCCTTCCTTGAGGGTGATTGGTTTAGGGACATCTCCACTTCTAACCTCTGGACCCTAGACAAAAGCCAAATGTGAGAGAACTAACTTCCTCGGTTTATATACAAAACAACCGAAGCAAGAATCTGATACAAAACATTAATTAAGATGAGCTGCAAAGTTGCACAAAAAATGGAAGTTTGATGATATACATGAATGCAATGAAACTCAATGTCACATCAACAAAACGCAGCAATAACATTACTCTACAATTTCTTATTGTCTCTCAGCATCTTAAAAGCAGGTCGTCTTGATTAGGCAGCCTATGGGTCTAAAGTGGGAGAAATTTTACAGATGAAAATTTTATCTTCTTTTGTTTTAGGTACATTTAATTAAGCCTTTGTTTTCAAAATATTATAGTTGATTGCTCTGTTAGTGTAGAGACGAAATGAACAGACACGGAAGGAATGAGATGGATTCAGTCCCAAGTTACCGAATCTGACAACATCGCCTATATAAGACATTTTGTGTTCCCAAAATGCATAAAAGGATGAAGCATGAAAGCCTATTAATTTGTTTGTGAGAACAGATCGAAAAAACCAGTGTTTACTTGGCCACTACCTTTTCTCTTGGCTGTTACATTCCAAAACAATTTAATATAAGAACAGCGTGAATCGGGATTCTGGGAAATCTTGTTCCAGACTGTCAAACAAAAATTTACTGGTGATGGTAAATATAAAGACACCTTCTTGGATGGAAGAATAATTATTCAAGCTTATATAGTCTAGCAAATATAAACATTAACAGGATTTACTCTTGTAAAAATAGCCCTGAAAGCATAAGAACAGGAATAATGCATTGAATTTTTAATCGAAAAGTATATTACTATATCAAGAATGAGCAATAAAGCATAATTAATCACCAGATTATCTTTAGAACGACGGGTATAATTGGAAAACGGAGAGCACTAAAATTACCTTAGTATCCAACATGATAGCAATAACCTTATCATCAAACTGAGCATTATACTCGTTAACCAAGTCGATAGTTTTCTTATGTGAAGAATGATCCCCATGTGACATATTAAGACGTGCCACATTCATCCCTTCTTCTGCAAGTTTCCATATCATTTCTTTCGAGCTTGTAGAAGGACCAATTGTACACACTATCTTTGTTTTGCGCACAGCAGCTGGTGCAGAGTTTGACCTATTTTGAAGATAATCACTCGACATCAACTCGAAAGGAGCCTGCACAACGTCATAGATTACCGTCAAATTATTTGTAACTTCAGTCTAGTAAACTACAAAGCACGAAAATCGCACTTTTTTTTCAGCAATATTTACTTCGAAATCTAAAACTTCTATTACACAACACTAACCAACAACTACGTATCAAAATCGCCTAATTAACTAAACCACATTTTAATACCTACAGCGATAAATCTCGATTAATACGCAACTAAACCACATTTTCACAACCTACAAGCGATCAATCAACTGCAAGTGATCCGTATTGTGTCGTGTCCGTTAAGCCCCCTTTCATTAGGACCACCAGTCCACCACAACACACAACATTTTAACTGTTCCAACTGATTGAGTAATAAAAGCAGATCCCCTGACTTTATTCCAACATGTCAAACATACATTATTATATACTACACACATAAAATTCGAAGTTACCACAGTAAAAACAACAAAAACAAAAAAAACAAAAAAAAAAAGAGGCTTTACAGGAGAAAAAGAGCCGTTGGGAGAGCTGAAAGTAGTAGTAGTGTCGGAGTCGGTGATCTTAGCAGATCGAACGATGAAAGCTGACTCCTTCAAAACGCATCGTTTCGACGTGGTCTTACTAGTTAAGAAGAGAAGCTCGCCGGAATGAGTCGATAAGTTCCGGCGATTGGGAGCGACAACAGCCTTGATTCCGTCGGATTTGAGCATCGACATTTGCGCCGCCGTGGAGATATTAACCGTCGCCATTTAAAGTGGGAGCGCGGCGGTGGCGGAAATTCCGAGGAGAGAGAAAGAGGAGAGAAATTGGGGGGTTTAGCGGAGATTTTTATGGTGTTTGTTTGTTCAAGTGATTCTGATGTGCGCTTAATTTTGTAGAGATTATTATTATTATTATTATTATTATTATTATTATGTGTAGTTAATTACGAGGCGAATTAATTAATTAATTTATTTTGTAGGGGTTGTTTGGTTGTGTGACTTGTGTGTTGTGGAGAAAGGACAAAAGAAAGAGCAGGAAGATGGGAGGTTCAACGGTATCTTGCCGACCTGGATACTTTCTGCACGTGTTTTATTGCGTGTCGAGGCATATCAATGGGGATCCTCTTTTTGCCTGTACAGTTTTGTACTTTGTATAGTCCGCTCATATATACTCTCTCCGTTCGTCTATAAAACACGTAGGGGCAGAATACAGTTTTTAAAAAAAAATAAAATAAATAATGAATTTTAGGGTCCATTTGGTGCATAATTACACATAGGGGTATGTCCCACATATATTTTGAATAAACAAGTAAGAGTGTTTTGGTCTTTATATGTACAAATAAGGAAAAATTCTAAGTAGGAAGTTTAAAGATGAACACCCGTATATAAAAAGTAAGAAGTTTATAGGCGAATTTGAGGGAATACTAGTCTATACGAAGTATATGCCACATGTGTACTTGTATGAGCATTTTTAATTATTTCACTTTTTAACAATGATACAGTAGTAAATTTACATTGATATCTATTGTGCATTTGTGCCACGCTACATTGAGTCGTATACTAGTATCATACGCACCGATTGTTTATAGTGTATCATACTCGTACTCGATTCTTAGCATGAAAATAACAAAACCCTTAGTTTTTGCTCTAGTTCTGAGTTGTACATGTCATTTGTTTGTAGCCTTGTAGGAGTGTCATTCACGTAGAGTACAATTATAAGCTAAGGAGGAGACAAGGAGTATAAAGTTGATTGTATCCAAACAATATGAATGAAAGTAGCTTCATTGTGTTGTTGTGTATTATTATATAGTTGAGAAATTAATATTAATCTCCAACGTGTAAATGAGTCTCAATCGACACATAACTATAAAAGTAGAGAAATAAATTGCAAGCAATAACTTTGATACAAGATATTTAGGGACTTAACCCACGAAAAACCTTATAGATTCGAAGGTAAACTCACAAACCAAATGACTACATTTCCACTATAAAATAGTGTCAATATAAAGACTGTCGACTTAAGTTACAAACCATGAAAGCAACTAAGAAGTTAGAAGATTTAGAACCCTCACAGAAAAAAAAAAAATAATAGCCAATTTTACTATTGAACCCTAGTCTCCAAGATTATCCCTCACCCTCCCCTTGTGTAACACTCATAGACTTTTTCCCCTCTTGTGATGCCACCCCTCACACCGTACCCAACGGTTTCGGAGGATTATTTGTGTGTAAGTGTGATCTCCGCCAAGAACATCTAAGCCATAAACATATCGGCTCCCTAGATAACTTGGTACACGAGCACAACCACGAAAATGAACGTCTAGGTACATGAATCTCGCTAATTCAAAGAATCAGCTTACCTAGTGAAAATACATTACATGAACCTTGATTTCACATTTCCAATGTCAATACAATGAGACTATGAATCTTAACGTTTATATAACCATTTTGGAAAGACCAACAAAACACCTCATTTGTAATGGAACCATGGGTCATAACTCCCAACATATCTACATATAATTGGTATCTCCCCCCCCCCTCAAAGAGTCGAAAACAATTGTTTAATCCTCATCCACTTTTGATTTAGTAAAGTCATATTTGGTGTATGAATAAGTTCAATTCATCTTATTGCATATTTCGTTCTCTTCACGTCTAGTATCTCCAAGATTCACCTGGTTGTTTCGATTGCACATGCACAATGTTACTTCCTTCACATGCACCCTTGATTGCCATTTCCTCCAATGCATCTCTCCCTATTTTTCATTTTAGTTATCCGTAACTCATTAATGAGACCTTGAGACTTGGGACAAGAAGAACAATGAACGCAAATATAAGTTCACAAATGCTCATTATAGCCAATTGCGCTCTCACCGATGATGAAATGGCGATGCTTGAAATCCCACACAAGGTATTATCAACCCCTTATTACAATTTGCGACAACATGTTATAAGTTAATCGACTTTTCAAATCATGTTAATTTTAAAGACAAGAGAACTAATGGATTCCCAATTGATTCGAGCCACACACTTTGATTACAGTTAGAAACAAGAAGAGCGAGGTTGTGATAAAACTGGATCAAATAGGAGGGAGAATCAGTTACTCAGATAAACCAAAAAAACTTCACGATGAAGCTGTCGTTGAAATTCCGGGAAGAAACCAACCACCAAAACCCACTTTTACGAGCCAAAATCCCAGTCTCAATCCTCGGCTTACCATTCCTATCCGGCATAGTCGCCGGCGACTCTTCCGACCTTTCTTTCTCTCTCCGCTCCAACTTCTCCACCGGCCCTTCTCTTTCTCTCTCATACCACCCCACTCTCTCTCCTCCCTCCGCCGCCGCCGCTTTCCCGCCTTTCTCCGTCTCCCTCAAGTCCGGCATCGGCGTCTTCGGCTCTCCAAAAAACTCGCCGCTCGTCTTCTCGGCGGAGTTCAACCCTAATTCTCTCACCACCCCCACTTTCTCTCTCTTCATCAAACCCCAATTTGGGAATTTCTCTCTCTTCAAATCCGTCAATTCCGCCGGGCCCGGCCCAATTCGGGTTGCTGGGCACGGGTTAAATGATGGTTTGGGAAATGGGTCGGTGTCGGATTTTGGAAATGAGGTGGATTTGGGTGATGGGTCGAAAAGAGGGGAGATTTTGAAAGGGTTGAAGAGGGAGACCTCGAAAGGTGGGATTTTGTCCGGGATTTTCGTGGCGGCGAGGACTTCGATGCCGGTTGCGAAAAGGGCAGTGGTTAATTTCAGGTGGGGTGTGGATTTTCCGCCGGAGAGCAAGGGTTCGAATTCCGGGTTGCCGGTTTTAGTGATGAATAAGATATCGTTGGAGAGGGTTGAGGAGGGGAAGAAGGGTGTGGAAGAGGAGAAGAAGCGAGGCGAGGTGGCGAAAATTGGGGATTTGGAGCTGTTGAAGGGAATGTGTGGGTGGATGAGAAGGGAAGTGGAGGAGTTGCAAAGGGATAATAAGGAGATGAGGCTGGCATTGGAGGGTTTGAGGTCGAAACCGGGTTCTACTTGGAAGGTTCGAGGTGAGGAGAGGGAGAAGGCCGGGAAAAAGGCGGTGCATTCGCCTTCTCCGAGTGCTACTGATGGTTTGAATGGGTTTGAGAAATGGAGGAGTAAGAAGAGTGGTGGTGGAAATGGTGGTGGCGAAACGAATGGGAATAGAGAGTTGAAGAAGTCTTCTAGTGAGAATAGTGATTTGGAGAATGAGTTGCAGAAGGCTATCAAGGCTGCTTCATGCTAAGCAAGGTTTGGATGGGTTTTTTTCTTCTTCCATATTTTGCAAGTTTTATTACTTGTTTGTACATAATTGTTGAGCTTTTGCCTACTTTTAGAATCTGTTTTCTGTAATCGGACCTGAGATTTGTATGTGAGGTTTATTTTTCGACATATTAACCTAAGTGTAAGAAGTAAATGCTTTGTTGGAATAATGTAGTAGTAATTTCTGCTCATCTTGTTTGCTTTTCGCTGCATTGTCCTTGTTAATTATGCTGATGCTGATATCTGTAATGGGATCCAATTAGTGTTCTGTAAAAAGATTTAGTAGTGTTAATTGAGTTGTTTCAGTTGGCTCTTAATCGCAGCGTCATACTTGCTTACCCCATTGTTGGCAATTTCGAAAGTAAACAACAGTTGAGTAGAGTAATAGACTGACTGTCTTTATTTGTTTAGTTTCGAATCAGAGTTGGTTAAGCTCAAAGTTTCACCATTTTTGATTGAACAAGGGGATATGTAATACTATATATTAAAACCTGAAACCAAGTCTTTCCTAGAACGACACTTGGCATTTATTAATTGGATTGAACATAAAAATAGCATTAAATATAATTATCGGTTAAGATATGGTAATAAATTATCATAGATAATATAGCTAATTTATGGAAAATAATTATTAAGGTAATTTATTTGAACAAAGATAAGCCGTAGTATAGTATAACTAATTTATGGAATATAATCATTATGGTAATTTATTAGAACAAAGATAAGCCAACATTTTTCTTATAGAGTGAGTATAAACAATATAAATATATAGCCCGGGCGTGGCACGGGCATGCAAACTAGTATGATTAGCAAGTATGTAATCTTTGACAAATTCAGTCACTTTCATTTCCTAATCCATATTTTTTAATGAACTAGAATACATATGTTATATAAATGGTGAGTTAACATATTCCAAGTACTTGCTCTAATCTGATTAGTTGAGATGTTAGCGAACAAGATTGAAGCCACGCCTGAGCTCGGCTCATTTATCCATGTTTGTTTATATAGCTCTCCACCAAGGCCCAATCTTTGACTAAGACATTCATGGGTAGCTAAAGACGCTTAGTCGCTTGGTCTATTAGACATTTACGCCCAACAGCTGGTTCATGGTCCTTACACTCCCTAGTGATCCACAGCCGCCTCTGGCTCATCAGAGTAGATAAATATTTGCTATAGATTTTGTTGGAGCTCTTCCACTCTGATTTTAACGTCAGCTTGATGTTGGTGAAGTTACACCATATTGTGCTGGGAGACTTGGCGTTGTGTGTTAATTGGAGGAGATATAGTTTTGAGTTAATAGCTTAGGCAAAAATTTGACCATATTCGACAACCAAGCAAACTTCATTAGAAGATGAAAGGCTGTATGAACCCTTGTTACTCTGACTGGGCCGCGAGTGTCGGACTTAAATGCACGTCAGATTATCACACGTCTTATTTCAAGGTAATACTTAAATTCTTTCTTTGTGTATTTCTGTTAACACGACGCTCTCAGAGACTGTCTGTCTGACACGTGAGATGCTGGGGATATTGCATGTCAGAGTGACAGAGATGTAACCTGCTCTCTTTTTATCAGAGCTCGATGATTCTTCACTTTGTTCTGTGTTAATCGGATCTGACTATGGGAGCTTGATTCACGTCTTGGCTTATTAATCTAGTCCCCAGTTACAGGAAACTTGGGCTACAGAGTGTTGTCAACCCGTTCGCCTGTTTCAGGATGCAGTTTTGCAAGTTGTGAACAAATCCGGGACGCTGCTTTTGTTATTTTTTTTTTCTTTCTCAACAAGTTTCAGAACATGATCTGCCAAGGTACTCTTTCTTTTCCTACTCCCTCCCTCTCCCAAACAAAAAGAATAATTAAAAGTAAATAAATATTTAGTTCATCATAGTCTTATGAGGTTGAATGGTTGTCTCAGTGTAGGATCTATTTTTTTTTTTTTTTTTCAATATATTTACTCACTTGGTTGGTATTAACCACTGCCAGTATAATCGTTGATAACTTTCCCCCCTATGAAATTTTCCTTTTAATTGATTCGAACTGCTGAAGTATTATCTGTTGTTTCTACCAACTACCATATAACCATAATGCACCTAGCTTTTGAAACAGGTTATCATGCCATGTTGACAACATTAGCTATTCTGAAAACAAAAAAGACTGACATGTATATACCCAAAAGAACATCTGCAACTATTTTATTTGCAAGGTCTGTCAGACTCATACATGATTTTGTTTGGTTATGATTATCTGAAGTTATTTATTTAATGAGCGAGTATTGAGCTTGTTCCTGAACAAACCTTTTGAAAGAACTATTCAACTAGTACATAGATTTGAATAACCTGTAGTATCATTAGTATGTCTAGCAAGTATGTAATCTTAACAAATCAAGTCAAATTGAACATACTAATCCAGATTTTTTGAACTAGAATAATCTACTTGGAAAACAGAATAACTATAATCTCCGACTTGTATGTAACCCAAAATAACTTTGCAAAAGTAAGTGCGTACACATGTATTAATTTGATCTGTGAAAGTAATGCTCTGGGGTCAAGTTAGAATTTGGGACTTGGAATAAAAACTGACAGGGTAGAGAGATCGCTGACAATCAGTGAACTTGCAGTCTTATTCAGCTTACTTAGGAGACATTCTGTACAATTAGATGAGGAGGAATTACCAGTTTGCACTCGCAATCAACTTCAACTATCCAAGCATAGCGTGTAAATCTGATCTAGTATTTAGTCTTCGGCCATGAGATTGCCTGAATCCCATAGGCTGTGGATCTAGCAATAGCTCCATTAATTGAATATACCCTCCTGAACAGTAATGTTGGGGACATGCTGAATTTTTGGCCAGTCACTACCAACACTCGGTTGGCATCCTGCTGTCAACCCAGGACAAGCTATGACGGTGAGCTTATTCAAGAATTTGAGTTTGCGGAATCCTTCTGGAAGAGATATCAGTTCGGGACAACAATATAGTTCGATGTATTCCAGAGATGTGCAGCAACAAATCCACTCAGGTATCGCTACTATATTATCATTGTCTCGTATCTCCAAGGAGCGGAGGTTTATCAGGTGCTGAAGCCCGCTTGGAAGATGTACGAGTTTAGGAATCATGTGTATTTTCAATGAGCGCAGCTTTTGTAGGCCTTTCCATGGCATACCATTGTCATCTTCTAAATGTTCATTCATGGGCAGTTCAAGCTCTTGGCAATTCCCAAAGACCAACTTCTCTAATGCAGTGAGAAATTTTAGGTCTTCAGAAACAGATCTTAAACTTGTGCAGTTGGTGAAGTCTAAAGACCGAAGTGAAGGTAAACTTCTGAATACTTCTCCTAGTTTGGATGTGTCCAGCAATTTGGAATCTTGAATATCCAGCGAATGAAGTTGTTGCAAACATCCTTTCGGCAAAGAAATAAGGTCTTCCACGTTGTCCATGCTCAAAGTCTTCAACCTTGAAGTGAACCCAGAGGTGGTTGCTAATGGATCTATCTCATTCTTCATCTCAGAGCTGGTGAAATTCTTCAACACCATGAGTTTCTCATTAACACCCAAGAGTTTCAATTCCTCGATACTGGGACAAAGTGGAAACGAGACCAGATTTGGACATTCTTCTATGTTCAGTTTTGCAAGCTTAGAAAACGACATTGACAGCAGACGTTGTTGATCCGACTGTTCAGATATTTCTTCTTGAATATCATTAGAAATTGCTTCTGTTTTGTTCCACCACCCTACTAAACTTTCCATTGTCATAAGCGTGAGCTCCAGAAGAGATGGGAATAATGTTGTAACTAGAGGCGATACTGATGATTGCTGGCTGGCATCTGCACCGCTTTCCAGATATTCTACTCTCTCTAGACTTACAAGACTCAGGCGTTTCAAGAAAGGGAGTTTGCCAAATTGTGGTAGTTGCTGGCATGTTCCACAGTCCAGAAGTTCTATGTCAACCAAATTTGGGAGGTTAGTACGCAGTCCCTCGTCCACTGCCCAACTTGGGAGTTTTTGGCCTCTGTACAAGTGGATTTTTAGCTTTCTTAAGTTTGGATGTGGTTTCAGGCCTTCTAATTTAGCTTCATCATGGTTACTACCACTAACATCTTCATATCTTTCACAAGCCACCTGTATTAGCAATTCCGTCGGACGATGTTTACTGGTCAAGTCTGCCTCCTTTGCTTCAGATACAGGGTCACTCAAATCTCCCAGGATTCTGATTTGCAAGGCTCCTCTGATGTTATTAAGGTTCTTCAAGTCCCTTAGCTCAGCAGTGGCGTCATTACTCGGATATGATGATTCTCTCTGTTTCACCATGAACAAATTAAGCTTGCAAAGAGAAGTTAGTTCTTGCATACCAGAATTCATATGTAATAGATCATTACATTTACCAAGATCGAGTCTCTGAAGGTTGGTTAGGTTTCTGAAGTTGACTGGTAATACTCGAAGCCTATAACAGCAATAAAGGTTCAATGTCTGCAAATTTTGAAGGCTTGTAATGGAATGCGGAAGTTCCTTCATGGTGCAGTAAGAAAGGTTGAGGTGCCTTAGGTGAATTAACTTCTGTATTGATCTGGGCAAACTCTGGACTCCAAGACGACTAAGATCTAACACGCGGAAGCATCTAAAATTCGAAATCAACGGTTCAAGGTCTGATGTATTCGAGTGTAATACCTACTTGTTCCGGCACAAGAAACGTCCGTAAGTGCTTCATACTTAGCATGCGACTTATTGGAATCTCTCCCAAAGATGTTAGACGATAAGCGAGAGAACAATGATGTGCTTTTGCACTGAAGGTATTGTCTTCGAACTTTGCTATTTTACTTTCATTGCCAGCTGCTTCTAGGGCCAGGTCATGCAATAAATCATGCATCTTGCAACTTACTATGTTCCCCCATTCATCCTTTGTTATGTCCTGGAAGAAACAACGTTGCAGTAACATCGCAAAATATTCCTCTCCGATTTCTTCTAGACTACGATTTATGTTCCGGGATAATGAAGCCCTGAGCCATCCAAAGTTCAATTAGTGTTTCCTTCTGCATTATGTATGCGAAACAATTCTTCAAGGGTGATCATAAGTGGTGATAGCTAAGCTTTAGAATAGCTGTAATGTTGTTTTGATTCTCGGGCAACTCTGCTAGACTCGTACTTTGGATAGAAAACCACATCTGTTCATCCTTACCTCGTAGAACACTTCCTAGAATTCTTATGGCTAAAGGAACAGCTCCATTTCTTTCCCTAATTCCACCAGATATGGCTTCTTCTGAGCTTCTCCAGCCTCAGATGCCATCTTCTCGAACAATTCCCACGACTTCTCCTCTGATAGGCCCCCTAGCTCGTAAGGACGAACAGTGGCCATGATATTCGCCACCTCCATTGATCGAGTAGTCACCATTACCTTACTTCCATCCTGGCCAACCTTCAAAAAATCTCTTAACGTGATCCAGTCCTCAGGATTCTCGTTCCAGACATCGTCTAGAACGAGAAGATACTTCTTTCCACCAATCTGTTGGCGTACTTTTGCCTGCAACTGCCCCATCTCTAGGTCCTCAGTTTCATGATTTATCGGTAAATCGAGAATCTTCTTTACAACTTCCTTTACGTCAAAGACTTCTGCCAGACGAACCCATAACTTCACCTCAAAATGATTCTCAACCTGCTCATCGTTATAAACAAGCTGAGCTAAAGCTGTTTTCCCTAGACCGCAAATCCCCACAATGGGAACAATCGATAATACCGTCTTATTCTCTGGACTACAGGGGGATACCAAAATGTCTAATAGAGCCCTATTTTCATCCTCTCTACCAATAATCTCTTCTGCATCTCTCGGCTGTGTGCTCATCATCCGCCCCTCCTCACGAGGATGTAGGACAAACCCGAACTTACTACTATCTTGGGCTATCTGATCAAGTTCTTCCCTAATGTTTTTAATCTTATTTGAAATATTGTAGGCAAATGCAATCTGATTGGAGTCAGAAAAGAAAGTTCGTACCTCCTTATACAGTTTGCTGCCATTCATGTTCTCCCTTGGCGATGCCACAGTTGCAAACTCATCGAATAAGTCATCAGCAGCATAGACAGCAGTTGCAAGCCTTTCTAGCCAACCACGGACCACAAGGCTCCCAAGTTGCCGCTCCTCTGCATCCAAGAGCACATCTTTGATCATAGTGACAGTGTTCTTGAGTTTTTCTAGGCGGGTTTTGAACCCCCATGCGGATGCAACCTCACCCAGTGCCCTTGAGCCCAGACTTGTTAGGAGTGACTCAGTGACGTTGAGCAAAATATGGTCAGCCATTTCTCGCACTTCTATCTGTTTGATTTGATTGGATTTACTCTGTTTGTGATTCAAGTGCATATGGTTCAGTAGTTATAATTGAACTGAAAAATTCAAGACTTCGATTGGGTCAAGTTGGCTGCGAATTCCTGTGAATTTTAATATGTTCAAGTTGCCAACAAACAGCATTGGCTGTCTTTGCTGTTTGTGGTCCGTTTAGAATTACGAGTATGTCCTTGGTCTTTCTTTATTGCCATTTGTACTTCTAGGAGACGTATCTGTAATCATACACTGTTAGTCAGTCGGGACTGTTTTTAACGACACCTTGATCGTCCTTTAGCTTTTAGCCAAACCATGAGATATTCTAGTCATAAAGTAGCTTGAAATGCACACGCTAACACGTGCTATGGATGCTTATAACCAAATTCGAGTAATGTAGCTCGATATATCATACACTCACAGTATTTCAGGTTTCATGGGACAGGGTAACGTATAACTTAAGTTTTGTGATACTTATTGGAATAATGTAGTGATAATCTGTTCTGAAAAATTACAGATGGTATCGACCGAGTTGTTTCAACTAGCGTTTGTTTGAAGCGCCATACATGCTTATCCCCCTGTTCCAAAGAGAGTTATATCACGCTACTGTTGTATACCAAGTTACTTATAAAAAACAACCAAGTTACTTTTGAGAATGAATGGATGGCCACACACAACCAGGTAAAAACTTAAAATGGTCACTACTTACTACCTATGAAGCACGGACACTTCTCACAAGTGACGTGTCCGTGTCCAATACGGTGTTGGACACGGACACTAGGAGGACACCAGGAGGACACGTGTCGGACACGGTCGGTCCGGTGTCCGGTTTATTCTTTTTAATTCGGACACAAAACCCGGTTTTTTACACATAAGACACCGGTCGGACACCTATAGGACACAAAAAACAAACATTAAGCAAGCATTTGGGTGAAATAAACGTTCTTAATCTCGAATTCCTTAGCGTTTTCCTTAACATATTCAATGATCATGTGTGTAATATCTTCATTTTGAAATTGTTTTAAGTTTTAAAGTTATAAATTCTTATTGTTTTTTATTAAAAATATAATTTTAAATTAATTGAATATATTTATATTAAAAAATAATTGCGGTTCTTGATTGTTCTTGTGCTCGTCAATGCAGCAAGAACAGCGGTAGGATGCACAGACATGTTCTCAAAACCTTCATTGTTCATAATCAACAACCCAAACACATAAATCAATCCAGTTTTCCACACAATTAATCAAATCACAAGCTGATCACACACACACACACACATTGAAAGAACGTTTCAACCGATACATAAATCCGAATAGCAGGTCTGATTAGCTCTGCCTACTCTATTTTTAGCAGCAAAGACATATCAGTCAAGTGCATATCACATACTCCTACTGTGGATTGTGAATCAAAACATGTTAATTACCACTTTCCCCACGCGTAAATCAACTCCAATCTACGGCCATTTGATCATCTGAACACCATAGGTAGGCAGTATATCTAGCAGGCGCTCGCTCCATCAATCAAAAACACTCTCCAAAACACTAACATATGGGATATGCTGAATTTTGGGCCACTCACTACCACTGGGGCTCCGACATCTTTTCGTTAACCCAGGACATTCTTCGATGAGGAGTCTATTCAGGTTTGTGAGTTTACCAAATCCTTCTGGAAGAGATGTCAGGTTCCGGCAGAGTTTCAGTTGAATGTAATTAAGAGATGTGCAGCAGCTAATCTATTCAGGTATTCCTGCTAAATTACTATTGCTACGTATCTCCAAAGAGCGGAGATTTACTAGGTGCTGAAGCCCACTTGGAAGATTTTCGAGTTTAGGAATCCCAACTAATTCCAGTGAGTTCAGCTTTTTCAGAACATTCCATGGCAATGGTTCATTTGCGGGCAGATCAAGCTCATCGCAATATTGGAATACCAGCTTCTCTAAAGCAGTGAGAGATTCCAGATCATCAGTAACAGATCTTAAACTTCCGCAGTTATAGAACGTTAAGCTACGAAGGGAAGACAAATTACTGAATACTTCGACCAGTTTGAATGTGTCCAGCAATTTAGAGTCTCGAATATCCAGTGACGAAAGTCTTGCCAAACATTCATTCGGCATAGAAATAAGGTCCTCTGCGTTGTCTATGCTCAAACTCTTCAACTTTGAGGTGCCAATCTCATTCTGCATCTGCTCATTCTGCATCACAGATCCGGTAAACTTCTTCAACACCAAGAGGTTCACATTAACATCCAACAGGTCCAATTCCTCGATACTAGGACAAAGTGGAAATGCTACCAGCTTTGGACAATAATTTATGAGCAATTTTTCAAGCTTAGGGAATGAGAGTGACAACAGATGACGTTGATATGACTGTTTTGATATGTCTTGCTGAGAAACTGCTTCTGTTTCGCTCCACCACCCTTTTAACCTATCCATGTACTCGAGCGTGAGCTCCTGAAGAGATGGGAAAAATGTTGCATCTGCAGGCGATGCTGATGAATGCTGGCTGGCAGTTAAACTGCTGTCCACGTACTCCACGCTCTCTAAACCATTAAGAATCAAACGTTTTAAGAAAGGGAGTTTGCCAAAAGAGGGTAGTTCCAGGATTGTTCCACAGCTACGAAGTTGAATTTCAACCAACTTTGGGAGGTTAGTACTCAACTTATCATTCATCGCCCAACTTGGGAGTTTCAGGCCTTTGTAGAAGTTTATCTCAAGCATTCTTAAGTTTGGGTGTGGTTGCAGGCCTTCTAATACGGCTTCGTCGTGTTTAATATCAGTATCATCTACATAGTTTCCGCAAGCCAATTGTATATTCAACTCGGTCAGAAAACATTTGCTGATCAAGTTTGCTACATTAGCTTCAGATTCAGGTTTTTCCAACTTTGCCATGACTTCGATTCGCAAGTATCCTTCGATGTTATTAAGGTTCTTTAAATCTCTCAGCTGAGCAGTGGTGTGTTTTGTATCTTGCACCATAAGCAAACTAAGTGTGCAAAGAGAAGTTAGTTCTCCAATACCAGATGGCATGTGTTTTAAATCACATCCATCAAGTTCGAGTCTTCGAAGGTTGGTTAAATTTCTGATATTTATCGGTAATAGTTTAAGCCTATGGCAACTATTAAGTTTCAACGTCTGCAAGTTTTGAAGTCTTGTAATGGAGTGCGGAAGTTCAGCAATTGGGTTCAAAGAAAGGTTGAGGTATCTTAGGTGAATCAACTTTCCTATGGATTTGGGTAAACTTGTAACTCCAAGTTTCTTAAGATCCAATGATCGCAAGCATCTGAAATTTGACATCAACTGTCGTAACACTGATTTGTTGAAGTTTGATCCATCTTTTACTTGCTTTGGCAAAAGAAACGTCCTTAAGTGCTTCATACTTCGCATGCTACTCGTAATCTCCCACGAAGATGTTAGAGAATAATCAAAAGAACAATGACGGACTTTGGCACTGAAGCTTTTATCCTCAAACTTTGCTACTTGAATTTTATCTCCAGCTACTTCTAGTGCCAGGTCATGCATTAAGTCATGCATCTTGCAACTTACTATGTTCCCCCATTCATCTTTTGTTGTGTCTTGGAAGAAACACCTGTGCAGTAAGGTCATGAAATACTCCTCCGCGATGTCTTCTAGACCAAGACTTTCATGTTCAGGAGTAATGAAACCCTGAGCCATCCAATTATCAATCAATGTTTGCTTTGGCATTCTGTAGTCTTTAGGAAACAATGCACAGTATGCAAAACAATTCTTTAAGGGTGACCTTAGATGGTGGTAGCTAAGCTTCAGAATAGCTGTGATTTTGTTTTTGTTCTCAGGGAACTTTACGAGGCTTAACCACCTCCGTTCATCCTTGCCTCGTAGAAGACTACCTAAAGTTCTGATGGCTAAAGGAACAGCTGCACACTTCTTGACAATTTTTTTCCCTAATTCTACCAGATCCTGCTTCCTTCGAACATCTTCTGGCTTGAATGCCATCTTTTCAAACAGCTCCAATGACTTTTCTTCTGATAAGCCTTTTAACTCATAAGGACGAACAGTACCCGTGATATTTGCCACCTCCATTGATCGAGTTGTCACAATCACCTTACTTCCGGCCTGCCCAAACTCCAGAAGTTTTCTCAACTCGAGCCACTTCTCAGGATCCTCGTTCCACACATCATCTAGAACAAGAAGATACTTCTTGCCACCAATCTCTTGACGTAGTTGCCCCTGCAACTGCTCCATACTTAGGTTGGGAGTCTCGGCATTTGTTATTTTCTTGAGGATTTCCTTTACATCAAAGACTTGATTTACACAAACCCATAACTTCAGCTCAAACTTCTCTTTAACCTGCTCATTTTTATAAACAAGCTGAGCTAAAGTAGTCTTCCCTAGACCGCCAATCCCCACTATTGGGACAACTGATAGGGCTGTGTTATTTGCAGCACTACAATCGGCATTCAGAATCTCTAATAGATCACTCTTTTCATCCTCTCTACCAATAATCTCTTGTGCATCCACATAAGAATGAGTTTCATCCCTCGGCTCCCTACTCATCATCATCTCCCCCTTCTTAAGAGGATTGAGGACAAAGCCGAAGTCACGACTATCTTGGACTATTCCATCAAGTTCTTCCCTAATGTTTTTAATCTTGTTTGAAATATTATAGGCAAATGCAATCTGATTGGAGTCAGAAAAGAAAGTGCGTACCTCCTTAACTACTTTGCTACCACTCATGCCCTCCCTTTGCAAGGCCAGAGTCGCAAACTCATCGAATAAGTCATCAGCAGCATAGACAGCTGCTGAAAGCCTTTCTAGCCAACCACGGACTACATGGCTCTCGACTTGCCTGTCCTCTACATCCATGAGCACATCTTTGATCATACTGACTGTGTTGCTGAGGTTCTCGAGGCGGGTTTTGAATCCCCATGTGGATGCAACCTCACCTAGTACTCTTGAGCCCAAATGTTTTAGGACTGAGTCAGCTATGCTGAGCAAAATATGTTCAGCCATTCTCTCACTTCTCTCTGTTTCTTTCAATTAAATTCACTCTGTTTTCCAAAATTTGAAGGTGTAAGAGTTGTTGAAGTGTAAGGTTCACTATAACATAACTCGCAAATATACAACCTCAAGAGTCAAGACTCAACGAGTTCAATTAAGTCAAACACAATGCGCAATTACATATTTGTTTAACAACAACGATAATCTGTATTATTCACTACAATATGTCACTCGATACCACTCTTATCATCTTGCGTAAGATAGGCTATTCTACACTCAAACATAGATGTATGACACTTGAACAACTGAACCTCTATATGACTTTCAAATGCTCCATTTTTTTATCACCTTATTACCCATAGGGGAAAAGGAAGTATCAACAATTGGTTTAGCACTCCACTACTATTAAAATCCCAAATGGTACATCGGACTATACGAGCAACTATGCTCTGGAGGTGGGGTTACGAGGATTTGAATCCGGGACAACAACTCGGCCAACTTTGATCATTAAACAAATGCCGAAAACTGATTAATTAGTAATTAGTTATTAATCATTTTCTCACCGACCCGAGAACAAAAAATGAAGTCAAATAACTAACGGGGCGTGAGAAAGGGACTAATGATCAAATCTGGAGGTTGATTAATTTAACTCATAATAGAAAATGAAATTTATTAAGTACAAGGGAGTGATTTTACCAGGTCAGGTAAGAGTTGAATTATATCAAAGATTGATGGGAAATTTATGGTCCGTCAATTCAAATCCTGTAAAATTAAAACAATTCAACAATTCATAATCAGATTTAATAAATGGGTTAATTCACGTGGTATCCTCGTGTTTTGCCGATTTGCATGTGGTATCCAATGTTTTGAAAATTTGTACAAAATACCCTCGAGATTTGACTATTTGCACACGGTACCCTAAACTTAACCCTTCCATTAACACCGTCAACTTTTTTAAGAAAAAGAGGATTAATTCACGTGGTACCCTCGTGTTTTGCCCATTTGCACGTGGTACCCAATGTTTTGCAAATTTGTACCAAATACCGTCAAGATTTGAATGTTTTTACATGGTACCCTTACCTTTAAAATTCCGTGAACGCCGTTAATTGGGGGGGGGGGGAACCTTGATTTTCTTCTTCAACTCATCTCACCATCTCTATCTTCCCCCCACCACTTTCATCATCACCATATTCATTTTTCCCCATCACCGTTATCATCTTCATCATTTTCGACTACCACCATTATTTCACCCATAATAAACACCATAATACCATTCTTTCCTTCTCCATTACAATCAACTTTTAAACGGCGTTAACGGAATTTTAAAGATAAGGATACCATGTAAAAAGAGTCAAATTTCCAGGATATTGGGTACAAATTTGTAACACTAGGTACCACGTGCAAATCGGCAAAATACGAGGGTACCACGTGAATTAACCACTTTTTAATCAAAAAAATTGACGGTGTTAATGAGAGAGTTAAGTTTAGGGTACAAACGGTCAAATCTCGAGGGTATTTTGTACACATTTGCAAAATATTGGGTACCACGTGCAAATTGGCAAAACACGAGGGTACCACGTGAATTAACCCTTAATAAATTAAATAGAGAAATTTAATATCTCAAAACCAGGGGCGAAGCCAGGATTAAAAACTTGGGGTGGCGGATTATAACTGTATACGCGGTATCTCTAACGGATAATATAGGAATCGTTTATTGTTTCTAATAAAAACTGATACTATACGATCCTATTTAATAAGAAACATAACGGAGGCAGGGGCGAACCTAACCCCAAAAATTTGGGGTAACTATCTTAGTACAAGTTTTTTTTTTTCCTAATTTTTTGGAATTTTTAAGTCAATAATTAGGTGTTTTCGGGGAATTTGTGGTAGCCGGTGCACCTCAGGCTACCCCCTAAATTCGAACTTGAATAAAACGTACATGCTCAAGAAATTATGGAATAAGAAAGAAAAAATATATTGTAAATGCGAACAAAACATAAGTGGAGAAATGAACGATCTAAATGAGAATATATATCAAAGACATGCATTAGGTAGCATGAAATGTTTGTAGCCTACTAGTTTGTATGAACAATTGCTCAGACCTTAGTCAAGAGTTCAAATCCTCTCATCGTCGACTAACTAAAGTTATGCTTATTTTTAAAAAGTATAGGAATAATTTAAAAAAAAACAATGAGACTTGCTATTAAGAAAATTTGAACCCACAACCTCCAAGTTATAATGATAGCACTCTAATCACTGTACTAACAACATCTTGTGCTAAATTGGTGCTCTAAAATATATATAAAAGGATTTTGCCCAAAAAACTTCAAAAAAAATTTCCCCGGCCGGGGTGGCGGCCGCCACCTCAAGCCACCAGCTGGCTTCGCCGCTGCTAAAAACTATTGTTTTACCCTTTTTACTATGGTAATTAAAAATAGTAAAGGTTTAGGGCGCACCGGAGGACAGAGAAGATGGAAGTCGCCGTTTTTACCGTTGTTTATATTGGGGCTTTTTTTTTTTTTTTTTTGGGTTTAACTTTTGGTAAAAATAATTGGGTGTTGGCGTGTTACCCTTCAAAAAAAAAAAAAATTGGGTGTTGACTGTTGAGTGTAGCAGAAGGAGGAGTCTGAGCAATGAAGCGTATGGTCAACGTGACTGGTCATGATGTGTTGGGTTCCAGTTGTACTTGTACATCCAGCCTAACGAAAATTTTATCGAATTATGACAATTTGAAAGAAATGTGTCAATATAAAGTCGATTGTGTCATGTCGTGTCGTGTCGATTTTAGATTTGTATTGGACCATGTTTTAGAAATGCTTTGCTGAATGCTTGGGCAGTAAAAATATTTGACAGTGAAATTTTCTTTCTTATACCGTGGTCAAGTATAGTTGATAGTCATGGGATTTCATGGTCCATGGTGTAGGTGCGTGGGCGTGGGGCTCTCTGACCATTTTCACCAAAAATGACAATTCTTGAAGTAATTGATTTTGGGGTGTCATTTGATTATACTCCAATAGAGCAAACAATTCGGGTTATCATGTGTGAGCATGTGACTATATATATGTGTGGGCGTTGTACGTTGAGTTGGTTTCGACCTACTCCGTATTGGGTTGCTGTTAAAAATAAAAGCAACTTTCGATAATTTGGAAGCAGTGTCACAATATATCCGCAAAATATCACAAACGAAATCGATCATGTATTGGCTTCAGTTTATTTGTGCGTGACACACTCACACCAACCATCTTGCCACAATCACACGGAAATGTCAAAACGGCCTCTATGGCTCTACAGCACGAGTCCAGTGGTACTATCTAGTGTCAGATTCAAACCTGCGGAAATTGAGATTTATTGCAAACCAAGTCTAAGTAGGCAATGTTAAAGCAAATACTCCGTATAGTACAAGCACAGTTCTTTGTGTTGCCGCGCCTTTTTTGGAAGGCTGTTATAAGTAGCAAAGGAAAAGGAAAATTCATGGATACGATTTGAATGGGTAGAGGCATGTAGGCAACTTCAGAGACAAGCATGATAAAGTCAAGTAATTCATTAGCAAAATGTAGCAGACATGCATTTGATCATCAATATCCCAAAAATAAAACCAATCGCATAAGAAAACTTGTGCCTTAAAGTCTTGGCTGGGAATTCAATAGGGTTGATCAGCTTGACTATTACTTTGACAGAATCACTCATTTATCAATGTGTAATAGACCAAGAAAGCATGGGATTCCAGTGTTCTTCAAGCTGTTTGGAGCACTTTTTCCACACAACAAAACCCTGAAAACACCAAATTATACCTGACTTCCATCTTGCAGCATTTGCACATCCATCTCCGCTGAGCAAAAACGGGTTCATGTGGTAGCTTTCTTTAGTCGGAAACACTACACACACACACACAAATTATATTAGCACACCAAAAGAGAAGTAAGATTAGCTTTCTAGCAAAATATACACATGACTGAGGGATCTATTATTAAAGAAGCAGGTAGCGTGAATTAATACCTGGAATTTCACCATTAAAATACGGGGCAGCACCTACAAAATTTTAAAAAAAAAAAAACCAAAAATGATGATCATCAGATTGTTCTAGATCAAACACAATCCAAGAGAGAGAAAGAGAGGGACAAACTTGGAATTTCCTGTTCTTGGGGCTTTGACTCGTATGTGGTTCTAGACTTGAGTGAGTGGAGGACGCCGTCGGCAGCGGGGAAGAACAGTCGGAGTGACCCATTAACGAAGGTGGCCTCGGCGTCAATCGGTCGAGGGTCCCGGTCAAGTACGATGTAACCGCCGTAAACTCTGTCGGAGCTGTCACATTCCCACCGGCGTGGAGCTTTTCCGTTGAAGGTGACGGTGCGAGTTTCGCCCCTGCACGTGATTCTTCTGTTCACCTTCTGCATATCATTGATAATTAATAATTAATAATTAATTAACTAACAGTAATTAATAATTGACTAACTAACTAACTAACAGTAACTAATAATCATAATCAATAATTAATTAATCAAGTTATGTTAATGAAACGACGACGTACCAAAGGGCAGAGGTGAAGAAGAGGATGCCATGTTTTGGGCTAAGCTTTTCTATTGGATTTAATTTTGAGGAGAGATGGAGTGCTGTACAGTAGAGTGAGCTGGTAAATTTTGGCTTTTGTTGGAATGAAAGAGGTGTGTACTGTGTAGCGCTCACTCTGATCACCGTGATTGGGCTCGGCTCGGTATTGCTATATTCGAGCTCGGGTTCGGCTCGGAGCTCGGCGAGCTCGCTAGACCCAAGCTCGGGTTTGGGCTCGTTAAAGCTCGGGCTCGGTTCAGGCTCAGTCCCCAAGCTCGTTTTTTCTTTGGTTTCGGAATCATCAAAACATTTACTCGTAAGAAATCAACGATTTATTATGCAGTTTAGGGATCATAAAAATAAAAAAAAACAAGATGAAATGTCAAGAGATCATAAATTAGAATTCATTTTACTATTGGTTTCACAAGGACAGAAGAGGCCTAATCTCACATCGGATACGTGTTATGGTATTCCTAAGACATTTCAATGTTAATCTTAAATCTTCGGAATTTCATTTACTATCAACCTATAATCTTATTCCTATAACAAAAAAAAATACAAGATCTTTTTTTTTTTTAATGAAAAACGAGCTTGCGAGCTTTAACAAGCCGAGCCCCATGGGGCTCGGGCTCAAGCTCAAGCCGAGCTTTGACCGAACCAAACCCGAGGGCTTGGCGAGTAAGCTTGGCTTGTTTACACCCCTAGGCCCTAGGCATAGCATTTCTGTACTGTGTAGTATTTAGAGGTGAAACTAACACTTGAGTACTTGAGTACTTGACACATGCCTACTGCTGGCTCTATTGTTTTCTTACTTACTACACTAGGTCACTAGACACTAGTAGTCGTAGGTGGATTGGACTATCAGACCATATCCACCAAATTGACATTTTTTGCATATACCTAGAAAACAAAGCTATTCAAATCAAAAATCAAATCAAATCAAAAAAAAAAAAAAAAACAAAGCTATTCATTGATTTTGGGGTGTCATTTGATCATTTTGTCAATAGAGTCGTAAAAATTGAGTTCAGTTGGATTAGATGGGCTTCCCTTTATCGGTAGTAATCGACCCGAAAAAATAGAGGAGTAATCATTTAGAAACATTTTGTATGTTTCGACTGAGTGAAAATGTTTAGGCCCATACATGACCAACCCATGTTGCCACAATTACACTGAAATGTCAAAACGGCATCTATGGCTCTATTCTCTATTCTCTGTACAGTTGAGCGAAGTGAGAGTATGTTGGAAGTGAGTAGACGTGAAAGTACAGTTGACACGTGGCCGGTGCAGAAACAAAAGTTTGATGGAGAAAAAGGAAATAACTTGCACATGAACAAAGCTATTCAAAAAATTGATTTTGGGTTTCGAAATAAGGCGTAATTTTGCAAATATCATCCAGGAGAAGGTCGTCAATACCGCAACCTATCGAGGCATTTTGAAGAGCTGAAATTATACTTAGAGCATCACTTTCTAACGATCAATGTCGATCTCCCTTGCGTGTCTACGATATGATATTTTCGGAATAACTATGTTGGGTCGACAAAGGACGCAAGTCACATAACTAACCCTTGTGTGTAACACTTGCAAAACCCCTGCCTACTAAAATGTGGAAATGGTGACCAAGTAGAAAACAATTCTGCTCATCCATATAATAGCTTCTGCGTTACTCAATCGTGCTCATCATCACTAGTGTTAGTAGTGTATCATCATAAGCATAAAATTATTGCCCAAGTTCAAGTCTCTATTGCTTAACCTACTGATTAAGTCTGGTTCATGAGTCATGACACAATTTTGGTAGCACAAATTAGAAAGATAATTAAGCCCTAAGCAGACCTCTGAAGTACAGCTACCTTGCAGTTATTTCCTAAACTACCTAGCTTAGTATGCTTACGGAGCGAAACCCTCAACACACCATGCTTCAATTCATGCTTCACATCAATCATCTTGCAACAATCACACCGGAGCATCAAACCGCCTCCATAGCTACGGCCACTTTCATCTAAGTGGTGCTCCTTTGTGCCTTCTCCTCCATAAAACAAAGCCTTGCCCTTTTCGATTCTAAACCAGCTGTCCTCCTCTCCGAGGCCCGGCATGTCAACTCTAATGTACTTGTGCTCACCTCCTGCATTCACTATCAGAATAGTTTCGTACACCCCTCTTACCCCATCAAGCAGATATGGGTTGATGTCATAGCGCGGTGTCGTGTCAATGACCGGGACTACAACGACCACCAAAACACAAAACAAACTGCTTAGTCATTACCATAATGAAATTCATAATTTACCACGGTGTTGAGTGATGAATTCAAACGACAATCAGAAATTACAATACGTTGACAATTCATGAGAACGGGATGAACGAAAAAAAAGTTATAAAGAATTGTTAAAGGTACCGTATGGTTCTTGATTGTTCTTGTGCTCGTCAACGCAGCAAGAACAGCCTTCAGGGTGCAAAGTTATGTTCTCAAGACCTTCATAGTTCATCATCAGCAACCCCAACACATAAATCAATCCAGTTTTACACATGCGTGCTAATCACATTGATGTATTCACGGTAATTTAAAATGATGTCTATATATAGGTGAAGATTAAAATTAACACCTGGAATTACAGTTTGAGTACGGTCCAAACACTGAACAAACTTGTTGAAACAACAGTCTTTGACATCCCCAATATGCTTCACTTGACCTAAACATAACCAAAACAATATGTATCATTAAAATGTGTAACTTATGGCATAAGTCATACTAAACAATCGTAGCTTTAAGTCATATACAATCGTTGCACACAATATGTCGACTTTGCCATCAACTTGTCAAGCTACAAGTGACACACTTTAACCAATTAATTATCCGTTACACATCAAACTTTATTGGTCATACTATTTGAACATTTTTATTTTGGTACGCCCTCCAATAGTCCAATTCACCATGTCTCCCCTTTTCAATTTTGGTCGATGCACGATGATCTCTTACTAATTCCTTAATTATCCTAGCATACTACGGAGCATCACTCATGACATTACTTCTTCTACACACTTGCATTTTCTACCACATCTTATATTCTTATCAATCGCAATAAAACCCGTGTAAAATCGAATGAGAAAGAACACGTCAATTAGGACAAAACAAACAAAGATCACAACCTGGACGACACAGTTGTACTTGTGGTGGTGGTGGTGGTGGGGTTTTGGCGGGAAGAAAGTGGAGAAGTCCCTCGGTATCAGGGAAGAACAGCTTGAGGGACCCATTAACGACCGTCATCTCCACGTCAACCTCGTCAGGGTTTCGATCAAGTACGACGTAACCGCCGTAAACTCTGCCGGAGGTGTCAGAATCCCAGTGTTTGGGAGCTTTGCCAGTAAATGTAACGGTGCGAGCTTCGCCGCGTTTGACCAGCTTAACGCCGTCCGGGGGAACACCGGGCATGTCGACCCGGAGGTAAAACCCGCCGTTAGCTTGTCGGGCTTCGTAGGCTCCTTTTGGGCCGGGCTTGTCTAAGAGCTGAAACGGATGGTCTGTCACTTCATTTTCTGTAATATTAAAATTAAAATATAATTAAGATTCAAAATTAAACAGAGAAATATAGTATTATTCACATTGTTCTAGACTCCTACTACAATTTTTACTATTTTTAGTATGATAATTATACATTGAAATGGTTCAAGGCTGACCAGAGGACAGAGAAGAAGAAGTTGCCATGTTTACTGTTGATTTTTTTTTTTTTTTGCTTGTTTTTGTGGGTTTAATTTTTTTAGTGAGGAGAGAGAATGATAATAATGGGGAGTGTTGACTGTTGAGTGTAGCAGAAGGAGGAATCTCGGCAGTGACTAGTCATGTTGTTATTACGTAGGTCCGTGGGATTCCCTGACCCTTTTGTCCAGTAAAAAAAAAAAAAACAAATTATGTAAATAAGATTTCTTAGTTTGTACTCCGGACTTTGTAGTACATACTAGTATACTACTACTCCGTATTATTATTGATATTGGGGTGTCATTTGATCGAAACCCGATGGCGCTGGCAATTCGTGTTAAGCGGGCGCGTTTGTTTTAGACGTGTTGATTTTCAGTTTTTCACTTTGATGTCGAGTTGTATTGTAAGTAGAACACTAGAACCTAATGAGAATTTTATCAAACTACGACATTTTAGTGTCAAGGTAAGGTTAATCGTGTTATGTCGGTTTCAGGTTCCTATTGTGCGATTGTATTAAATTAGGTACTACTAGCTCTATTTCACGAGAATCGAAAATTTTCATACACTAAAGATAAATATTCTCGTCTTTCACAAGGTTACCAATGATCGGAAAATTTCTTTTAACTTCCATGACCTTAGTCAGTTCATGAAGTTACTTCAGATGTAACGACTCTAGTGGCCCGCTTTTTAGAATTACCGTGAAATTGAGCAAACATGGGAGTGCTGTGCAGTCTGTACAGTAGAGCAGGTAAATTTTGGGTTTTTGTTGGAAGTGTGTAGAAGTGAAGTACAGTTGACACGTGGCGAATACAACTGTTTTGCTTTGCTAGTGTGCAGTAAAAATTGGACAGATGAAATTTACCGTGGTCAAGATGTTAGTCATGACTCATGAGAGGTGCGTGGGATTCTCTGACCATTTTCACCAAAATGACATTTCTTGAAGTAATTCATTCAGATTCAGAGTAGTGCATTTGATCATTTCGGTTGACATCTGAGGTTGGGTTGGAGACTAGGACGTTGAGTTGTTTCGATTATGCTTTTGATGGAGTACAATCGTCAATCACAACAATTTGGAACAATAGTGTCCCAAAAAAGTTTACTCATATTGTCTAGCGTCTCGGACTCGTGTTATTATATTGTTTCCGAATAGGGATTGCTAGCGTTATTTTTATTAACTCGAAAACAATCCAACAGTATTGTTGGAATGCTTGTGTTATGTACACGACGTGAAGTTCTCTTTTACCTGCACGGTCTTATTTGAATGTAGTTGAATTCAAAGTTACTCGACATGTGAGGAGTAACTCGCCTTTCTAAACCCAACAATTACAGTGAACCAAAGTAACAAAGTTGAATAACAACTTCACGATATCACCACAGAACAGTACCTTTGCTCCTTTTTGCATCAGAATTGTAGCCATTTTAAGGTTATGGTCAAAGTTATGGTCACATTATCCCCAAAGCTCCATATTATATACGACAGTCTGTTGGGGTGTTAACCCAAATCCAACATTGAAGAAACAAGGACTAGAATCCTTGTATATAAGTTTCACCTCCACACTAAATAGTATGAGGCCTTTTGGGTAAGATTGACCCACTTTTAAAAAACCGTGAGGGCTTGTCTCCCAGCCCAAAGCGGACAATATCATACTAATCGTGGAACCGCTAGTTTGGCAGTCCACAACACAGTCTACATAGATACATCATTTAGGCAACACAAGCTTACAGTAAAGGTTTTCCCTTGTCAGAAAATCATGTCAAACACCCAAATACACGATCAATTCAACCACTCCGTAGATCTGAGTACTCCTCATCCTACTACATGACCCTAATTGCACTTTCAAAGTTTAATTCTCATGTTGTACCAAATTTAATTCAGAGAGATCAAGGCAAGATTCGAATACTCTTCAAATTCGCAATGTTTTTTCTATCATAGTAACTATCAATAATACACAAACCCAATTTATCCCAAAAATTCCGTGTTACACAGAGGACAATTTATTAAGCTCCATCAGGAATTCAATCATAATTACGCAACCCCGAATTCCATACATATTACTCAGCTAATTACTACGCAGACAAAGCAAACAAGTAAAATCAAGTAATTTGGTCATTTCAATGGAGAGAGAGAGAGATGGTAATAATTATGGAGTACGTAGAGTTCGATTTTGGACCGATGCTGAGATTTACTTGTAGTAGTGTCACAACTCATATTCACATCACGTATGTCATTTTAGAGTATGTGACCCTCCTATTCACAACTGAACGGGCACATGGGAAATCCGGATTTTTTTCTTCTTTTTTTTCCATTTGCCATCATACAAAATCGAAACATTACCATTTACCACAAGTTGAATTTAAACATTTTTATTATTGGTTCCTCTAATGTGTATGCACACGTTAAAAAAAAACCCTATAAATTACAATTTCATAAAAATATCTACTTAATCAAGGCGACCAACTAAAAGACTCAGCTCGCCACTTGTGTGTAGGAATACCCACTAGATAAACATTACGAGTTGCGGACGACAAATTTTCCAAAAAAAAAAAAAAACACCAGATTTAGCAAAAGTTTATACATACTATATTCATAGCTCTTTGAATCTCAAAGCTCAAACATTGGTAGATGTCATGAAAATCTGATGAAAAATATATCCTACTACTGACCTTGAAACAAAATAGCAAAACTTGGCAGATAAGCATCATCAATATCACAATCAAACCAACTAACAAACAAGCTAAGGAATCCACTTATCAGAGTGAAAGAGGCTAAGATAGCATGAGCCGATTTCGGAGTTCTTCTTGCGTTTTGGGACACACTTTCCATTGAACAAAACCCTGAGAACACCATCCACCATCAAATTCATCCCAAGTTTCGACATCTCGCAGCACTTACACATCCATTGCACACCCCCATAATACGACCGGCCGCCTTCATCAAGACGGTGATCCTTGCTGCCTTCCCCTCCATGAATCAAACGAGTGCCATCCACTTCCAATATGAAGTTTTTTTCTCCGATCCCTGGCATGTCCACCCTCAAGTATAAAGGGTCACCTCTCCAATCATGCACAATTTTATTCTCGTACACTCCTACAACTCCATCCAGCAAAAACGGGTTGATGTGAGAGCTTTCTGCTGTCGGCAACACTGAGCAACACAAGTTGAAAATCACACAAAATTAATCAATTATGTCAAGCAAGCCCAATCAGCCTGATTGTATGCTCTTTCAATTGGGTAAATATGAACTTAAATCATGTAAATTACCATGAATAACCAATCAATCGACTGAGGTAAATGCATCCATAATTACCTCTACGAGTACTACCTCAAACAGTAAAGCAACATGAGACATCATACAAATCCGAACCCGAAACCCAGCGGCCAGCCTTCTACTATGAACCCTCACCATGTTTGGCATGGTGAGAGCCAAATAGTAACCCAATACATAGACAGACAGACCCAAAATGCAAACTTTGATTATGAAAATATGCATGACTATTCACTCACACACTCAAACTTCCTGTGGTAAAAAAAAAAAAAAAGCAAGAAAGAAAGAAAAGATGTGCATTTAGTAGCTCAACAAAACCAACACGCACAAGTAAACCGTTTCATAGATATCATAGCAAGATGAGGCATCATACCAAACCCAAAACCCAAAACCCACCATACAGTAGGCTTACACTACGATGCCTCACCATAATCGACAGGTGTAATAGTGAATTCGAGTATCATTCATTAAATGAATCTACATATCAATGAATTATATTCACTATCAAGGGGAACCAAACAAATCAATTCGGGGCGAAACACCAACAATCCGACTACTCAGACAGTAATCCAATACACCATTACACAGACCCAAAGTAGCTAATGAATTACTGATGTACTGTAACTCCATTACTCTTGCAACCAATTGCTAATGAAGCAACAAAATCAAACAGCGTCACATATACTACACCGAAACCAAAACCCAGCTTTACACTATGAACCCTCCCCTTGTTCGGCATGCATGCTGAGAGCCAAAACACTCAGACAGACCCGAAATGTGAACATTAATCATGTAAATGTGCAATTGTCCATGAATATTCAATCAATCTACTTAGGTCAAGGCAATCGAGGCAATCAAGACAGCAGTGAAATTGAAGCAACAATTACAGCAACAAGAGGCAATCGAGGCACGACATAAATCCAAACCCAAAACCCGGCTTTACATATGAAACCTCGCCATATTAATTCGACATGAGACTAGTAAAACGACAACTCAAATAGTAATCCAGCACTACACATTACAAAGACAATAATCATGAACCCAATTACCCAAATTGACCCTATGTTCAATTTTTACCAATCTCGGATCAATAATATTCATATAATCTAGTCTATCAAATTAATGCTCATGCAACAAATTACGGAGTACTACACCTAAATCAGCAAATTTTACCATCCTTCCAAAAATAAAAATAAAAAATAGCAGGGGCAATTATACCTGGAATTTCACCATTGTAAAGCGGCGCAGCATCTACAAAAAAAAAAAAAAAAAAAAAAAAAAATCAAACCCCCAAACTTCAGTATTACATAAAATGAAATGAAATCAACATAATCCCAAATGATTAATTAAAAAAAAAAAAAATACCAAGAGAGAGAGGAGAGAGAAAGTGAAAGAAAACCTGGGAAAGCACGAAAGAGTTGTTCGACAGGCGGCTTGAGTCTAGAGCTCAATGAGTGGAGAACGCCGTCAGTTTTAGGGAAGAACAGTCGGAGACACCCATTAACGACCGTTATCTCGACGTCGATCTCTAGTGGGTCCCTGTCAACCACCACGTATCCGCCGTAAACTCTTTCGCCGGTGTCAATATCCCACCGTTTTGGTGCTTTTCCGATGAACGTCACGGTGCGTGCTTCCCCTCGCTTCACCACCTTCACCAACTCCGGCGGAACACCCGGCATATCCACCCGGACGTAGAACACATAATAACTTTTTTATATATCAAGAATTACCACAGTAAAAAAAAAATGATATGAAATAGTAAAAATGATGATGTGTGTAAAAAGTGAAACGACGGCGTACCGGAGGGCAGGGAAGAAGATTCAGATGAGGCCATGTTACTTTATTTTTCAGGGGGGTAAACTTTTTGGGTTTGATTCAAATTTTGGTTTTTATGGAGATTGGATAAAAATGTTATTTTGATGGGAAGGTGGTGTGGAGGTGAAAGTACTGTTGAGCAGTTGAAACGTGTACAATAATAACTACTGCTTTTGCTAGTACACAGTAACTTTCACCTTTTTTATGGCGGTTTAAGGACAGCGCTTTGGTTCTGTTAATTTTTCTGAACTTTGCTGAAAAATGAGACTTTTCCGCAGAGTTCATTTTAACTCTTACTAAAAAGTAGCATCACAGTCAACACTTTTCGGACCCTCGCTTTATGGGAACGTCAATATACATCGAATTAATATTTTTAAAAGTGAATTCGAAAAGTACGAGTAGTTGATGACGAGAATATAACTTTAGCTCAAATGATTTTACGTAGTCTAACAAAAACTCATAGCAAAATTGAGCTACAACTCACTTTTCCACCGGACTACCAACTCTATTTTCTTCCCAACAACATGTTGTGCCATAGACGATCCAATTTGCCATGGATCGTACTAAAATCAGTGGCTAGTTGATCGCAATAAGAAAAATATGGGAGCTTCATACATTTGAAAATGTAAATTTAAAAACGACAATTAAAATAAACATTTACCAGTGACAATAGAGATAAATTTAGATACACGTTCCGGAGTTACGACTAGTAAAACAAAAAGAACAGCAGGAATTCTGCTAAGAGATTATGCATATGGTTGTCTGAAACCTCCAATTAAGCTAAGCTCATCATAGAAGTCGTCCTGAAAATCTGATTTAAACATGTTGTTGCTACTGGCCTAGTCGAACTCACTAGCAAAACGTAGCAGACTATGCATCTGCTCAATATCCAAATTTAACCAATCTAACGCGAAAAAGAAAAAAAAAAGTGCCCAAAAAACTTATGGAATACGATCAGCAGATTCAGAGACAAGAGAGTTTAGCAGTCGAGGCAATGATGCATCAGTAGTAACCCAGGGCCATAGAGCATGGGCCAGTTCTGGGGTAGTAGTACGGGCGAAATCGGGTCTTGGGTGGACCGAACATGACCCTGAGAACACCATCCTTCATGTCGACCATCCTCTGTGGAGACATTTCGCAGCAACCACACATCCATGTCAAACACCCACGATAAACACGGCCGCCTTGGTCTAGACGGTGATCCTTGTTGCCTTCCCCTCCATGATTCATACGGTTACCAACCACTTCAAACACATAGTTCTCTTTGCTGATCCCTGGCATGTCCACCCTCAGATATGTAAGCTCCCCTCCATACAAACCATACGCAGGCTTGATCTCGTACACTCCCTCAATTCCATCCAGCAGAAACGGGTTGATGTGCGAGTGCCTTCGCGTTGGAAGCACTGTACATAACAGCAACAAACTAACCCATTAGTTCATTGCGTAAAACACAAATTACAAGCTCATGTATCAATTATGGTGGGATATATATCAATTTACAATTACAAACATTCGCTATCATTTTTGTTATACAGAACGATAGCAGGGAAATGTATGTATGTCCATGGATTTTCAATCAATCAATTGAGGTAAATGCATCCGGCCACAAATTACCATAACGCACGGTTGAAAATAAATGGGTTAACAATTTGAAGCTCAACAAGGTATAAGTAGAACACATCAGTAAATAAATGCATCAGGCCACAAATTACCATGGTGCACAGTAAAATATAAGCAACATATGAGCGAGCGCATCATAAAAACCCACATATAGCCAAAACCGCAAAAATTAATCCACGAAACACAAACAATTCAAACTTGAGAGATGATACACAGATCATATCTAATTATATTTCATTTAGATGCCTTCTAATAAAGTGTTATATATATATATATATATATATATATATATATATATATATATATATATATATATATATACACAATGCTTGATGTATATGAAGATTTTCACCCCCAAACACCAATCTCACACACATGCCCAAATGAGTGGCCAAATCGACCACCAATCAATCTTTTCGATTACGTTTTTAAAATTGCAACAAAATAGCATACTCATGTAACAAAATTGCGATAAACACTAAAAAAGCGCCCTTCTTTATATGATTTAAAACAGCAACAAAATGATTAATATATACCTGGAGCTTCACCATTAAAATACTTGGCAGCACCTACAAAATTTACAAAATCCCATGATTAAATTAATCATTTATTACTTTGTTAGGTCATCAAACAAAATCCCAAAACCATCAAAATTTCCAAAAATAGAAAGAGAGAAACAAACCTGGAAAAACATCGAAAGCTTCGTCTGCAAGCTTAATGGGTCTAGAGTTCAGTGAGTGAAGAATGCCGTCGGCGCCAGGGAAGAACAACCGGAGACACCCATTAACGACGCTCATCTCCACGTCAATTTCGCAAGGGTCACGGTCAAGGACGACGTAACCGCCGTAAACTCTGTCGGAGGAGTCTGAAGGCCACTGTTTCGGAGCTTTTCCGGTGAACGTCAAGGTCCGAGCTTCGACGCGCTTCACCACCTTGACGCCGTCCGGCGGAACACCTGGCATATCAACCCGGACGTATAGCCCGCCGTCGGCTTGTCGGGCCTCGTAAGCTCCTCTAGGGCCGGGCTTGTCCAACTTCTGGTACAGATGGTTCTTCGCTACTTCTTCGTCTTCTGCAACACGCCAACACGCACATAATATTATTATTATAAATAATAATTCATCAAAATAAAACTGATACACAGTAAATGAAAATGGATGATATATATGTTGATGAAACGACGGCGTACCGAAGGATGGGAGTGGAGCAAGAACAAAGGGTAGTGACGAAGCCATGTTACTTTTTATTTACTCTGGGTAAATTTGGTTCAGTTTTGAGGAGAGAAAAAATGAAGATGGGTAAATAAAAAGAGTACTGTAATAAAGGAGAACAGTGTACAGCTGGTAAGAGGATTTTGAAGGCGGTTTGCATAATTGGATGTGTAGGTGAATGTACAGTCAACAGTGGTAACGTGGCAAATTCCTATGCTTTAATTTGATAGTAGTACACTAGTACTACACAGTAAATAATTTGGGATGGAGAATTTTATCCTTTTCTTTGTTACCGTGATTTTACTGTGCTGCAACTTCACGCTACATACGTTCAACTTTGTATTTTTCCTACAGAGTTCAACATTAAGCATTTAAGCTCATGCTATATGCACTACAAGAGAGACTGAGAGAGAGGTCCATGTTGATTTTGTTCAAAATCTTTTCAGTTATAATAATTCATTGATAATCGAAATTTGAAATAACCAAGTAAAAGGGATTGCAAATCGGCACTCGGAAGACGGATGTGTTTGCTGTGCCTGATAATTACACTCGAAGCTACGTACTTGTACTTATAGCCGAGTTCAAGTAACATAGTTTTCATTTCTCTATAACACGTTATAAAAGAACGTAATAATACATACTCCGTATCTTTGGGGATTAAAAAAAAACAAGTCACAATGTGCAGATTATGCTCTACCAATTGTGCTCACCACAATGTCATGAGCAAATGCAGATCAGCAGATGTTGTCCTAGTACTAAACATTGTCTGCAGATGACATTAGCTTCTTCATTACTCTATGTCGTCACAAACTCAGTACAAACATTGTGCTCACCGATGTAACGTCTTAATTAAGGATAATATTTTTGACTAATTTCGTGTTTCTAGTGCCACTGATTATAATAAGACACAAACTAACGTAATGAAGACTTCTTAATCACAGCAATACTGCAGTCATCCCCTTTTACACCTTCAATCAGATACGGGTTTATGTGTTGGCGCAACATCATGCGCAACCCCGATACTACAAAGTACGTATTAGATTTATACATAAAGTATTTGTGAAATTACGCGGGTCTGGGGCACAGACGTAAGGAGAAGAGAGAGCCCACCTGATAAGGCCCAAGGAGGTTCTGTCCTAAAACCAATTGGCAACAGGAGGAGTAACTCATTGGTTTATAAGGTAGACAAATTTCTTCTCTTTTTCCAATGTGGAACACTCATATGTGGAGTATTTTGGGTGTCATTTTAACAGTATTAGATTTCAAACAATTTTTTTTTTTTGTTAATAACACTATACAGAATATAAACAACACAATCTACCTAAGAAAACTCGGAATAAAATGGATTATTATTGTTAAACTTTAATCTAACTAAATTCGAGTGTTCTACAACAACAAAAGTTGAAATAAAGGGTAAAAATACAGATTTTCAATAATTAATGGCTTGTTCGGTAAGTACCTCGTGATCCCTCATTAGGGCGATACCTCTCCTCGTAATCAAAGCAGCAAAAACACCCGCTTGGGTGCAAAACTGCAAACCCATGTCCATAAAACCTTGATAATAAACCCCGACAAAAAAAAAAAAAAAAAAAATCATTTTTTTTCGCATAATTGAAAATAAATTAGAACAGGACGCTGCGATGATCACATTCCATTCGCAAAAAACCGATGAAAAAAGTACACATTCCATTGAAATATACGAGTATAGATTAGAATTATACACCTGGGATAATAGTTTGATCACGATAGCGAGCAAACTTGTTATGTAGCACAAAATTGCGAAACTTTCAACTTTCGAGTATATATTAACGTACAATACCAGTTACACAAAAGATTGTTGTGTAACGGTCAACAATATACTAAAAAATTATCATTAATTATTCTAAGGATTTGAGATTTGTCATGATCTCACTTAACTATTTGTTAAGCTATGAGTGACAATGAAAGTCGAACAATATATTTTAACAAATTAGTAACACATTTGAACCTATTGATAACTCATTGCACCTAAAACTTGGTCTATTCAAATAATAATTAATAAAAAGTTGAATTAAGACAAACAGAGAGTAACACATCACCTGGGCACTGTTGTGGAGGGGGGATTTGGCGGGAAGAAAGTGGAGAAGTCCCTCGGAATCAGGGAAGAACAGCTTGAGCGACCCATTAACGACCGTCATTTCAACGTCAACCTCGTCAGGGTTTCGATCAAGTACGACGTAACCGCCGTAAACTCTGCCGGAGGTTTCAGATTCCCAGTGTTTGGGAGCTTTTTCCGGTGAATGTCACGGTGAAAAACTTTCCTACCCTTCTTAATGCTGTTGCAAGAAAACCATACCGCTTGCCGATTTTGACATTCTTAACCGCATTATTCTTCCCGTCAACAGAGGATGCTAAAAATGTGTCGTAATTTCAATTCGATCTGTTGATGAATGAAATCGTCAGGCACAATGATTGAAAACCCTCGAGACGCATAACCTAAACCACTTGATGCTCGTGGAAATGACTCATCAAACAAGGGAAGAAAAAAAAAACAAAAAATGGAGGAGAGAGACTGGTTTGAGAACCAATACATGAAGGGGAAGAGGAAAGTAGGACGGTGGGCGTCGGTGAGAGGAAAAAGCAGTCAATGAAGAATCTTAATCTTAATCTTAATATTAATATCTTAATCTAATCTAATCTAATATAAAGAATCTTTATTTTCGCGAGACTTTAATAAATGTATCTTACACATTTAATTATTAACCATTCACACGATATTATAGAAACATGGTATGATTGATTATACAATTGGTTATGTGTATCAGAAACTTTTGAAACATATATTATTTTATGTGATTTAAAATGAATTTCAATTTGAGATCCATTTATACATTTTCCGATAAGCAATGCTTAATGATTACAATCAACTTTATATACTATATTTATTTAAAAAAAAAGCTGTTTTGAAGAGTATAGGTAAGAAATCTTATTTGTACAATTTAAACATGAACAATCTAGACAACTTTGTATTTTTTTTTTAACTGATCAAGATTTTAAAATACATGTAAGCAATATCACAACAATTGCTATGAATTATTTTTATTGAAATGATAGCATAATTGGTTATAAACATAAAAATCATTAAAAATGATATAATATTTGAACCGTGCAACGCAGTCCAACAAAAAGAGAAATACTGAGAGTTTAAAAAATGAGAAATACCCACATTTTATTATTAACAACTCACACGGACACTTATTAATAATCCACATGTAGAATCCTTATTTTCGTGAGATTCTTTCATAAATGTATCTAATAGATTTGCGACATAATCATTCATAACATTAGTCACGTGTATTAGAAAATTTAAAAACCTATATCATTAGATTTGTTTCGAAATGTATCTCAATTTGAGATCCATTTACACATTTTTCCGATATGAAACAATTAAGTTACTGCGTGTACATTTAGTAGAGATTTGTTTTTTTTCTTAAAAAGTTTAGGGAGAATCCAAAATAAGAGAAATGGTGAGAGAGTCCAAAGAATGGAAAATTCTCACAACATTTATTAACCAGAGTCCATACTTTCATAAAATTGTAATTCGAAAGTTATTTAAATGTGAAACGACATAATTAGTCCTAACTTTCATTTATACATATAACTCATCAAACCTATTTTGAAATTTAATCTAAAATGAGTTCCATTTATACATATGTTTTGTATTAAACACCAGTCATCGAGCGAAAATTGGAAAAATGATATATTGTGTCTATTCCTAAGCTAAACTCAACAAACAAAAGAGAGAGTCCAACAAAAGGGAAATACTGAGAGAGTTTAAAATATGAGAAATACCTACATTTTATTATTAACTCACACGGATAATAATTAATAATGCACATATAGAATCCTTATTTTCGTGAGACTCTTTCATAAATGTTTGTAATAGATTTGAGACATAATCACTCATAACATTGGTTGTGTAGAAAATTTAAAAAATCATGAGATTTGTTTCTAAATGTATCTCAATTTGACATCCATTTACACATTTTTCCAATATAAAAGAGAGATTTTTGAAGAGTATAGAGAGAGTCCATTTGAGAAATACTCAAAGAGTTTAGTGTACGGTGAAAGAGCAATAGAGAGAGTCCATCGTTTGAGAATTTAGTGTATGTTGAAAGAGCAATAGAGAGAGTCCATTATTTGAGAAATACTTAGAGAGTTTAGTGGGTGGTAAAAGAGCAAAAAATGAGAGGATAAATTTAATTATTAACAATTCACACAAAGAATTTTTGAAGAATATAGAGATTTTAGTGTACGGTGAAAGAACAAAAAATATTATTAACAATTCACAAAGAGATTCTCATTTTCGTTAAACTTTTACATAAAGCTATATTATGGAAACATGGTTTTTATTAAAAGAAGGGTTTTTTTAAAGAGTATACAATAAATGTTGTTGTATAATTTAAAAATGGACAACGTAGACAAATTTGTATATTTTTTTTTAATTGATCAAATTTTAAAAATACATGTAAGCGACATCACACCAATTGGTATGGATTATTTTAACTGAAATGATAGCATAGTTGGTTATAATGATAAAAATCATTAAAAATAATATAATATTTGAACCGTGCAACGCACGGGCTTAAAACTAGTATTATTTATAAACGAAACTTTTTTCGTGGGCATTGAAGAGGTCTAGAGCCCTTCGAATTTTCTGATAGCTTCTGGTGAATAAGAAATTAATTTATGTTATGGAATCGTTATTATATACCATATGTGAGTTTTTGCAAAGCTTATACCATGCTCCCGGGAGCACAATGAGCATGGTGGTCCTTCTCACAATAGAAATCTATTTAAGTGTGGTTCCCACTCCTATATTGTGAGAAGGACCACCATGCTCATTGTGCTCCCGGGAGCATGGTATAATTTGCGGAGTTTTTGGTAATCATGTATAAAATTCATGCATTAGTTATGGAAATGTAATATACCATACATAATCTTACGGTAATCATGAAAATAAGCTTATGGTAACCAGGCTGAAGATATCACATTTTCATAATTATGAAATTATTTTATATGTTATGAGAAGATAATATTCCGTAAGTTGAAAGTCTAATATAACATTTTCTACATTTTGGTACATATAAGCACCAAATGATGACCTTAAAATTTGAGATACTAATACTAATAACTATAGGTCACCCTAATCTAAATGGGTAACCGTTTAACTTATTCAAATGAATTTCTCAATACTAACAATTATACGTCAACTCTAATAGGTTAAAAGCCCTACAAATTTTCTTAGATCTTTAGGTGAATAAATAATTAATTAAGTGTTATAAAAATGTAGTTAGCATATGTAAGTTCCATACGTCAGAAAAAAAATCTGACGACATTATCTACATTTTGGTAAATATAAGAACCAAAATTGTTTCTTTAAACTTCGAATTAGATATAGTAATACTAACAACGATAAATCACTCATGTACTATAGGTGGACAGTAATTCAACTTATTTTATAATTTCTCAATACTAATAACTACTCCCTCCGTTCGCCTATAAAAATAACAGCACATAATCCACTATTTTTCGACAAAATGGCTCCGAAACAAAAACGACTCAAATTTTGGTGGTAATCTCTACATATGATATAATGAGGATTTTCAGAATATGAGAGTCAAAAACCTAAGAGAAGATAAAGAAAACAGCCAAAACGGTCAGAAATCCGCACAAATTGACGAGCGTCGAAACGCATGAAATACTTCAGAAAATGAGGAACAAACACTCAAATCCAACAAATATAGTCCTAGGGTATCTAATTTAACATTTAGAGGACATATGGCTTGTTTCGAAAAATAGATCAAATTTCACCAAAATCGCAATACATAATCCATGGTTTTTCGATAAAAAAACTCCGGAGCGAAAACGGCTCAAATTTTGGTGTAGTCTCTACGTATGATATAATGAGGATTTTCAAAATATTAGAGTAAAAAACTTCAAAGAAGATAATGAAAACGGCCAAAACGGTCATAAATCCATACAAAGTGACGAGCGCCGAAACGCATGGAATACTTCAGAAAATGAGCAAACAACACTCAAATCCAACAAATATAGTCCTAGGGTATCTACAGTAATTATTGGAGGACATTTGACGTTTTTCGAAAAATTGATCAAATTTGACCGGAATCGCTGTATATAATCCACGGTTTTTCGATAAAAAAGCTCGGGAGCGAATACGGCTCACATTTTCGGTGGTAGTGTCTAAGTATGATATATTGAGGATTGGAAGAATATTAGACCCAAAACCTAAGAGAAGGTTAGAAAAACGGCCAAAACGCTCATAAAGCCATACAAAGTGACGAGCGTCGAAATGCATGAAATATTTCACAAAATGAGGAACCAACACTCAAATCCAACAAGTATAGCACTAATGTATGTTCAGTAATGTTTGGAGGACATTTGGCTTTTTTTGGGAAAATTAATCAAATTTGACCAGAATCACAGTACATAATCCACGATATTTTTGACAAAATGGCTTCGGAGCAAAAACGACTCAAATTTTGGTGGTGGTCTCTAAATATGATAAAATAAGGATTTGCAAAATATTAGAGTCAAAAACCTATGAGAAGATAAGGAAAACGGCAAAAACGTTCATAAATCCATACAAAGTGACGAGCTTCGAAAAGCATGAAATATTTCAGAACATGAGGAACCAAAAATCAAATCCAACAAGTATAATCCTAATGTATATTCAATAATGTTTGGAGGACCTTTGGCTTTAAGTCATCGCCAGTAATCAACTCTTATCCTTTGGCGGAAAATAGATCAAATTTGATCAGAATAACATTACATAATCCACTATTTTTCAACAAAATGGCTCCGGAGCAAAAACAACTCAAAATTTGGTGGTAGTCTCTACATATGATATAATGAGGATTTGCATAATATTAGAGTAAAAAACCTAAGAGAAGATAAGGAAAACAGCCAAAACGGTCAGAAATCCACACAAAATGACGAGCGTCGAAACGCTGAAATACTTCACAAAATGAGGAACCAACACTCAAATCCAACAAAAATAGTCCTAGGGTATCTAATTTAACGTTTGGAGGACATTCGGCTTGTTTCGAAAAATTGATCAAATTTGACCAGAATCGCAATACATAATCCACGGTTTATCCTATAAAAATACTCCGTAGCGAAAACAGCTCAAATTATAATGGTAGTCTCTACGTATGATAGAATGAGGATTTAAAAAAATTTAAGAGTAAAAAACTTAAGAAAAGATAATGAAAACGGCCAAAACGGTCATAAATTCATACAAAGTGACGAGCGTCGAAACGCATGAAATACTTCAGAAAATGGGGAAACAACACTCAAATCCAACAAGTATAGTCCTAGGGTATCTACAGTAATTTTTGGAGGACATTTGACATTATTTGAAAAATTGATCAAATTTGACCGGAATCGCAATATATATAATCCACGGTTTTTCGATAAAAATGCTCGGGAGCGAATACGGCTCAAATTTTGGTGGTAGTCTCTACGTATGATATAATGAGGATTTTAAAAATAGTAGAGTAAAAAACTTAAGAGAAGATAATGAAAACGGCCAAAACGATCATAAATCCATATAAAGTGACGAGCGATGAAACGCATGAAATACTTCAGAAAACGAGGAACCAACACTCAAATCCAACATATATAGTCCTAGAGTATCTAATTTAACATTTGGAGGACATATGGCTTCTTTTGTAAAATAGATCAAATTTCACAAGAATCACAATACATAATCCACGGTTTTTCGATAAAAAAGCTCCGGAGCGAAAACGGCTCAAATTTTGGTGGTAGTCTCTACGTATGATATAATGAGGATTTTCAAAATATTAGAGTGAAAAACTTAAGAGAAGATAATGAAAACGGTTAAAACGGTCATAAATCCATACAAAGTGATGAGTGTCGAAACGTATGGAATACTTTATAAAATGAGGAAACAACACTCAAATCTAACAAGTATAGTCCTAGGGTATCTAGATTAATTTTTGGAGGACATTTGACATTATTCGAAAAATTGATCAAATTTGACCGGAATCGCAGTATATAATACACGGTTTTTCGATAAAAAGGCTCGGGAGCGAATACGACTCAAATTTTGGTGGTTGTCTCTACGTATGATATAATGAGGATTTGAAAAATAGTAGAGTAAAAAACTTAAGAGAAGATAATGAAAACGGCCAAAACGATCATAAATCCATGCAAAGTGACGATCGTCGAAACGCATGAAATACTTCATAAAATGAGAAAACAACACTCAAATCCAACAAGTATAGTCCTAGGGTATCTACAGTATTTTTTGGAGGATATTTGACGTTTTTCAAAAAATTGATCAAATTTGATGGAAATCGCAGTATATAGTCCACGATTTTTCGATAAAAAGGCTCTGGAGCGAATACGGCTCAAATTTTGGTGGTAGTCTCTACGTATGATAAAATGAGGATTTTAAAAATATTAGAGTCAAAAACCTAATAGAAGACAAGGAAAACGGCAAAAACGGTCATAAATCCATACAAAGTGACGACCGTCGAAACGTATGAAATACTTCAGAAAATGAGGAACCAACACTAAAATCCAAAAATTGTTGTCCTAGAATATCTACATTAATATTCGGAGGACATTTGGCGTATTTCGTAAAATTGATCAAATTTGACCTGAATCGTAGTACATAATCCACAGTTTTTCGATAAAATGGTTCCGGAACAAAAACGTCTCAAATTTCGGTTGTAATGTCTAAGTATGATATAATGAGGATTGGAAGAATATTAAAGCAAAAAACCTAAGAGAAGATTAGAAAAACGGCCAAAACGGTCATAAAGCCATACAAAGTGACGATCGTCGAAACGCATGAAATATTTCACAAAATGAGGAACCAACACTCAAATCCAACAAGTATAGTACTAATGTATCTTCAGTAATGTTTGGAGGACATTTGGTTTTTTTTTTTTCCGGAAAATTGATCAAATTTGACAAGCATCAAAGTACATAATCCACGATTTTTTGATGAAATGGCTTCGGAGCAAAAACGACTCAAATTTTGGTGATCTCTAAGTATGATAAGATAAGGATTTGAAAAATATTAGAATAAAAAACCTAAGAGAAGATAGGGAAAACGGCAAAAACGGTCATAAATCCATGCAAAGTGACGAGCGTCGAAACGCATGAAATACTTCAGAAAATGAGGAACCAAAACTCAAATCCAACAAGTATAATCCTATTGTAACTTCAGTAATGTTTGGAGGACCTTTGGCTTTAAGTCATCGCCAGCAATCAACTCTTATCCTTTGGCGGAAAATTGATCAAATTTGATTAGAATAACATTACATAATCCACTATTTTTAGACAAAATGGCTCCGGGGCAAAAACGGCTCAAATTTTGGTGGTAGTCTCTACATATGATATAATGAGGATTTGCAAAATATTAGAGTCAAAAACCTAAGAGAAGATAAGGAAAACGATCAAAACGGTCATAAATCTATACAAAGTGACGAGTGTCGAAACGCATGAAATACTTTAGATAATGAGGAACCAAAACTCAAATCCAACAAGTATAATCTTAATGTATCTTCAGGAATGTTTGGAGGACCTTTGGCTTTAAGTCATCGCCAGCAATCAGCTCTTATCCTTTGACGGAAAATTGATCAAATTTGATCAGAATAATATTAATAATCCACTATTTTTCAACAAAATGGCTCCGGGGAAAATACGACTCAAATTTTGGTGGTAGTCTCTACATATGATATAATGAGGATTTGCAAAATATTAGAGTCAAAAAGCTAAGAGAAGATAAGGAAAACAGCCAAAACGGTCAGAAATCCACACAAAGTGACGAGCGTCGAAACGCTGAAATACTTCACAAAATGAGGAACCAACACTCAAATCCAACAAATATAGTCCTAGGGTATCTAATTTAACGTTTAAAGGACATATGGCTTGTTTCGTAAAATAGATCAAATTTCACCAAAATCGCAATACATAATCCATGGTTTTTCGATAAAAACGTTACGGAGCGAAAACGGCTCAAATTTTGGTGGTAGTCTCTACGTATGATAGAATGAGGATTTTAAAAATATTAGAGTAAAAAACTTAAGAAAAGATAATGAAAACGGCCAAAACGATCATAAATCCATCTTAAGTGACGAGCGTCGAAACGCATGAAATACTTCAGAAAATGGGGAAACAACACTCAAATCAAACAAGTATAGTCCTAGGGTATCTACAGTGACTTTTGGAGGACATTTGACGTTGTTCGAAAAATTGATCAAATTTGACCGGAATCGCAGTATATAATCCACGGTTTTTCGATAAAAAGGCTCGGAAGCGAATACAGGTCAAATTTTGGTTTTAGTATCTACGTATGATATAATGAGGATTTGAAAAATATTAGAGTAAAAAAACTTAAAAGAAGATAATGAAAACGACCAAAACGATCATAAATCCATACAAAGTGACGAGCGTCGAAACGCATGAAATAATTCAGAAAATAAGGAAACAACACTCAAATCCAACAAATATAGTTATAGTAAGATTATATTCCATACGTCAAACTTACATTTTGATACGTCAGAAAAAGAATCTGACGACATTATCTACATTTTGGTAAATATAAGAACCAAAATTGTTTCTTTAAACTTCGAATTAGAGATAATAATACTAACAACGATTAATCACTCATCTACTATAGGTGGATAGTAATTCAACTTATTTTATAATTTCTCAATACTAATAAGTACTCCCTCCGATCGCCTATAAACTTCCTATTTTCTATTTAGAGGTGTTCATCTTTAAACTTTCTACTTAGAATCTAACCTTATTTGTACATATAAATTAAAGACCAAAACACCCTTACTTGTTTATTAAAAATACATGTGGGACATACCCCTATATGTAATTTTACACCAAGTGGACCCTAAAACTCATTCTTTATTCTATTTTTCTTAAAAACCGTGCTCTGGTCGTACGCGTTTTATAGGCGAACAGAGGGAGTAGGAGCATAAGTTAATTATGTTCCTCTAAACTATGCATTATTCTACAAATCTATATTTTCAAATTTATGTTTTTTTCTATGTATAAACAATTTACTACAGCCTACGAATAAATGGAGTTTCTATATTTTTGAATGAATATGATCTTATCTGCATCTAACTATGAGTTATTTATGCGTCTAGAGTTAATGAAATCTTATTATAGTAATTGGTGAATAAAAATTCCATTTATAAGTAAGAAAAGATAGTAATAATTTCATACATGCACGTATATATAATTATGAAATGGTAAGGTAATACAAAAGATTTTTTATGGGTTAAGGAAATATTATTTCAGAAGTTGTTTGATCTGGTTTGCACATTTCAGAAGTCAAATGATTTAAATTAACTAGAAAATAACAGAATTTTATTTGGTGAGTTATAGTCCTATGGTATATTCACTAATGTTTGGAGGACATTTTACTTTTTTTTTCGAAAAATAGATCAAATTTGACCAGAATCACAGTACATAATCCACAGTTTTTCAATAAAAAGGCTATGGAGCAAATACGACTCAAATTTGGGTGGTAGTCTTTAAGTATGATATAATGAGAGTTGGAAGAATATAAGGGTAAAAAACCTAAGACAAAGGTTAGAAAATTAGTCAAAATGCTCATAAATCCTAGTGTCTATTCAGTAATGTTTGAAGGACATTTGGCTTTCAGCCATCACCATCAATCAGCTTTTATCCTTTGGCGGAATAATGATCAAATTTGACCAGAATCACAGTACATAATCCGCTATTTTTCGATAAAATGACTCCGGTGCAACAACGACTCAAATTTTGGTGGTGGTCACTAAGTATGATAAAATAAGGATATTCAAAATATTAGAGTAAAAACCTAAGAGAAAATAAGGAAAACGGCCAAAACGGTCATAGATTCATACAAAGTGACGAGCGTCCAAACGCATGAAATATTTCACAAAATGAGGAGCCAACATTCAAATCCAACAAGTATAATCCTAATGTATCTTCAGTAATGTTTGGAGGACATTTGGCTTTAATTCATCGCCAGCAATCAACTATTATCCTTTGGCGGGAAATTGATCAAATTTGATCAGAATAACAGTACATAATCAACTATTTTTCGACAAAATGGTTCCGGAGCAAAAACGACTCATATTTTGGTGGTAGTCTCTACATATGATATAATGAGGATTTGCAAAATATTAGAGTCAAAACCTAAGAGAAGATAAGGAAAACAGCTAAAATGGTCAGAAATCCACACAAAGTGACGAGCTTCGAAACGCACGAAATATTTCACAAAATGAGGAACCAAAACTCAAATCCAACAAATATAGTCTTAGGGTATCTAATTTATCATTTGGACGACATTTGGCTTGTTTCGAAAAAAATTGATCAAATTTGACCAGAATCGCAATAAATAGTCCGCGGTTTTTCGATAAAAATGCTCCGGAGCGAAAACGGCTCAAATTTTGGTGGTAGTCTCTACGTATGATACAACGAGGATTTTCAAAATATTAGAGTAAAAAACTTAAGATAAGATAATGAAAACGGCCAAAACGGTCATAAATCCATACAAAGTGACAAGCGTCGAAACGCATGAAATACTTTGGATAATGAGGAAACAACACTCAAATCCAACAAGTATATTTTTGTGGTAGTCACTACATATGATATAATGAGGATTTGAAAAGTATTAGAGTAAAAAACCTAAGACAAGAAAAGAAAAACGGCCAAAATGGTCATAAATCCATACAAAGTGACGAAAGTCGAAACGTATGAAATAGTTCAGAAAATGAGGAACCAACACTCAAATCCAACAATTGTTATCCTAGGGTATCTACAGTAATGTTTGGAGGACATTTGACGTATTTCGTAAAATTGATCAAATTTGACCAAAATCGTAGTACATAATCCACGGCTTTTCGATAAAATTGGCTCCGGAGCAAAAAAACAGCTCCAATATCGGTGGTAGTGTCTAAGTATGATATAATGAGGATTGGAAAAATAATAGAGCCAAAAACCTAATAGAAGGTTAGAAAAACGGCCAAAACGGTCACAAAGCCATACAAAGTCACGAGCGTCGAAACGTATGAAATATTTCATAAAATGAGGAACCAACAATCAAATCCAACAAGTATAATCCTAGGGTATCCACGGTAATTTTTGGAGGACATTTGACGTTTTTCGAAAAATTGATCAAATTCGACCGGAATCGCAGTATATAATCCACGGTTTTTCGATAAAAAGGCTCCGGAGCGAATACGGCTCAAATTTTTGTGGTAGTTTCTACGTATGATATAATGAGGATTTGAAAAATATTAGAGTCAAAAACCTAAGAGAAGATAAGGAAAACGGCCAAGTCATAAATCCATACAAAGTGACGAGCGTCGAAACGTATGAAATATTTTAGAAAATGAGGAACCAACACTCAAATCCAACAATTGTTTTCCTAGGGTATCTACAGTAATGTTTGGAGGACATTTGGCGTATTTCGTAAAATTGATCAAATTTGATCAGAATCGTAGTACATAATTCACAGTTTTTCGATAAAACGGTTGTGGAGCAAAAACGGCTCAAATTTCGGTGGTAGTGTCTAGATATGATATGATGAGGATTGGAAGAATATTAGAGCCAAAAACCTAAGAGAAAATTAGAAAAATGGTCAAAACGGCCATAAAGCCATACAAAGTGACGAGCGTCGAAACGTATGAAATATTTCACAAAATGAGGAACCAACACTCAAATCCAACAAGTATATTCCTAATGTATCTTCAGTAATCTTTGGAGGACATTTGGCTTTTTTCGGAAAATTGAACAAATTTGATCAGAATAACGGTACATAATCCACTATTTTTCGACAAAATGGTTCCGGAGCAAAAACGACTCAAATTTTGGTGGTAGTCTCTCAGTGTGATAAAATAAGGATTTGCAAAATATTCGAGTCTAAAACCTAAGAGAATATAATGAAAACGGCCAAAGCGGTCATATATAAATCCATACAAAGTGACGAGCGTCGAAACGCATGAAATATTTCACAAAATAAGGAACCAACACTTAAATCCAACAAGTATAGTCCTAATGTATCTTCAGTAATGTTTGGAGGACATTTGGCTTTTTTTTTTGGAAAATTGATCAAATTTGATCAGAATAACAGTACATAATCCACTATTTTTCGACAAAATAGTTTCGGAGCAAAAACGACTCAAATTTTGGTGGTAGTCTCTACATATGATATAATGAGGATTTGAAAAATATTAGACTCAAAACCTAAGAGAAGATAAGGAAAACAAGCAAAACGGTCGGAAATCCACACAAAGTGACGAGCGTCGAAACACATGAAATATTTCACAAAATGAGGAACCAACACTTAAATCCAACAAATATAGTCCTAGGGTATCGAATTTATCGTTTGGCGGACATTTGGATTGTTTCGAAAAAAATTGATCAAATTTGACCATAATCGCAATAAATAATCCACGGTTTTTCGATAAAAATGCTCCGAAGCGAATACGGCTCAAATTTTGGTGGTAGTCTCTACGTATGATACAACGAGGATTTTCAAAATATTAGAGTAAAAAAACTTAAGAGAAGATAATGAAAACGGCCAAAACGGTCATAAATCCATACAAAGTGACGAGTGTCGAAACGCATGAAATATTTCAGATAATTAGGAAGCAACACTCAAATCCAACAAGTATAGTCCTAGGGTAACTACAGTAATAATTGGAGGATATTAGACGTCTTTTGAAAAATTGATCAAATTTGACCGGAATCGAAGTATATAATCCACGGTTTTTTGATAAAAATGCTCCGGAGCGAATACGGCTCAAATTTTGGTGGTAGTCTCTACATATGATATAATGAGGATTTGAAAAATATAAGAGTCAAAAACCTAAGAGAAGGTAACTAAAACGGGCAAAACGGTCATAAATTCATACAAAGTGACGAGCGTCGAAACGTATGAAATAGTTCAGAAAATGAGGAACCAACACTCAAATACAAATGTTGTTGTCCTTGGGTATCTATAGTAATGTGTGGAGGACATTAGGCGTATTTCGTGAAATTGATCAAATTTGACCAGAATCGTAGTACATAATCCACGGTTTTTCGATAAAATAGCTCCGAAGCAAAAATAGCTCAAGTTTTGGTGGTAGTGTCTATGTATGATATAGCGAGGATTGGAAGAATATTAGAGCCGAAAACCTAAGAGAAGGTTAAAAAAACTGCAAAAACGGTCATAAAGCCATACAAAGTGACGAGCGTTGAAACGCATGAAATATTTCACAAAATGAGGAACCAACACTCAAATCCAACAAGTATTGTACTAATGTATCTTAAGTAATGTTTTGAGGACATTTAGCTTTTTTTGGAAAATTGATCAAATTTGACCGGAATCACAGTACATAATCCACGATTTTTTGATAAAGTGGCTTCGGAGCAATAACGACTCAAATTTTGGTAGTGGTCTCTAAGTATGATAAAATAAGGATTTGCAAAATATTAGAGTCAAAAACCTAAGTGAAGATAAAGAAAATGGCCAAAACGGTCATAACTCCATACAAAGTGACGAGCGTCGAAACGCATGAAATAACTTTAAAAACTGAGGAACCAAAACTCAAATCCAACAAGTATAATCCTAATGTATCTTTAGTAATGTTTGGAGGACATTTGGCTTATTTTCGGAAAATTGATCAAAATTTGACCAGAATCACTTTACATAATCCACGGTTTTTTGATAAAATGGTTTCGGAGCAAATACGACTCAAATTTTGGTGGTGGTCTCTAAGTATGATAAAATAAGGATTTGCAAAATATTAGAGTAAAAAACTAAGAGAAGGTAATGAAAACGGCCAAAACGGTCATAAATCCATACAAAGTGACGAGCATCAAAACGCATGAAAAACTTGACAAAATGAGGAAACAACACTCAAATCCAACCAATATATTCCTAGGGTATCTAATTTAATGTTTGGAGGACATTTGGCTTATTTCGAAAAATTGATCAAATTTGACCAGAATCGCAGTACATAATCCACGGTTTTTTCGATAAATCCGGAGCGAAAACGGCTCAAATTTTGGTGGTAGTCTCTACGTATGATATAATGAGGATTTTCAAAATATTATAGTAAAAAACCTAAGAGAAGATAATGAAAACGACCAAAACGGTCATAATCCATACAAAGTGACCAGCGTCAAAACGCACGAAATAGTTCAGTAAATGAGGAACTAATACTCATATCTAACAAGTATAGTCCTTGGGTATCTACATTAATTTTTGGTGGACATTTGACTTTTTTTCAAAAATTGATCAAATTTGACCGTAATTGCAGTACATACTCCACAGTTTTTCGATAAAATGGCTCCGGAACAAAAACATTTCAAATTTTGGTGGTAGCCTCTACGTATGATATAATGAGGATTGGAGAATATTAGAGCCAAAAACTTAAGAAATTGTTAGAAAAACAACCAAAACGGTCATAAATCTATACAAAGTGACGAGCGTCGAAACGCATGAAATAATTCACAAAATGATATATTGATCTGCCCATTTTCTACGCATGAAGTTGATGCTTTTTATTGTATTTTAACGTTCCAAATGATGTATTATACTCACTATTGGTGTTGAGTATCGGTTCTTAAGTTTTATGTAATTTTGGTCATTTTAAGCACATTTTGGATGCGAACAATAATTGACGCGCTGTTGAAAAGCTTTCGAGAGACTTTTGGCGGCCGCGCTGCAAGCTTGGCGGAGCGTTAAAAGAAGTAAAAAGATGTGCATCAAACACTTTTCGCTGTCCCCGGTGGTGTGCTTGGCGGGCGGCGATGAGGCTTTGCGGGTCGCGGTGAAGAGTTTGGCGGACCGCGATTTCTATATTTTCCTAATTACGCATTTTTCTACTTTACGTTTTCCTAGACTTTAAGAATCCCCGACTCTAGGTTTATTCGTTCAGAATTTTTAGAGAAAACATGGAGAGGGGGCTGCTAGAAGAAGAGTGGTGGCGGCGGACCGAGGGGAAGGGGGAAATCGCGTCGGAGGAGAAGGTAGAATTGTGCTGGGAGGCAGTGGGAGCTGTCGACGGTGAGCGATCACTCCACTAGTGGAGTCGCCATCATACGACGAGCAAGCGTTTGTGGCCGGACAACATACGGTGGTGGTGTATCTAGGTAGTCGGTGGTGAGGTCGTGAGGTAGTACGTTGTGTTGGGTAGAGAAGGGGAAAGGGGGAGAGGAGAGAGAAAATGAAGAGGTGGGGATTGGTCATTTTATTTTATTATTGATTATTAATTGTAATTAAATCAAGCTAATCATGCTCTTGTCAATGTTATACACTGATAAACTAACAGAAGTTCAAAAATGGGTATGGTGTGCGGTTTTCGAAAGTACGGGGGTACCGTATGCACAAAGTTAATTTGTAGGGGTATCGCGTGCAAAACCCCAAAGTACAGGGGTACCACGTGCATTTTTCGATAATATAATTTGTGGTGATTATTGTGGTAAGCTAAGTTCTAGTAATATAAAAATATAATGTGATATAACAGGTGATGGGATTGTGGAATGAAGATGAGATAGTAAAACGGCTAATGTAAAAGTGAAAGTAAAATAATAATATGATAGGGAGTAAGTGAGTAGAAACATATAATACAATATACTATCATTACTTATAATATTATAAAAAAAGGTAAATCAATATTTTTATAAAACGAGTATAATAATGTGAATATGCAGCCCGGACGTAGGCCGGACATGCAAACTAGTAATTTGTCTTCTTAACCTTGTATTTTCGGGTGTCTATTTTTCTTTTTTCAGGTTACCTTAGTAAAAAAAAAAATTGCGTTCAACAATCATGAAAAAACAATAGCCCAAGAATGAAATAGTTCAATAAGAAAATGGACAACTTAGTGGGCGCAAAAGATAAATCCCCATTGGACTAGCCCATCTAAGATGAAAGTGAATCAGCACCTATGGACTATTCAATGTGTCCAAAACATGAGATGAGGGGCCCTCTTCTCAAAACCCAAGCCCATTACACATTGACTATGCCGTCCAAGAAATTGTAGCACAAAATTATGTGTTCGTCTCCACTCGTTATCAATGAATCGAGTGATTTTACTGCCAATATGATAAAATTTAAGGATAATTTACGTAGTAATCCTGTGCTTTACAAAATTGTATGTGGTGATCTCAAATTTAACTTTGCGCACACGGTGATCCTGAACTATGCACTTTGTGCACAAGTTACGAAGTTATTGGTGATAAATGTTATACTCCCTCCGTCCCAGTTCAAACGCCCCATATTCCATTTTGGGACGTCCCATTTCAAACACCCCATCTATTTTGGGACATATTTCTCTCTCCTACTTTTATTAAATTATCACATAATCTCTCACACTATCTCTCCTACTTTTATTAATCCCCACATTCTCTCTCCTCATTTTTCCTAATATTAACCCACTCAACTTATTATATCAATTTTTCTTATTCCACTACAAAAAACGCCTGGGGCGTTTGAACTGGGACGGAGGGAGTAGTTACTAAATTTACGGAGAAAACTAAAGGTATGACTTATGAGAGTTAGTGAAGTATAAAAATGTGTGGTCCAAATTAATTTATTACTAACTTTAAAAGTACTTCTTACTTGATCTAATTTCATTAATATAATATTAACGACGAAAGTGTCAATTTACCCCCATACACTTTCATCAATTATGCAATTGAACACCCTAACTTTTAATTGAGTAATTTAACACCTTAACTTTTTAAATCGTGCAAGTTTACACCTAATTCTATTTTTCACTAATTTGTATAATATAAACATTTTCCTATATTAACAAAATTTATAAAAACAAACATTATACTCCGTACAATACAAATACATTACATATGGAGAATTGGTGGCCACGTAAACTACAACATTCCCCTTTTCTCTCTACCGGTTGCTGAAAAAGTACGCGATCAAAGTAACGAGTTTCTGAAATATCTTCTTCTCTTCATATTCCTCTCTAGTTTTTACCAACCCATCTGCATTTCCAATCTGATAAATCGGGTCAAATAATAACAGAGCGAAAATGGGTGAGAAATTAGAAAACGGGCCAACCCATTTCGATCTGAATACGGGCGCTAAGATTCCATCCGTGGGTCTTGGAACCTGGAAATCTTCTCCTGGTGAAGTTGGCCAAGCTATCACTCATGCTATTAAGGTATTTATTTTATTGTTGTTTTTGAGGGTCAATCTTTATATTAAAAATTGATTTGACCCTTTTTTCTTAATCATATTAGTTTTAGTAATTAATTAATTATGTTTTGATGTGCAGGCTGGTTACCGACATATTGACTGTGCTGCTGTTTATGAAAATGAGCCGGAGGTATGTAGATTCTGTTTTAACCAAGTATGATGTTGCGTTTGTTATTGTTGTCAATTTGTCATGATTTTTTTATATATATACGACATTTGTCACGTTACGGGACCTCATTCGAGTTCTGTTCAGTCTCGCCAATAATGATGCTCTTATAATTGTCTCATCGTCGATGTTAGGCATTATTGGCTATGTTACGTACGATTAACTTAACGATTTGTTTATGTATCTCTTTTTGAGTTGTTATTCTGTTTGATAGTTTACGTTCTTTCCAGGGAAGTGTTAGCGATATTGATTGTTAGATCACCAATTTGCCCTTATTATTTTCAAAAATAAAATATAATTTATCGGCTTAAGATGTTAATTGATGTTGCTAGTTACTTGGCTTTTGTTTTCCATAGTGTGCTCACCTGTTCTGCTGTTCATACTTCATAGCTTCAGGGTGACTCATAATTAGGCTTAGTCCTAGCTACTTTATTGTACTTTTTGTTGTGTGCGTGAATTTCACTTGTTCTTGTTCGGAATATTTAAGAATTGCTCAGAAGAGGGCCCGTTGTTGTTTTGTCATGGTTTCGGGTTGTTCCAGTTAATGATTGTTACTAGCAGAGAACTTATCAGATGGTAACATAGTATTGCCATTTGGTTGGACTGCTTGTTAGATAGAGGTAACAATATCCAGCGTTACAAAGAGCGTGACAGATATCTTTTTATAGGTAGGAGCAGCACTGAAGGAGCTATTTGACAGTGGAGTAGTTAAGCGGGAAGAACTTTTTATCACCTCAAAGCTATGGTTAGCGTTTCTTTCATTAGTGGTCGAGTCTAAATCTTAATTATGTCGCGCCTTTTGCTTTTGTCATTTTCTTTGTTCCACTGTGAAATGAAAATGTGAAGAATTGAATTATTACTAGTCAAGTAAAAGCTTTTACCAGATGCAACTTATCTTGTAACCCTTTTCGTGTAAAGCCTGAATATTGTGCAACATCTTGATTTGTATATGTTACGATTCTTCTTATGCACAAAAATTTGCAAAATTGGTTTCCACAGGTGCAGTGATCACGCTCCGGAGGATGTCCCCAAGGCATTGAGCAAGACTCTGAAGGACCTGCAGCTTGACTACATTGACCTCTATCTTGTATGTCCTCTGTACTCAATTATCACTATAAAAGCTTGGAAACTGAGCTCTTATGCCATGGTCATCAGACCATAATTAGAGTGCCTACCCTTACAATCAGGGGTTAAATCCCGTGATTAAAAACAATGATCCCATTTGTCTTATTGCAAGGGGAAGCTCCATGTTGATCATTGTCCATGATATAGTTTTCCCTAAAACTTCCACAAGTGTGGCTGACTTACACGGTGAAAGTTAATACTCTGTAATATAGTAGATCATTTGTTTGAAAACGAGTCTGAGCTCTGAATTGTTTTGCTGTTAGTTTCTATGATTGAAAATTGATAATCTTACATCTTTTCTCTTTGCATAAAGTATATGGTGCTTGTGATTGAACCTTGTGATTATGCTATGCAGATACACTGGCCAATTCGTAAAAAACCAGGTACAGAGGGATTTAAGCCTGAAAATTTGCTTCCATTATGCATGCCTGAAACATGGTCTGCAATGGAAGGCTTATATGCTTCAGGTCAGGCACGCGCTATAGGAGTTAGTAACTTCTCTACCAAGAAGTTGCAGGATTTGCTGGGTTATGCTAAGGTGCCTCCTGCAGTTAATCAGGTTGAATGCCATCCGATTTGGCAGCAACCTGCACTTCACAACTTGTGTAAATCTGCTGGTGTTGTTCTCTCTGTAAGTGTCTGTCCTACAATCTTTAATTATGCTTATAAGCTTATCTGAAAAGGAGTGACATAGAGCAGTCTTTTCCAACTATCTATAAATGATGATTGAAAACAGACGATCACTGCCGCTGCAGTAAGATTTTGGCAGGGTACCAACATTCTTGTTGAAAGTGTGGAAAAATTTGAGCTCATACCCGATAGTACTCAGGCAGGAATGATTGCCTATTTTTTTTGAGGCCAGGAATGACTTGGATGGGTTACATGTCATGACTAAAATAATCAAGCTTAACCACCATTTCGTTAGATATAGCAAAACTTAATGCTAGAAACTTGGAACTTTTAAGCAACCAAAACAATCTAGCGCGTGGACAGTCTCAGGCTCCTGAAATTACATACTAGGTCTAGGTAGCCTGGTTGAAGTACTATGAACTATGCAATTGTTCTTTGAACTGCAGTCTTAGTTGTACTTAGTGATCATACAGCTCCGAGTTTTTGCCAATGAAGAATTCTGTTAATGCTACTGGCAGGCATATAGTCCGTTGGGAAATCCAGGGGTATTGAAAGGACAAGTACTGAAAGAACCACTTCTGCTTGAGATTGCTACGAAGCTTAACAAGACTCCTGCTCAGGTCGCCCTTCGCTGGGGTATCCAGAGCGGTCATTGTGTTCTTCCTAAGAGTGTGAACGAAGCAAGGATTCAGGAGAACTTTGATATTTTTAATTGGACCCTTCCTTCAGAGCTATTTTCAAAGTTTTCCACCATCCACCAGGTTAGTTTATTCTGTACATTTCATACATTTACCACTGCTACAGGTCAGAAAGTCTAATGGACGAAAATTTACACTGGTTGTTATTGCTACCGATTGCAGCAAAGAATTTTACGAGCTGATTTCGCAATACATGAAGGTGGCCCGTACAAAAGCGTAGAAGAGCTATGGGATGGAGAGATATAACCTCTCTGGAAGTATTAGAGTCATTGCAATTTGCAACAATCATTATCTTGCTTTCTTTCATTTTCATTGTTCAAGTTACTGAGAATAAACATTCATTTCTCTGTAAGCCTGTAGACTGTTAAATTGCTCCAGACCGTTCGATATTAAGCGTTTTCAAACTGGGCAGTAAAAAAGCGAAATGCTCCTTTCGTTTACCACATTCATGTTGTGATCATATAGACGCCTTATAGTCTCCATCTTCTACTCTGCATGAAAGGAGCTCTAGTATTGCTCATAAGAGTCATAACGCTTTGAAATGGTGTTTGCTCAATGATGTACAAATTTCTCACTTGATGATGAGTTAAATCTTATTAATTGATTTTGAAAGGAAATGGCTACATAAACTACTTCTAATTCTATACAATCTTCGTGTTCGTTGTGATGTTTGTGACTGGTCATATTTGGAGTCAAATCTACACTATAGAAATAATATTTGTTTAAAATCAGATCATTTTTCCCCAAGTGTGAAATTTCAAATAGGTATTTTGAAGTTCCATTTGGTGACTTTGGATGTGTAAGGTAAAGGCAATCATAGAAGAGGAAGAAGTGAAGAGTGTGAAAGAGAGGAGGAAAAGTAGAAGTTGTATATTTTTTTTTTGTCCCACATCGACAAATGAGAGAAGGAAGAAGGCAGTAGCGTGCTTTATAAGCGGAAGGTCTGAGCATCGTCAAATTATGATCCTTCAGGCAGCTGAATGGGAGATGAGGAGTGGTCATTCTCGCTTATTTGCGAGTTGGGTGCCCGCCCCGCCTGTTACGACAATTGGGCACCCTCCTTTTTACCATCTGATCCCTACTATTTTTTGAAAAATAAAATATTTTTATTTTAAAAAATGTTTTTTTAAATTTATTTTTTTAAGGTTTTTTAAATGTTTTTTTATAAAGGTTTTTCTTAAATATTTTAAAAATAATTCAGTAGTTTCCTAGGTTTTAAATGTTATTAAATAATTTTTTGTCTGTTTGAATTTAAAAAAAAAAAAACGGATTTTTTCAAAAAAACAAAAAAAGTGAATTAATTTTTGATGAGTTTTTATTTTAAATAACAACCCCTTTTTGTTTTGCTGTTTTCACATATCATGTTCGGGGTTATCTCTAGAATAAATGAAAATCCTGATTGTCATATATAATCAGGTGACTTTGGTAAAATGCAATGCAGAATCAAATATGTATTAAATTTTACAACGAGTGAACGATTCATTTGGTCTATAAGTAGCCCCCAATATGAATAGACAAAACAGCAAAATAAAAAGGGGACGTCATAATGGATAGGAGGGAGTATACCATATAAAGCAAGAGAAATTTTCATCCATCTCCAATGTGGTATACGTATAATACGGAGTATTAGCTATAGAACACACTGAGTTCTCTGCCAAAAGTTTGGAAGAACATGTCTGAACTCCTACACATGTATTATGCACCTGATAATTGTATAATGGAGCCTCGGCGCCTCGTTAGAATCAAATGTATCGTGGAACATTGACTATTATGCAAATGTAATATCCCTCTCAATTTCTTATGTTTCTTACTCTTCGTTTGGGTACATTCTAAATCAGATCTTAATGCGATATGACTACTTTACACACCAATTATTTGCTTCGGCGTATGAGAAAAATGCCGAAACTAGGAGGATTCTTCATCCGATTTAGAGAGTAACAGCCAGGACAGAAAGGGAAGAAAAAAAAGTCTCCTAGAGAGTGAAGTGCAGCAATACTTCAAATCCAAGCTACTGAGCTAATCATACACAGGCTTATGTGTATAGTGGATAAGTGGAAAAGTTGAAAGAATCAGAAAATAAAATGAACATCTCATGTTATCAGATTGTGCATATGCATCCATTAATTGTTGAGGTTTGTGCATATGCATCTCGTGTCTGTTCTTGAGTTTACTAAACATTTTGCAACACTTAGTTCTTGAGTACTGTTTGATCCGTCAATGTTAATGATGATACCGTTGCTCCAAAAGTCTCTCTATTCGACCAAATCTCAGAAAAACCTGAGTTGGGTAAACCCGGTTTATAAGTGTGTTGTAGACCATTCATACCCAAAAGCTAAAGTCAATAAGTAGAGGCACAACCACAGTTATAAACACCTTACACTTCTCTTATTTTTCCAATGTGGGACAATTTTATACGTGTGAGAAATTCCCAACAAAACCCCCTCCAAAATCCACATGAACCCTAACTAAAACCTGCGCCTCGTGTACTAACAAAAATAGAGTTCGAAGCTAATGAGCTTCTCAAACATGGCTTGTGTTCAGTATGTTGATCTTTTTGTAGAAAATTGCAAAGCTATAGAATCTCGAGAATATTTCATCCCAAGTTATGCTAGTAGTTCTTTAAATAGAGTTTAAGAGTGTCTCTGGTCAATTCAACTTTTAGTAAGATTACGAGTTCCACACTCGGTAACCTTGAGGGGCTGAGCAAAGATTAAGACTGCTTGAGTCTCCAATTTTGCAATGTAGCTCTAGTCGATCCGTGCATATATCCCCTGAATAACTCTCATACGACGTGTCTCTGTATAGGCGGATGCAAGGGTCAGGATATACGCCTTTTGCCATATTGGTAATGGCGTGTGAAACCAAAAATTGTAAATGACGGTGAGTTTTCACATACATTGAAAGATGCAGATAAACTTATCAGTGAAATTGTTCAATTGAAGCGAGTCTAGCGGGCAAAAAAGGTAGTTTTGTAAAAGAAAACCGAGAAGTTTCATTCTTTGTAAATTTGTCCGAATCAAACAGTGGAATGAAATCAGAAAATAAAATCGTTGCCGAGAGTCCGAGGCCCAAATATAAAACGTGAACGAAACGACAAACGGTCTTTCTTTCAAATATACTCTGTGTTCCCTCCAAAACAACAAAACAAACCCAAGAAAATTTCCGAACCCCAAATCAAATAAAAACCTCTGAGAATTGGAAAAGCTCTCAGTTCTCTGAAATGGAACCCAAATTAAAGAAATCAATAGTCCATCCGACAACGCAGGGAGAAGAGCTTGTAGAAGAAGACAGATTGAGCTCCCTCCCTGACGCCATACTTGTCGACATCCTCAGCCTACTGCCACTCAAATCCGCCATCTCCACAACCGTGTTATCCCACCGGTGGCGCTATCTCTGGACCCACACCACCTCTGTCGACATCGACTGCCGCCATTTCAAGAACTTCTACTCCACTGTTGACCAACTCTTCTCCAAACTCACCTCGTCGATCATCCAAGATTTTATCATCCGTGTCCCTGCCTTGCCCGAACTCGGAAGCTCATCCGTGCCGGTGCCGCAGTCCCTTGTTATCGGCTCTTGGCTGGAGCGAGTTTGCGTGCGAAAAGTCGAGAAAATCAAGGTGACAAGTGAAGACAGGGGAGATGCGCGTGTCGTGATTGATACTCTTCCTACTTGCATTTTCAACTCTCGTTCTTTGGTAGTGCTTCAATTGGGGTGTACGCCATGTACTAAGCTTGATTATAAGTTGCCTGTTGAACTTGAGATGCATAATAACAACAAGATGATTAATCTTCCGAATTTGGTTGAATTGCACTTGAATCTTTATGCTTCCCAATGTGGGTTGATGGCGAAACTGATCAAGTGTTGCCCGTCACTCGAGGAATTGTGGCTGAATTGTGTGTACGAGTCGTCGTTAAGTAATGGGGAAGATACTGTTTTTGTTGTTGATATAAGCAATGACAATGTGAAGCGGTTAGATCTAATGCTGAATTTTGATCCACAGAAAACCAAAGTTGTAGTTGATGCGCCTAAACTAACTTCCTTTGTGTTTTTGGGAGACTTTTTGACCTGTTCCTTTGTGAGGAAACCTGTTTCCTTGACCAAAGCTGGTGTTTTTTCCTCTGGTATGCAGTCTCTCCTTCCTGTTATTTGTATTGTACCTCTTTTAGGAGCTCGTCCTTCGATTTTTGATGATCTTATCAATGACGATTTTGGTGCTGAGACCACAACTCCTCCTTGGACATTCCCTAATTTGAGAGAGCTTCACCTGTATTGTAAAGGGTATAATACAAATAATGATGGCTTAAGTTTAAACTCATTTGCTTCTGTTCCTGCACGTCGTCTTCTACTTGGTGTCAAGACGATAACGTTAAAGACAAGGAACTTGAAGAAGTTGTTCAACTTGGGAAAGGGTTTGTTAAGTAATGCCCCAGTTTTGGAGAGCCTTGTTATTCAAGTTAATGCTCATCAAAGTAGGTCTCAAATGAGAAATCTACTCGAGGAAGCCTTGTTTATCAAGGAGCTGTTTGGATACCCAAGGATTTCGTCGCTATGCCAGATTAAATTCTATGGACAATCTATCAAGCTACCAAGCGCGATAGAAGCAGTGCGAGTCTTGGTCAGACATTTAGAGAACAAGGAAAGAGAAATGATGAATGTCTTGGCAATGCATGCTTTAGCAGGAGAGCTTGGAAGCTGCGCACGAGAATTGCGGAATCTATTCGACACATGATCTCCCCAGTGAGCTTTGAGTAGTGGCGTCTCCAAGATTTAGCTGGCCGATGATAATTCACTGCTGTGGCCTTTGCCTCTGCCCTCTGACATATTGGTTGTACTGTCTTTTACATACTCTTTTCTTCTGAGCTGATTACTTGTTTGGATAATTGGAAGTGTGTACATGACTCAACATGAGTATGTTCCTTTAAAATTGAGATCAACATGAATATCTTAGTAGCTGTGTAGTGATTTTTTTTCATCTTCTGATCTCTTTTGCATCCCATTCTGTTGTGATTGGTGTGTGAGTTTGTCTATGATCTGAGTTCCACTGATTTGAAATACACGAGTTAATAAACGTATGCAACATGAACTTTTTTTTTTTTTTTTTTTTTTTTTTTTTTGTGCAAGAGGTGCATTGTACTCATCGACTTGAGTTTGGGGTAAATTGAAGAAAATTGGTTGAACTGGGTAGAAAATTGGTTGAACTGGGGTATAATATCCGGTTAAAGTGAGTTAAAGAACGAGTTAGGTGACCGGAATCGAGCCAAATCACTGAAAATAAGTTAGGTATCATTTTGCAAAAGAAGAAAAAAAAAAATGAATAGGTATGTATTCGAGATATAAGGAACCTATGCATTCGTAAAATAAGGAACTTTTTTTATTTTTTTTGAGGGTCAACATGGTGTTGCATTAACTAATTTGGGTAGCGGAACATAGCTCCGCTTCAATTACATCATAAAGCCACACCGGACCATTTGAGTCCCATGATTCATCGACCTTACTAGACACAGCCTATTTAGCTAGTCGATGGGCACCCTCATTAGCCTCACGATAACAACAAAAGAAAATCTAACAATATCAAAAGACGACAACAAATAAAGACAATCATCCAAAAAATCGACAAGGTGTTTATTAGCTTCCTTCGTGCGACAAGAGCATTAATAACCCCCTGGCAGTCCCCCTCTAGGATCACCTTTCGCACTCCTTTCACATCCACCATCAGCAGGCCCTTTCTCATCGCTAGCCCCTCAATCATTGCCGGCTCCAATCATCCGTTGACCGCTTTTGACACCGCAAACAATAGTTGCCCCCTCTCATCCCGGGCGATATACCTAACCCCAGCTTCGTCCCCATCTGCTTCCACAGCTCCATCTACATTTATTTATTTTGACAAAATCCTCTCGTGGAGCTTTCCATCTCACCCCACTTCTTCTATGTGACCTCCTCCCACTGTGGCCATTCACCTTCCAAAAGTCCTACAGGTAGCTTTCTACCCGCCTTCTCAGCCCCCGAAGCATGTTTTCCCTCTTTGAAACACCTCCATGTTTCGTAAATTCCAAATGTGCTACACCACCATCCCGAATACACAGCTTCGCCTCCAATTCCGCTATTCTGTCAAGGAACCAGACCTTGAACATCCCACACGTTGTTCGATTCTTCACATCCAACCCAACTTCATCCCACACCTTTCTAGTCCAAGGACAATCACAAAACTTGTGCATCATCGTTTCGAATTCTCCGCAAAATACACAACTCCCACTCAAAGGAACCCGCCCTTGAATGAGATTCTTGTTGGGGAGTGAATTTCCAACTATAAGTGCCTACTTCGGATCTAGAGTGAAGCTGGAACTTCCCTGCTGAAAGTTGGAACTTCCCTACTGAAAGCTGGAACCTCCCTGCAGAGTAGTGGAACCACCCTGCAGAACAGAGGAACCTCCCTGCAGAGTTACGGGGGAACTACTTCCGTTTCCGCACCGGAAGTCCTTGAAACGTTTGAATAAGTCAACAACGGCTAATGCAATTAACTCTCCATCAATTATGGAGATAATGACAGCAATTAGGAAGATGTTACGCAATTAAGAAGGTCAATTTAATATGACATCAAGAGGAGGATAAATTCTGCAATAATGAGGATTAATGTTGCATTTATGACAATAAATGCTGTAGAATGAATGCTGAAACTGCAGGAGGAACAATAGGAGAAACTCAAGGAAGGACAATAATGAGCGTAATTAATTATTACAAAGGGAGCAGCTATAAAAGGACATTCAAAGGCAAAGGAAGATGATATACAACACCCATAATCAGATTACTATACTTATATTCGAGTTCCTACACAATTACCCTTGTATTACTAGTCTAGAAACCTCCATAGCAATTGTACACTACCTACACCGAAACTAGTGGGACACAGCCTTCCCCCGGTGGTTTTTCTCTTATTTACAAGGGTTTTCCACCTACAAAACTCCAGTGTCTTATTTGTTGGTTATCTCTTTTATTTCTAGCGCACTTCCCATTTTCTATGTTCCTTCCCCCGGAACTGCAGACAACTTCCTCCGGAACTTCAGTTTACTTCCCCCAGAACTGCAATCTTACTTCCTTGATTTGTAAACAACTTCCTTTGGTTTATAAACAACTTCCCCTGAACTGCATCCTACTTCCCTGGATCTAAAATCAACATCCCCTGATCCGAAACCTGTACCCTGAACATCCGGAGTGGAAGTTCCCTATAGTAGTAAGGTGATTAGATAACCTCTAAGTCGAAAGTAGCCCCTAGTGGATATTTTTGACCAAAACAATTCTGACATGTGGGTAAAATATCACGACATGCCCTCCACAGGCTAGTCCTAATTTTGGGCGGTAGCGCCAGCGCCAGTCCCCAGATCAGCGGCCACACTGGTTAGCTCCCATTCGAGGACGACGTCTCAGCCTTAGCCTGAAAAGCCACATGATAAGCACTTTACAGAGAATTCACCATCATTAGTATAAGCCCTCTGGTCTAAATCATACGTTTATAACTCAGGCCGTTAGCCTCTGTAATGTGGTGTACAAGCTGATTTCGAAAGTAATGGCTAATCGACTTAAGCTGATTCTTCCTGGGATTGCTGAGCAAAATCAGAGTGCTTTTGTAACGGGTCGGTTAATTACTGATAATGTGCTAGTATCGTTTGAGGTCATCAATTAAACTTAAACATAAACAGAGTGGGCGTAAGGAGATGGCCTTTAAGCTGGATATGAGTAAGGCCTATGACCGAGTGGAGTGGGTCTACTTAGAACGGATTATGGCCATGATGGGTTCCCCTGACGAGTGGGTTAGGCTTATGATGAAGTGCCTGACTACGCTTTCCTTCTATTTTCTCATTAATGGGAAGCCGACAGGCTCAGTGATCCCGAGGAGGGGGTTACGGCAAGGTGACCCACTATCGTCATATCTCATTATATTATGCGCGGAGGGCTTATCTGCTTTGATTAACCGAGCAGTTGAAACCAAAGCGTTGCATGGAGTAAGAATCTGTCGAGGGGCACCGACAGTGTCACACTTACATTTTGCCGATGATAGCATTTTGTTCGCCCGAGCTAATGATCGAGAGGCTTCTGTAATTGTTGATATCCTGAAGAAATATGAAGATCAACCGGGGCAACAAATTAACTTGGATAAGTCTGAGCTATACATGATAGAAATAGGATGATGGTGATTGGTGAGTGAAACGGGTCTTGTCCATTTGTGCTTGTCAATCAAGTAATCTGAGATGAGGCCTCCCATCACCCTTCTTAAGGTTGTCGCAATAAACAAGATTTGCTTATCTATGCTTAAGGTTGCGTTGCCTGAAGGAGGGTGTGGTTCTCCCCTGAAGCAGGCGGGCGAAACACATCCCTTATACCAAGGTCCAAGGTACATGTTTTTCACTAGACTCTTCAGAATGTTTTGAGTCAAGAACAAGCTTTTGCTTGATGTTTAGAACAACGGGGAGGCTAATACTAGCATTGCTGGCATGCCTGGCTTTCCATGACGTACACTCTTCTCTAAAGACTAGGAAGAGAGGCAAAACAAGGAGAATCATGATGCCTGCAAAGCTACCCCCATAGCCGCCTTTGGTAAACTCTGCCTTCTTTTCTTTAACTTGAGTTATGTATACCCAACTTCGATTGGAACCCGTATTAATTAGACCCAACCCATTTCGCGGGTCTAGATGGAGTTCTCTCGTTCTCGAAAGAAAAATAAAATACTTAGGCAAAATACGCATTGAGATTAATCTTTTCTCAAATTTTCATTCATACAAACCCCCCCCCCCCCAAAAAAAAAAAATCACCTTGTAAGAATAGCTTTTTAGTTTTTACACAAATTAAGGAGGTCTTAAGGGTATAGTAGTCATTAGTCAGCAGGTACTTGTACTCATTTGATGTGGCCATGTTTCCTTAAATCCTCTGTTCATCATTTTCCTCTTAATTAGGAGGAACCTTTACCATTCTGTGGCAATGTCTCGCTCATTGACACTTCCTTTTCACCTTCTTGGAACCTCTTATAGATATCCCCTCGGTAAAATTTTCGTGTTCGGAAAACAAGAATCAAAGACACGATGGCGCTAAAAAATGTTGCAGCAGTGATGATAATATAGGCTAGTTGATAACACTTGACACCAGTGCAATTCAACTCTTGTCCATGCTTTCTTGTAAGCCCTAATGCTTCCAACTGCCTCGCGCCTTCCTTGTCATACAAGTGACCCGCAACTCTCACGTTGAATATGTATGAACCAAGTGGAGCTGCCAATGAGCCGTAATTGTACAATGTAGCATAGTACTTGAGCCCGAAAAGCTCTGAAATTATCGCGTTAAAGGTAAGTCCACTCTGCCCCGAAACAAAATCCTATGATAATGGAGAATATGTAGAGTCCGTAGGGTGCATTAAACGCGGTCAGAAGGTGGCCTATGCACGATAGAAAGAGTATGATTGTGAGCGAAACAGGTCTAGGCCATTTGTACTTGACAAGCAAGTACTCTGAGATTAGGCCTCCCATAACCCTACCTAGATATTGCCATATAACAATTAAGGACACAAATGTGCTAATGCTTTTCTTAGAGTACCCTTGTGATGCTCCTATTTGTCCCAAGTTGTCTATGGTGGTTAGATGCCCTCCTATACCACAAATTGTCGAATTAAACAAGATTTGCATATCGATACTAAAGGTTGCTTGTAGGATGGTATGGTCCTCCCCTGTAGCGGGAGGGCGAAAAACATCCTTATTCCAAGGTACATGTTTTTCAGTACTACATTCAATAGCAGCTGGTGAGCCGCCATTAGATTGGTGAAGTTTTGGCTCGGGTTATCCTTGCACAACACTTACCTCTGAGAGGGTATTTGTTGCGTGGATGTCACGCTTGGCTTTCCAGGCCGCGCGCTCTTCTCTAAAGACTAGGAAGAAAGGCAGGACAAGGAGAACCATGATACCTGCAAAGCTACCCCAATACCCACCTTTAATTTGGTAAACTCAACCTTCTTTTCTACTATAAGCATCACAAGTATGAACCCTGCAAGAGCAAGAGACGTGTACATGATGTTATTAAAGAAGCTCTTTTCGCGCTTTTTCTGTCTATCGAAAACAATCAGGACTCGAACACTGTAAGCAAAGAGCAATGAGGCAAGTGCAGGGAGCCAAGAAATAAGCAAGATCACCCCTACAGCAGTGGTGTCATTGCCGTAAAGGGCATGGTAAAGTTGGGTCATAATTGCCCCGCCTAGGCCGATATATCCCTTCAAAATCCCTATTACAACCCCACGGTTCCCTGGGAAGTTCTTGACACAAGTGACAAGAGCTCCAGTGTTGGCGAAACCTAATGAATTCGCACCAATGCACATGAACAGGCACATCTGCCAAACAGGAGGGTGAGGTAACCAAATCATGAAGTATCCTACGAAGTTTAGCATTGCGCCTACAGAGAGCACCACCCAAGGTGGTGCAACCTCCATGATTAGGCCGGCGTGGACGCTAATGTAGGCACCTAAGTCCTTGAATTAGTTCTTTTTTTTTTTTTGACAGGAAGAAAATGAACATAAAACCAAACTAAACCAAACAAACTAAAGGGGGCAGGGGAGTAGTATAAGGCCTGATCGACCCTGGACGACACGCTGCTGCAAGTTGGTGAGCGGACTTGATTTCTTCTCTTGGAACTTTGAATATGTTGCAGCAAAGCAACCCCTTCCCGAGTGCAGTGATGTCATGAACCAACCAGTGAACCTGGATGCCTGCCTTGCGGTTGTTCCTGAGCATAATGATCAATTCGGAGCAGTCTGATTTAACTGCAAAGGAGCTGATTCCGTTTTCAGAAGCCCATCGGAGCGCATGCAGAACTGCATAGCATTCAGCCTGAAGAGCAGACTCCATAGGTTTGGTGTCGCACCCACTACCCACTTGCGTTCCCGTAGTTGGATGGTAAGCAATCCAAGCATAAGCTCCTTGTGCAGTCGCCCTGTTCCAAGCCCCATCTGTATGGAATTCAATTTCGTGCAACCCGTAAGCCCTATTGTGTCCCAGGTAGGCTGCTAGGAAGCCCGTGGGGGATTCCAATGTGGTTTCCAAAACAGTACTCCACGGTAATAGTTGCTTTGCTTGGAAGTAATTTAAAGCCAAAGCGTTTGCTTCCCTCAGAACAGATTCTGGGCTGCATCTGAGTCCTCTAAATAAAATTGCATTCCTATGACACCAAATACTCCAAAGGGTTCCACGGAAGAGAATAACCCTATCGAAGGAGTCTCCCCGGGATAGGAAACAAATTGTATCCGACAGCCAAGTTGGGAATGTTGTAGTAAAGCTGGCCTGTACACGAAGACCCAGGGGGCTAGCATTCCAAATTCGCTGAACACAGCTGCAGAGACGGAAAAGATGGTCAACCGTTTCAGGTTCCTTATGACAGAAGCAGCATTCGTCCCGTCCAGGGACACCCCGACTCTGAAGATTGGACATTACTGCCACTGCATTATGAGCCAATCTCCAAATGAAAGACTTTCCATTTGGGAAGCAAGTCCAAGGCCCAAAACCGTTTCCAAAAATTACTGACGTTGATGTCTCAAGTTGCATCAGGTAGGCATACGCAGACTTAGTAGTGAAGGACCCATCCTTCGACAATGACCAATAACAGAAGTCATCTGTGTCGACATTAGGGGTTTCAATGGACTCAATCCGTCGGCACGTTGATGTCATGAAAAGCTGCCTAAGCTTCCTTTCATCCCAAACTTGGGTGATCGGATGCAGCAAATCGCTCACACGCATTTGGATGAAATTTCCAAGGGGAGCCGTATCTTTGATTTGAATAGTGTGATTAAGTAACCAGTTGGATGAAAGGAGATGAATCGATAACCCGTTCCCTACTTTCCAGGCCAGACCCGGATAGAGCGAAGTGTAGCCGTGGTAAAGACTCCTGTAGGCCCACGAGGCTTGTCTTCGGAAGGAGTAGTGCGGACTACGCTCAGGGAAATTACCATACCTAGTGGTAATGATCCTCGAAACTAGGAGTTGATGATTAGAGATGGTTCGGAACGCACTCTTCATCAGTAACACCTTATTGACAATTTGCGCATTTCGAAGACCAAGGCCCCCCAGTCCTTTCGGCATTTGTAGCTTTCTTTGGGCTACCCAGTGGATCCCTGCGCATCCGGACGTCTTCCACCAGAAAGCCATGACCAGGCTGTCTATCTTAGAGCAGATAGAAGTCGGGATCTTGAAAACCGCAGCAACATGAGAGAAAACACCGAATAAAATGGAGTTGATCAAGAGTAACTTGCCTGCGTGACTGACATTTTTAGTTAATAGTTCAAGTTGTATCGAATGATAGTGTGCAATAATACAATATGACTTGATAAAAATAGGTTTTTTAAAGCATATAGTAATTGCTAGTAGACATTGTTTTGTATTAGTATGTAATAATGGATTTAATTAAAGGGTTGACTACTTCATTATACTAACTAATATTTGGGTATTTCTTAAAAAGTCATGAGGTTCATGATAAAACGACAATCCTAGCATATCCTCATTTAGTATCTATGTTAGAGTTGAAAAGTAAGTATATTTGGAAGGGAAAAAATGTTGATTTCTTGCCAAAGAAACAAAAGGAGAAGCAGCTCTTTAAATTCTTAAAACAAAGACTTGAAATCCCTATTTGGTCTACTTGCATTGTGATGGCTTACCACTTGGAGCTCCTTAGATTTAACTCTTACGACTTTTTATTTGAGTAACATATTTTATTGTAGGATGATTCTAGGAGTCTATATATAGACAATAGTAGTAAAATTGTCTTTAGCCAAGTGTGGTAAATTAAAGATGACATGCAGTAATAAATATGGTCGTGTAGTAAATTTAACGTATTTGCAGTAAATTTATGACATTGGTAGTAAAATCAACACTGTTACGGATCTACCAATAGAAAGAAATTTCAATTGATTTAATTCCAAAATCAAGGACCCTTAATTATCTCTCATTCCTTATAATCCATCATTTGTCAAATTATACAACAAGATTTACCGCACCTTTAATTATTTTTACTACAAATTAGACATAGATACTTTTTTTGTCTATGTATAGACACTTTTTGACAACGCCACAATAGTTTGTGTAGGAACATATAAATCTTAACGCACAATATATGGCTAATTATTTATTTATTACGAATTGATCCTTAGAACACCAATATTCAATTGCATGCAAAATTCAAACCTTTATATAATATATCACCGTTAAAGGTATAGATCGAACAATTGTTTGACTCCCAACCATCAAATTAGACTTTTGATTGAAATAGTTCTTTCACAATCCCAAAATTTCGTAAAACAAAATGAAAACGTTGGAACATAAGGTAGCAAGGTATAGATGTGGCTTGAAGTTTTGTTGTAAACACCTTATTTTGGAGATCTATAGGTTAGCCATTTGATGTTCTTCAACCAAAACGGAAAATGATATATTGTTGCGCGCGAGACAATTTTTGAGGAAGAGAGTCTAACGACACAAACAATAAATTTAAAACGACTTTGTACAATAACAATAAAACATAGTAAACGAACAAACAAACCAATATTAATTATTCTATAGTAACCCTTGTTCAACTTCAAGTTGATGTTGCCCAAAAAAAAAAAAAAAAAAAACCTTCAAGTTGATGCATGGATTGAACATTTTATATCATCCATGTTGAGTTATTTTTGCTTATTGTCGAGTGTAGATGCTCACAAAACATATATACACAATCTACATGACTAAAACCCCATTGATAACATGAAAAGGCATTTGTAACGGAATTATCTGGTTAATTATCGGGTTTTCTAATGTGTGTCCATTGGGCACATGATAAAACTCCATTTTCTTTCTTAATTAAGTGATATTTTCACTTGAAAAAACAAATTGTGGAATCTTTTGATTAATTCGGGAGAATATCACTTAATTAAAAAATAAATGAAGTCTTATCACGTACCTTATCTATGACACACGTTAGAAACATCCATTAATTATTATAGCATGTAATTAATACTGATACATTATATTAAAAGTCTTAATAAAGGGCAAATTCAAACAAAACTTTTATGAAGTTTTCCAGCATAATCCAGGTCATAGTGATATGTCAATCGTGAAAATATACCAAACACCAAAATTATTATCCGATAATGTCAACCTAAGTTGCAGGTCTATGGACTATGGGTCTATGGCTATGCCACTCATTATGGTAACCTCGAGATCGAAGGGTGACTATTTGGACGTATGAAGAGTCCTCACAGCCCAATGAAGTATTTTATGCAATAGAATCAGTCGACTCAAGGCGAAAATTTTCATTTTCTAACATTTCAAATTAACCGCGTCAATTTCCAAAATAAAGAATACGTAGCTCATATCTATATGCAGTATATTGTCTCTTGAGTCTTGATCAATCCGACATCATATCAGCTGAACTTTAGCAACATTTTTCTTTTTGACAGGACGGGGAACTTCAACAAAATTGTTCCTGAAACATTTCAGCAGACACGCCTAAATTAGAAACATATTGAGATACATATTAAGGCCAGAGCTAAACCAACATAGGATCACAGTAGTGAAGCACAAAATGAGGAGATATGGGGGTGTGAAGGTGAAGTTAAAGCTGAATGAGAGACAAAAACACACGTTTTCGCTCTCATTAAATTGGGCTGATAGTCCTGAAATTGTTTTAAACTTTCAGGTAATACAGTTAAACAAACTCAGTAAAGAAATGCAGGGGAAAGGGTCGAGTCAGCAATTAAAACCTCAATCTGGGTGACGTAAAGATGTAAGAATTTCAAGGGAGAACCCTGTACTTACCAGGAAAGTACTCAAGCAGTCACATATCGGTTGCGCAAAGCATCAATGGCATTCTCAAAATACTGTCCTTTCTCTGGAATGGATGTTTTACACACTGCATACAATCAGAATAAGGAACATAAATAATATGAACAACTAGGAATTTGATGTACGTCCCTTCAATGTATAGCATTTTGTTTCGAAGTTTAATCAAGCTAACAAAAACTAGTACACTCAAAATTCAATACTTGTCTAAAAAATAGGGTGAAACCAGCTTTGCTTTGCCTCTGAATCAGTTTGCACCGTGCCTGATGCACCAGAAGGAAACAGGTGATGAAATAAGGGTATGTTTGGTGGAGAGGGAATATGTTCTACCACAAAGCCAGCCCCCCTATTAAAACACGCACCACAAAAAGGTAATGGCATTCCCCTCAACAGGCAACAGCTCAAGCTTGATCCATGGCCGGAGGCTCAAGTTCACGAAATTTAAACTGGCATCGCATTATCACATACTAGCAAGAAATAGTGGCAGAATATAATGCCTCATGTTAGATTGACTTGACAGTTGACATGTTCCAGAATCACCGTTACTTTGATACTTTGCTCTGAACTTATACACGATCAAGTCAACAACGACCAATAGATTGCAAATAACTACTATATCCAAAAACAATGAACCAAGCTAAATGATCTACTCGAGTTATGATCCATTAAATTCATATGGCTATTCCTGTCACTCGCTTTCCTGCAGTTTAAAACCCTCATCAATTTCTAATATCCCCAGCCTTCCAAACAGGATATAATTGAAATCGTAGTAGAATTGTTCTGCAAATGTTTTTTTTTTTTTTTTTCAGACAGGCAGCAGATCAGTCTGACACTGAGAAATAAAGCTAGCCCAAACATCATATCATGCGCGATGAGATAGACAAGTTGCATCAAACAAGTAAGGCACAGATCAATTTTATGTCAGCAGGGGACTCTTCAGCACATATACACAGTTTAAAGTAGCGCATCACAAAATTCTCAAAGTCCAGATCAAGCATACAACAAATTGGTGACATACCACGGGAGTGGGTGGTTTGTGCTTCAACCTGGAACTCAGCAAACGATACCTGCAAGATTATCCTTTTATAGACCACCCTCACTGAATAACTAACTGAGACCTGTAAGAACACGCTTTACACTGAACAGCAGAGTGTATTACCTTCATTGCTTCACAGCTCTCATTAATCCTCTCCAACATCTTCTTGAATTCCTTATCACTCTCATCCATCAGCTTTTGACATGTTTGAGTCTGAATCTGTTAAGATTTTAAGAATAAGACAATAATCCAACATTAGACTAGCATACTCTAACAATTGCTCTAACTACTGAAGCACATCAAAATGGACGTTGGTAGAAGTATCTCAAGATCAGTACACATAAATTTACGACATACAAATCAGGCAAAGCTTCAAAGTTTGAGTTTAGAAGATTATAGGACTCTTAGACTCTTAGTACAATAGGATCTTTACCACATCCTATATGCCAGAAACTACAATCAGTAGACTGTAAAGGTGTTCGAAACTTAAAACCTTTAAGCCTGAAAAAAAAAAAAAAAAAAAAAAAAGGGAAAGCAGTGCTATTCAGACACAGGTTGATATAGCATGCTTGTCAATTAAAAGGATCTAACAAGTCCATATACCAATTAATCATACCAACTCAGAATCCATGTGACCAATGAGTACAATTGAACAAATGTTGCAGTCCATTTTTAAGCTGGTATAAAAGACACCGCATCACTGTTCTCTGATGCATCATACAACATTTCACTGACAAATAGTGTAAACCCTACCCAATGAACAATGCTTGAAACTATGAACCACTTCATCAACCTTTTTAAGACAATTCAAACGAACATTACTGTTCACCTAATCTTCTTGTCTTTGCATCTTGGATCCAAAATCGACTAACATTCGGTCCCTTACTAAACTACATCTCCACGAATGACAAGACAGCTAAACATGCTCATATTGAGTGGATTAACAGGGAAAAAAAATGTCTAGAATTATACGATGTCATGAACTCAGAGTCCCAATCAATCATAACAAATATCTTGTTAAAACACAAATACATAGTTTTAGTAGATGATTCAGCTCAGCGTAGCTCAAATAGTACCTTTGAACTCACCCACTGCTGATCATAAATTTGGCAACACATTTTATAGCTCGAGAAAAAAAGAACACACAATAACCACAAGTAACATCTGACCAACCTTATCGACAAAACATAACAATAAAGCCTCAAATCCAAACCAAGGGAGCTAATATAACCATATGGTTCAACCCCTAGCTCACGAGTGAATCATACATGACTGTAAATGCGAACAAATTTCGCACACAATCAACTTAATAACCTAATGAACCTACTCTTGTAGGTCACCACAAACATACAACATGTAATTTAACACAACAAAGCTTCACCACAGAGATATACATTCACCAGAATGACTTCTCCTAATAGTATAATGACAGACTTTGCGTGCTCATAGCAACATAGACAGACAACATCCTCACATTCTCAGCTATATAACGAAATTCTAGACCGAAATCATAACACTATTGTATCTTATCTGAATCAATGATCTTGACAAAATCACTTTACTGCGAACAAACTTGTCGTTCACACATAACACTTGATATTCACATAATGCACATAGAACCTAATACTTTCGAAAGCACTACGAGTCCTGCTTTTCTGTCACTTGACTGAACAATTCGGCCATTCCTCGTCTAATTAATGCATAAGTGCACAATCAATCACATCCGCAGCAAATCGCCTAAAATCGCTCACAATATTCACTCGATATCGAAAACAATCAAAACTCTGAGAGAATCATTTACGCAACCTATCTCAGACGATTTCACCCCTAATCACAACAATTTTTGCCTCTAAACCAAGTCTCAATCACATACAATACCAAAATCCACTTCAAATAATCGCATCTATTATCAACGATTCGTAGATTTTACAATCAACAAAGCTGCACATATAAACACAGCAAATTCATCATAATCTCACACAATCGTAATTAACACGTCATTAATATACTCCAATATCACAAAATTAGGAGAAATTATAAAACCTAATTCCTCAAATTTCACAAAAAGAGGAGAGAGAAAGAGGACCTTGAAGCGCTTGTGAAGGCGAGAGTTGGTAGAATCAATCTCCTTGAGAATATCAGAGTGAGACCTCTCCGTCTGACGCTTGATCGATTCCAACCGCGACGACGCCAGCTCCTTCAGCTCCGCGAGCGACGACACCGCCTCCGGACGGCGAGGAGACGGCGGATTGACCTTCGCAGGTGCGGATTTGCGGCGGTTGCTTCCTGGTGCTGACGTGTTCTCCGGCGGCGAAGAATTGATGTTGAACTTGAAGCATTTCGGAGTGTCGTTGTTGTTGTTGTTGTCGTCGGCCGGAGACTTCGGCGGCGCTTCTGGTGGCGACGCTAAGAAGTCGGCGGCGGACGGTTTCTTCCTCGCGGATCGCCTCTCTGTCTTCGCTGACTGTCTCTTCATCTTTCTCTCTCCTCTCTCTCTGGCTCTCTCTCTCTCTCTAGAAAGTGACGAAATGGAGAAGAATGGCGGGAGTTTAGTTAAGTGAAGGGAATCTGACGGTGGTATTGTATCGTATAGCGGAAGATATATGTGAAGTAAGTTTGAATTTCAAATGAGGTGCTTTGGTTGTTGCCTTGTTGGGTTGGGCCTGATAAGATTTGAGTTTGGGCTTTTAAGGTTGATTGTGCGCTTCCGAGTCCTACTGTTCGCATAATTTGCTAACGTTTAATTTGATTTTCGTTCGTTCGTTTAAATGATACATTACAATTTGAAGGAAATGCATGATGGACCAAGTTATTTTTCTTTCTCGGAAAACATATAGTACTCACGTTTACTCCTTTATTTTTCGTGTAAATATGCATGTCTACTATTCAATCAAGTACCATGTAGTTTTTCTCTTAAAAAGAAAATTAGTAATCCGCAGCTATAACTTCACACGTCGTTCTTCGATAAGATAATCTCACAATAAATTGTAGCTGATCAATTGACATTAGAGATTTGTCAAGATTTGTACAATGACATAACATGACTAAACAAGAGGTCTTCTAACACCCCTCTCCATAATGTTGGACAACTCATTTGGGGCACAAATGCACAATTTCATGAGTAAATTGGTATTGTAGGTTTGTTTCAAAAAGAATATATTCAATATTATACGGTGTAGGTTGTAACTTGTTTGTACGTGGTTGTTGCTTCTAACACGACTTTTAATATATAATACTCCGTATAAGTATATCCAACTATGAACCTAGTTTAAAATGGATGCGTAAATTGTAATAAATTCCTGCTCGACCCAACTTTTTTTCGTGATTTATCAACTGAATATGCCCCATGCTAAAGTATAGTAGTAAAATGTAAAGACTAAAGACAATAGAGTAGTCCAGATTGGTATGTCCGGAGTAAAAAATAAAGATGGATCATTGATGGAATCAGTCAATCGGAGCATGGAGGCTTTAAATTGAAGTTAGCATGCAGAGGCACACAGTTGTTTTATATTTTTACCAAACTGTACTGGCTGCAGCTTTTAACCTTTCTTGTTAGTGAATAACACGTACGGAACGGATATATCATGTGTGCTGTCAAAGCTTTGCATCAATCCATTCACCAAGATCTCAAACGGTCTCTTTCTCACATTTCCTCTTATGCCTATAACTTAGGTCTCGTCTTCCACCAGGTGAAAATTTCCTTCCCTAGAAATGAATGACATTACTACAATTGACTTGAACTTTAATTTCGCCCTACAATATGAGTTTTTTTTTTTTTTTCTCGCTACAAATTTGAGTTACGGAAACTACATTCGTGCGAGGTTTAAGGGTTATATTTAGCAACACGAGTTCTATTTTTCAACTTATAGCGACGAGTAAAATAAAAGAAAGCAAATTAAATGAGAATACTTTAGAGTCAAGAATTTGATGCATTACTTTAAGACGTGATCAAACGCCTTTTTAAAACTCTGCATATATTGGTTTGCTTAGTTGCTCTTGCTCCCATCAAAGCCAAACATTCCTAACGTTGAGTTAAAGTTCTTGATGAATTTGGCACTATGCTCAAACTTTCTTTTTTAACCAGATAAAAATTAAAGAAAATTAATCATCTTATTTAGATTCTTTGGGAATCAAGAAAGAGCTTAGGGTTGTAGCTAGTTAATGTGATGAGTCTTGGGCTGAGGATGCATGGATCGCTGATTTCATTCTCGAGAATGTGTATTGCTTTTGATTCGAGTAATACCTAAGTGTCGTTTTGACCTTAAAAAAAGTGATGTTCATCTGTCATTTTTTCCATGACGCATAGAGAGTCAACCAAACTAAATCATATGTTATCACTTAACCGACATTTGGAATACTAAATATCAAAAAACGTCAAAACGGCGAATATATAGTGACACCGAACAATCCTACCGATGCAGTTAATACAAAGGACAAGGCAATATGAAATGTAATAAGTTTGCTTAAGAAGCATAATAAACAGCTCTCTTTAAATTACTTTTTCAGTCAGACAAAGACTATGCTTTTCTTGGCTCATAAGATCGTATAAGTGGGGGGCCTTTTTAGGCTTAAGTATGTTGAAGGTAAACTTTAGTGATTATTTTCGAACAAGTTAATTACAAGTGGCGTAGGCATTTTGGTTTGAACATGACGATCCAAATTAAAATCCAAATCCAGCAGAGCTCTCTCTACGTAAAAGGATGCTCTGCTTCTTTCCTTTGCTTTATTTTGAGACAGACATTCTGAGTTAAAATTATTAAAGAAGAAAAGCCCAGGAGGCAGGAGATCAGAAGAATAACTTATTAAGCTTTTGTATTATTGCTGTAAAGACAGATGAGTAGATGACCATATATATGATGTTTGTATGTTAGAAAGGTAAAGTTTCGCCTCCTATAAATGTCTCAGTGTAGTTTAGGGTCCTCTGAGGTGTGAACTATTAACTGGCTTTGCCAAGCTAACATTACTCCGAACTTCCGAAGCTAAGCATATTGACCCTTTTTGATTCTTTGAATTGTTAATGTTTGATTCACGTTATTGTCTAGATTTGCATATATGCGCGTATGTCATACTAATTTTCATTTTGTGTATTATGGGTTTGAGATTTCTGTACCGATTAAGGTTCAAACACGTTTTAATTTGTTTTGTAATCCTCCCATTAGTTAAGGGATTTTAATGGTCAATTCCATTAAATGGTGTTAAGATACAAAGTCAATTATATATTGGGCCTCAACCATATGTTTGAATTTTTTATTGAGTTGACTCTTTAAAATGTGGCAGAATTTGTAATACCAAAACGATCAAGCGAAAACTCCCGAGCCTCAAATCCAATTGGAAAGACAAGGGGAGCAGAGTGGCTTGATGAAATCAGTATAGTTATTGCAGTCACACGAGCAACGTACAGTCACTAGTTAGTCGTACATGCACGGGCCACGGGGGGGTGCAGGTTCTATAAATGGGCAAAAGAGCATTTACCCAGAAACGAATTGGATAAACAGAATCCAGTTAGATTTATATGCAGACAAAAACCGACCACAGTCCACTCAGTTACACATTACATCCTCCTCAGTCCTGCAGCTGCTCTGCTCTGTGTGTGATTCAATACTAGTACTATTTGTGTAATTGACAACTGATTAACACACTTTGTTTTGTTGTGTTATATCACTCTTCCTTCTCAAATCACACCGAGAGTACGTTGTACGTATCACTCGTATTTCATTTATCGGCATATTGCATGGTCGTAAATACATGTTTACACTAACTTATTTATTTGATTCGGTTTAGAAATTTTTACGTGGTATTAAAGTCTCGATGTTTATCTAATGACGGTTTGATTTGTAGTCGACATTAATTCATCTAGTTAGAAGTTGACGTTGTTATTCTATCCTCATTATTAGGAGCATTGTGTTGTCAACTTTTTTTTTTTTTTTGGACTAAGGATACATTAATGTTCCGAATTTTAACCCGAAATATACCTGTGGATATCATAAGTTCATAACCTAAAAATTTTCACAATTTCCTCAAATGCTAGCGTCACCCATTATATAAGAAGCGTAGAACATTATCATTCTTTTTTCTTTTTTTGACATCAGCCTAGAACATCGTTTTAATTATGGTCCATGGTATAATTTACCCGATTCGTCATTATAAAATATCTGTATAAGAAAAGAAGAAAAAATATTGCTAATATACTCCTATGTCATGCACCAATTAAATTGGCCTAGACACGATAACATGTAATCTTAAAACTTCATTTGTAGTTTGGTGCCTCAATCTGAACAAAATATTTGTTTATTTAATTATATGGATAACATAATGTATTTTATTTTTGATGAAAATTTTGAATCATTATCTTGTCTCCCACCAAATTGCTACATGACCTTATAACTTCAACTCAATATACTATAGTTTTGTTTCGTCGATCTCACCGGATGTCAATGTTGGTCCACATATAATGTTATATGAACCCGACTTATTAATACACCCAACCTGACTTGAGATATATCTTAATTATAATAAATTTTGGAAAGCAAAAGGCATGATTATGATCGCATGAAGCTAAACATCCATTCCAAATGATTGCCATTGCTAAAATTCACCACTCCTATATGTAAATAATACTTCTTTATCTGTAAACCATATTGTACCTTTAGCCATTATGTACCTAATCAATTGTTTGATTAATATAAACCAAAGGTCTTCAATCAGAACATTTCGGTGCTCATTACACATTGTTGTATGGTAACATTATTAATCGGGTCAAATTTTCAATTACAGGAGCGAGTTGAAGTGAAGACATGTGGCTAAGCTAGAGACGGAAATGATGGAACGTTTTTTTTAAATAATGCTCTAAATTAAAATAATTCGAGTTTTGGGTGTGGAATGAAAGTATTTATGTAGTATGGGTCCACGTAGGATTGGCATTCTCCAAACTAGCTTCGGTTTTTTTTTTTGGCGAAACAAACCAAAACCGTCACGGCGCATGACGGTTTTACCCATAACCGCTGAGAATTGGGGCGGTTATGGACCAAAACCGCTGCAAATTGGGGCGGTTATGGACCAAAACCGTCTTTTTTTAGGGCGGTTTTGGTCAATCTTGCAATTTTGACGGAAAAAGAACCCACCAAAACCGTCTGAAAATTGAGCGGTTATGGTCATAACCGTCACGCGCCATAGCGGTTTTGGTACAAATTTGGTTCGGGGTTATCCGATCCTACGTGGACCCATTCTACGTAAATATTTTCGTTCCGCACCCAAAACTTGAATTATTTTAATTTAGAGCATTATTTAAAAAAATCGTTCGAAATGATGGTCAACAGTCTCGAGTGGAACTTGGTTAGTTGTTTGGTTTTTATTTTTATTTTTAAACTATACTTATACAATGTAAAATAACGAGATTATATAATTAAAACTGGATTCGAAATGAGAATCGAAACATATTCCGTACTCCTCTACCTGTAACTTGTAAGTTTTAACTACACAAACCTATAAAAAAGCACAAAAGAATACTGATGAGATAGTCGTTTCTCTGGTCAGTAGTCACCTGTCAAAACTCAAAAAACTAATCACACAAAACTTCAGAAAAAGCCGTAATTTGATCACTCATCAGGAGGTGATTCCATCTACTCAGATGATGACACGTCAAAACCCAGTCCTACACGTTATTAGTTAACTAAATTTTATTAATATACTAATGATCACCTCAAAATTGAAGACAAACCGGGCCCATATGTTCCTTCTTTATTTAACCCATGGGCCTGGCCCATATGTCATTAAACCCCCTGGCCCAAAATTTATTTATTAAAATATACAGCCCACATCCCCGTTAAGTAACGCCGTCATCTCCCTCTATTTAAATACCTCCGCTTCAACTCATTGCCACTCTTCTTTCAGCTCTCTTTTTAATATTCCTTGTTTCTCTCCCTCTCTCACTTCTTTTTAAATTTTTTTTTTTTTTTTGTGATTTGTGATTATATCATACGTAACGTATTGTCGGAGAACTCCCATTTTCCCCAACTGGAGTCTAAATCGTAATCGAATAATTCAATCTTCAGGTGAGTTTTCGATATGAAATATACATATACTAGTTCTTGTTTGTCGACTCTAAATCATTTCGAGATTAAAACGCGGTTCGTATTGTTTGTTTTGCAGCCTAGAGCCAGCATTGTGGAAGTCATTTTCGTCGTCATTCCAACATTATTACTGTTGAATTCGCACTCCTGCAAAAATAAAGGGGGAGCCCATACAAATTAAATCTCGGGCAGATGATGTCGTGAAGCGTAAGCAGGAATACACGAAATAAGTCAAAAAGAAGGGTGCATGATCAAAGAAGAGGACTAACTATTAAGCGTGTTTTGTTTGTTGTTGGTGAGTTGTTAATTTTGGCCCCCTTTTTAATTTTTATTATTTTTGATACATGTCAGTGATAGTAGTAAATAATAATGTTGTTCTTTTTTTGTTTTCTCTGTTTGTTTGCATTATGAAATTGGGTAATAAAAGGGATCGAATATTACATATTACGTGTGATTCTAAAGGTTTGGGGGGAATTTGGTATTTTGATTTTGTCTCTTCCAAAATTTCCATTTCTACTCATTTCGGATTAAGATTAAGTAACTAGATCAATTCATCGACAAGTTATCATCTGATCCCCGATAATAGGTATTCCCTTCATTTCATTCTATTGTTTACATTGTGTCGAGTTTTGTGAGAGGACTCAAGCACAACGTAAACAATTGAATAAAATGGAGGAAGTAGGTAATCATTGTTGAATTTTCGGGATGATAGATAGTTGGTCCATACAACAAGCCAAGGGTGATTCTCATTCCAACGCCCTTTTTTCTATAGCTGGTGTATAAGAGCAGTACTACTCAATAGAACAGGTGAAGTACATGTACATTTTATATGAAACTTATATTGTAGTATCTGTTTATAAATTATAAATAAATAGATAGAAAAGAGAAAAGGAAAAAGAGTAAGCTAAAATAAATGTGTCTGCTGAATTTGCTGATCTGTAAATTCAATTTTTTTTTTCTTTTTGGGGGTATATATTAAAGTTGGAGGTCAGAAATTTGGGCAAACAAAATGGTGAAATTTCTTTATCGAATAAGGGGGAGAGTGTAGGCTAAAGCATGCACATATAACTCAGAAACGGACCACTTTCAAAGCACACCTAAGCTTTCCATTTACATTTTTTTTCTTCTTAAATTTATAGTGTTTTAATATTAATATTATATTATATGTATTGTTATTATGAGTCTTCAAAATGAAGAGTTTCAATAATTGGGTCTTCATTTTTATGTATGAACTTTCCCAACCCCCCACAAACAATCTGTTTCTGATCCCGAGTTTGCTCCTTTACCCTTTTTCTTTTTGTTTCTGACTGATCTTATGAATTTTGAGGCAAAAAATGTTTACATGGAATAGCAATCTTTTTTTAGTGGGTTCATATCATTGTAATAGCAAACTGTGTTATAATGTGGGGTCTATTTCGTTCTTCAATTCTGTTATTTCAAGGAAAAATCGCGTAAACTTGTGTGTGAATTTTGATTCAAAATTGAATGATATTTTATCTAGCACATGACACTCTAATTTTTAGCGATTTTGGGAACTCCACCGTATCATCGTTGTCATCTTGATTTTTAGCTCGATTCGATAACGAAAACATCTTTATCGAGGAATTAATACCGGTTGTATACTTGTATCATGTTATGTGTTTATGTGTTCACTTATACTTGGTGTGCTGGCCTTACTATGTCTTGCCAAATGCCAATGGATTTGCCTTTGGTACATCTCACTGGATTAATGCTCAATTATTATTATATATTATTATTATTATTATTATTATTATCATTATTGTAAGATTGTCTATCAATTTAAAAAAAAATTGCATGAAAATGTTATAAGGACCTACCAAATAACAAAATGATTATAATCAAACATCAACATTAAATTAGCACACCAAAGAATAATTGATGTTCTCTTGATCTTTTCTATGGTGGGTAGAAGAAAGAAGAAGTTTTGAACCAAGGAAGAAGATCTTTTACTTTTAATTTTGGATTAAAGATGCATCAATATCTAGATTGATACTCCTATAATTTTTTACTTAATTTTGCACTGTAAAGAAATCATGTCATCAAAATCAAGAAAATATACTTAATCCCTTTTGATTTTCATTTTTTTTTTCTTTGAAGTTTTAAGATGAAAATTAGACAGAGTGGGATCCATATTATTCGATCAGGTAGCAAAGATTCCTTCCTTTCTCTTTTTGCAAGTTTGAATCCTTTGCTTTGTTCAAAAAACCCCAAAAAACCCACTCCATTACCTTCCCTATTCATTCATGTACCAATTGCACAAGGCTACCTTATTCCTCTTGTAGAGTAAGTTACTAAGTTGTACCCACTTTGTACATTTTAGTTGAGCATGTGTGACATGCATTAACTGTTTTCCGATAATTATGTGTGACATGCAATTAACTGTTTTGCAAACGCAGGTGTAAAAACAACTATCCAACATAAGCCAACGCTACCGTGACAGAGTCCTCCGCCTAGCCAAAGGGCGGACGACAAAATTAGTGGCGAATAATGTTGACGTGTATAACATGCGCGAAGACGGACGAGAGAGGGGACGAAGGAGGAGGACGAGGGGGTGGGACTCCAAATACAAGAGAGTCAACCAAAGGAATCACTGCTCAGGTTTATTACTACACTGTTCCCTACTTCCTTTGTTAACCAATCAACATTAAATTGGATAATTACTTGCTTCAAATTCAACCTAGCTTAGCCTTTGGGCATCTTTCCTTGTTAGTGAAACTATTTAAAGGCATTTCCTAAGTAGGGGCTCTGTCACGTGCTGTTTTAGGGCATGAACAAAGGTAGGGGACCAAAGAATGTTGCAGGGTATAGATGAAGTAAATGACAAATTAAAGAAAGGGAGAGTCTAATTTAATTAATACTTGATCTTTTAACTTTCTGGTTTCCTTAATTCTTATGTCTTCTGTTTTCTTCTGTCAGAAGATTACTCCATTGTACACTAAAACACATCAACTACTTTATAAAGACTATTTTTAAATAGATTATGGCTAGGTTGAACACTAGATTCAATCGATCTAGTAACGTCTAGGCTTTCATGAACTTGTGGAGCCTTTACGCGATTTTTATTGTGTCTTTCGATTCTTCGTAGAGCACACAATTCATAGATTGTATAACATCAAAGTATTAAAATTGAGCTTTCTTTTTAAAGAGTATAGTCCTTTGTTACTCCGACAATTCACATACCACATGTGTCGTTTTCCCTACTAGACAAGTTTCCGATGCAGCACAATACTTAGACCCTCCATTTTAGGCAAAAGATAATTTTTTCACAAAAAAATAACGTGTTGGATACTCTGACACACACCTATAACCGACGCTTGTAGTCGAGTTTGAGTAGCTTTGTTATAGACATATAGGGCATGTCACAAATGTGCAAAGCCTACAAGACTTCTAGGAAGCGTGGTAAATGATCGAGCATAAATTCTGCAACTTAGATCTTAGCTAGTCCTTCTGTTACAATTGTACCAATCACATTATAGGTCCCCTTTAAAGGTTGGGGGTGAGGGTGGTTTGGTCTAGTTGTTATCAAGCTCAATTGCATTGAGCCTTCTGTTGCTACTGCTAGATAAATAGAGCATGCCATGAAATATATTTTCGATCCTTTCAAACTTTGTTCTGTATTCATGGCCTCTTGATTTAACACTGCTAAGACAAAAAGGTTTTTTTTTTTTTTCCCTTTTCTTTTCGGTCATCACATCAGGTTTTGAAATAACTTGAGTCTTGAGATAGTACAACTATACAAATAATTCTATGATATTCCTTGTGTGTTCGTTTCGTAACAAAAACATACAAAAAGTACTCAGGAACAGGAGGCGCATATTCACTTCACGTGTATGTATAACGTGTATGTATAACTGTATAAGTAACCTTTGAATTTTTTATGCAATAACATTTTCTTTGATTTAAAATGAAGGATCCAAAAGTCATACCCGTATTGTGTTTAATTGTCCGACTGTTTTTTGTTTTTCTTCCTGATGTCATATAAACCTAAGTGGTGGTTGGTACATAATAGCTCAAATAGTTAGTGATAGACTCAATTTGCAATTTTTTAAACACTTTTAAAGACAACTTGAGAAGGATTCACACATATATATAAATCAACCAAAACCAATTAATGAAATCATATTTTTCTTCATGTATATAAGCAAGTGGCCTTTATTATTATTTCTTCATAAAATCATATACACTTCTTAATTATTAGAAAGACAATTATACCTGTCATAGTTATAGCTATGTTTTGCAAAGTGAAGGTGTTGTAGTACCAAACACAGTTGTAAAAATCCATAGAAAGAGAGGCAAAAATCAATTAAAGGCGCTCAAGTGTCTAATATTATGACCCACTATTGAATTCTTGTCCACCATTTCTGTGACAAATTATCAAATTTCTACTAAGAAGTAGGGGAATTAAGAACTATAGGGGAAGAAAACTGGTTTTCTTTTTTTAATTTACATTTTTTGTTTGAATTTCTCGAACACGCTTAAATCGAATGTAAATATATCAATGAAACAGGAGTATCTTGAAACAAAAACGACATCAATATTCCTAGATAAAAATCTTCCGACTCACTTCATACCTAAGTCAGTTAAAATCTCGACAACTCACCTTCTTTTTGAGAGCAGAAGTGGTTGGGGGAAAAAGGTTAGATTTACAATTGATGGTTAATCTGTTCCGTAACCTTGAGCCTCGCACTCTTGCAGCCTTAATCATGGATGAATATTGCTGCTGATTGCAGTGTTTTATAACTTTTTAGTTCAGCAGAAATGTAGCTAAAAAACACAGTTGGTAGGCTCTCTGATTAATAACTGTAACCATCAGAATCCTGAAACAAACCAATGGATTAAAATGAGGAGCATAACTTTCAATTACTCCATATTTCCTCTAGTTGACATTGTGTAAATTGTGTTCACTAACCTTTTTATGGAAATTTTATATTTCGAGATCCACATTATTGACTTTGTGTGGTGCCACTGTTTGACATTGATTGTTTGGTTGAGTAGGTAATTCCAAGGGTATGTAGTGTCATGTGTGACTTGTGACACCGAGAACGGGTAAACACTGCATATATAGTGCAAGATTTTGTACATATTAGTAACTTCTTATATGAACGAACTCTCGCACTATGTAGTGTTTATCAATCTTCGTGATGGTTTACCCCAACAAAGTCAGTTTCACATATCCAATATGGAGTCAACAGAGAATGAACAGTATTGGGATATAGGGAACATCTTTCGTGTAGAACATCGTTTTCGAGTTGATACGAAAGATCATTAACAAGACGGTATCTTGTTGAGAATATCATGACTATGAGATAAATCCTTATAGTGAAGCATGTCACCTCACAAGCCAAGTTTTTTGGCTGTAGTTTTCCGTAAAATGTTGTCAACTGTTTGCTTAGCATGTTGTTCCCTTTTAGGCAAGCTCTTCATATAATTTCAAATTCTATCATGTTGTCACATAAAGAGACAGTTAAATGTGACTAAGAATAGGATGTTGTCGATTTTAGAATGTTGAATGTCAACTGTTTCAGTGTTTTCGTGCTTTAGGCTTATCCTACACGCTCTAGTTTCACAGCGAGATAGATTCCGAAACACCTATTAGAGGTAGAGCATGATGGACAGGACTTCGGAATGGGAGAAGAGGATGATCCAACGTTTTATGCATTTTCTCGCATCAAGAATGAAACTGTAACATATGTTTGATAATTAGACTGGCAACATACATGAGCTGAAAGAATAATATTCTGCTCGATTCATGAACATTCGCGCTCACTAGTCCCTAAGCTCATCTCATGTGTATCCGATCTTTGAGTAGACAGCAAAAACCTACAATGAATATGGCATGTAATTAGTTAAACAACACGCAGACCCGAAATCAGTTCCTATCAGTGCATCAGTTCTGTTACAGCAGTGGCTTTAAGCTGGATTTTAATTTATTGCAGATAAAGGATATGGCATTAAAATTTTCTGGAGCTTATAAACAATGCAAACCCTGTACAAGCTCTGGCGATTTCAAGAAAGGTGATCATCGATCTTACTTGGACTACGATACATCATCAGAAGGAGGTCGATACTCCTACATGCAACCTGGAAGTTCAAGCTCAACACCTGCATGGGATTTTCCCAGCAACCCTCACAGTCGGGTTGTTAAATCACACTCGAGATTTGCTGGTTCATACAACGGTGACAGGACACCTGGTGGCCGGGAGTCTATTGCTGCTAGTGATGTGGTCATAGAGGATGAGGATCAGCCTAAAGAATGGATGGCACAGGTTGAACCAGGTGTGCACATTACGTTTGTGTCTCTTCCGAATGGTGGAAATGACTTGAAGAGAATTAGATTCAGGTAAAAACTAGACTGTCCGTTTAACTGTTTCTCTTATAAATCAACAAATATTTATGAAAGATTCATCATAAAACTTGTGATGAGAACCATTGGGAGACATCGAAGAAGCCAGGCATAAGTCTCTTAGAACATAAGATGCGAATGTTGATAAATTTGATTGTCAATTCAGAATCAGCAGGATAACCTGAAAAGAGTCTACAGTCAGTCATCTAACTAAATGTCTGGTGACTGACTGACTGCAAAGTCTGCAGGAAAAACTGGCTGTTCAAATTGGTTAATTTCTTGTGGTTGTAACACTGTGCAGTCGAGAAATGTTTAACAAATGGCAAGCTCAAAGATGGTGGGGTGAGAATTACGATAGAATTATGGAGCTTTATAATGTTCAAAGATTCAATAGGCAAGCTCTTCAGACTCCAGCAAGATCTGATGACGAGGTATCACAACAGCACTGTAATTTGTTTTTGAACTGAACTATTTCCGGTTTTCTATCAAGTTCTGTACCATAGTTTTACTCTCCTGATTCCGGATACAAACTCTTTTGAATGATAACAGCCAAGAGATTCCACGTACACGAGAGTCGGATCAGTAATGGAGAGCCCCATGACGAACAAGGAGTGGATACCAAGGAACTTCTACCAGCCTCCTGGCACCAAAGCATACTATCCTACTGAGCATTCAGAACAAGGTTATCCCGGAGCAAGTAATTACGGCATGGGTGGTCCCAGAGAGGCTCCATATATGGATCCATCGCGGACAACAACCTCATCTAGGGATGATGTATCAGTCAGCAACGCGAGTGAGCTTGAAACTGAATGGGTTGAGCAAGATGAGCCAGGGGTGTATATTACCATTAGGCAGCTAGCAGATGGCTCCAGAGAACTCCGTCGTGTGAGATTCAGGTAACAATGCATCACTTTTCGACATACTGATACCTTTTTGTTCTTGGTTATTCAAAATTATAACTGTGGCCTTTGTCTATGCAGCCGCGAAAAATTTGGTGAACTAAATGCAAAGACCTGGTGGGAACAAAACAGAGAGAGGATACAAGCTCAATACCTTTAAATTCTTTTTCTTCCTAGAACTATAAAATTTTCTCTCTTAGAGAGTAGGTCGAAAAGATCATTGCTTTCGATTAGGCATTGCATTGCAAATCCTCGTCGAGTTTATCAGGATGTGACGATGACAGAAAAGAAAAAGAAAAAAGGAGAATATATGATGGCATTTTAAGATCATTTTATCAGCCTTTCAAGCCACAAATCTTAACCCTCATGGTGCATATATATTTATATAGTTCGAGTTATACTACAGCTCTTATCGCGCCTTTTCTATAATTTTCGACACAGTAGTTGAGAGGAGAATGCAGATGAGCATCCCACTATTGTTGTTTAGTTTGCATATTCATCTGTACATTGTGTCTCAAGATTCTTTGATGACCTTTTTCATATCCATGTCTTGATTTGGAATTTAGACAAAGGCTACTAATGTGTAATATACAGACATTTTTTCACTTGGAACACGCCGAGCTTCTGCTTTGCAATTAAAACTACAGAAAAGGTTTACCAATTTTGTGCGGAAATCAGATAGCTTACAAGGGCAGAATGCAGATGAGCATCTCATAATCGTATAGGAGTACAAACGATTACTCCGTATTATGTATGACAGGGAGTTTCCTACCGCGGCATTGACAAGAAAACTTTAGGATGGCACTGGTGATGTGGAGTTGTTAATGTTGACCTGAGTGAGATGGACCTCCTGTGGAAGAAGGTGAAATTTGATACTCAGGGTTTCGAAAATCCTCTTCAACTCGAGGATAAGCTCAGTTAAACGAGCACTGCGTTCACCAAAGTTCTGATGGTTGATCGTATGTTGCACACATAGACTCATCTTCAATGTACTTAGATCTTCAATATCTCTTACTACGAGACTGTGCTTCGAGTTCCAGTGGTTCGGCTTGCTGTCAATGTAGCTGTGTATGCAGAACAAACACATGATATACTCAAGTAACTGAGGAGCCATGTTGAGTTAATCAAGAGATTTTACCTTTGTATCGCCTTCTTAAGCGCGTTTATGGTTTCAATCGGAGTGGATACATCAATGTTGAAAGGTACTGCATCACTCATCTCAGGACTTCTGTAAAAATTACTGATTGGCTTGTTCAGAAGAACTGAATTCGGATAATATATCTTCTCCATATCATACCTTAGAAAAGCTGTTGATAGTATATTCATCTCTTCAACAATCATCTGCACATATATACCAGCTTGATCAAGAAGCTGACACAATAGTAGTATTACAGTCAGAAGTACTCTGATTATTACATCAGTTGCAGATTTCACTGTACCTGAACACCGTCGATCTTGCATCGATCCCCAATGTCAAAAGGGTGCATGACAAAGACGAATATGATGCACTCGAAGATCGTCTTGCACGTACTGTGGAATATGAAGCCAAGGACGAGAAGCTGTGTAATGACAAGCCCAACAACTTTTGGTGTAGCTAATCCCATCACCAAGATGAATACTACTAGTATAACCACAGAAACTATCGCTGAAGCTAGCTTGTGAAGCTGTTGAACTGCTGTCTTTGTGTCATTCAGAGAATGTGCTAGTGATTTCCGCTCAAAATAAGCTCGAACCTGAACATATATGTAGTTAAACACGATACGACATTTTGACCTAAGGAAGTTTTGCTGCGTTGCCTGCGTATGTTAACAGGTCACCAATAGGCGAAAATCTGTCACGTCATTTTCATCTCACCATGCCAATAGTTCGAGACATCAGTGACGTGTTTTGCCTATTGGTCGCACGTCTTTTGATTTGAGGAATTAAGCTTCACGGTGAAGCTTCAGTGTGATCTGTGTAGGGAAAATTATTAGCCTTACCACCCAATTCCGAAAGGTTGACTTGGTGATCCTTCCACTCTCAAGAGCTCCTTCAAAGAGAGGGAATATAGCGTGAATTTCAACCCTCTTTAAGAACCTTGCCAAATCATCTTCCTCAATATACCTCAAGTCGATGTAAAAGAAATCGTTAGCATCATTATTCACACCAACATTATCATTTATACTAAAGCACATATCAGTTATCACTCACACCAACCAACTTTGATACAATGTATTTTATTTGAATATATATGACACAATTTAGACATCTTCTGGCCAACTTCAAATAATCTCCTATTTATCTACCATAAAGATTGTTACAGAGCCTAGGGAAACATTTTGATAGGAATGTGGTGTCAAGACATTTCTAAGTCTATATGTCTACTTGTAGCTGAATTTTTGTCCCATTTTACTGTAATACAATGTTATTATAACACGAATCGCAGCTACTGCTCATTTTGATATAACACAATTCTCTACAAACTATTATAAATTGTCACGCTCTTAACGAAATAAGGTACTCTGTATAAATCTCAACCCGAAATCCTTTTTATTTATAGCTACCCTCAACGGTACGTTCTCGTCCACTAGAACAAAAGGCTCCCTTCCACTCACCAAATGGATCCGTATCTAAATGACCAACGCTGACCCACCCATTTCAGAAAATTGACTACCTGCTTTTGTGGGTTGGCAGGTTAACTCTGTATCAAGGGCCCACCTAGAGGGAAGCCCAACAATTTACTATATAAATCACCTGGTCGTGGGCGGGGATCAGTTGATTCATGCAGTGGATGTATAATTCGCTTATTTTTTAGGTCTTTGGCTACTAAAAAATGTTTCTTTTTCCCTAATTTTATATGTGTATAATACTCTAATATTCTAAAACTGTGCAGAATTACATTTTCGGTATGTAGAATCAGCTACGTCATAACGATATGTGGATTTGAACCCTTGACAATCCCAAAGAAGTTGAGGTTAACTTGTTGACAAGTAGACCAACCTTAATCATCGATACCCATTGCATTTTTGCACCCACATGTAGAATGTAATCCATCTATTTCTTTTACCGGTGTGTCTTAAATCCGCGGAAGTAGTGGCACTTTCATCATTTCAAGAATGTCAACTCTTTAGAGTTTAGAGCACGGTTTGAAAAGTTGTAGGGGCCTAGTATTTGAAGCTAACGCCTAATTATAAAGAGTAATTGTAGGGTATTGTTTTGCCGGAAACCAACCATTGACCACAGGTCAACTATAAGTCAAATGGTCAATGTCAGTGTTGGTGGTTTCTGGTGGTTTTCCGGCAGATCGAGGAGGGTGAACCGGTAGAGACACCCATTGGGAGAAGAGTGAATAACGTTGTTGTGCATGTAAGTGACACTATATGTTTGTGATGTTAAACTAAATTTAACTAATTAAGTAATCTTAGCTCGTTGTATAAGACCGTGTCACACACTAAAATTCGAGAATTGCAAATACTATTGAAAAAGCATGATGCATGCACGATATATGATGGAAAATGGAGATGAGTGAGTTAAGTAGATTTACTTGGCACCACGTTTGGCAACGTTTCTAAAGATACGTTTGGCAGTGGATCGAGCCTCCCATTCACTAGTGATCTCAGACTCAGCGTTGCCAAAGTCGTCAATAGTCTTAGAAATGGTAGACAACCCTGAGGATTTTATGTAGTTCATCAACCTCTTCATGCTCCAAATAGACGTAGAACTCTCCATACTCAGCTTCTTTAGCTTCTCCATATCGATCTTCCTCGTTCCGTATTTCTTCGATTTATATGCACTCTTAGCATCCTTCCATTTCGTAGGCAGGGATTTCGATCCCTTTTTCATTGTGATTTTGTGTTCTTCCTCCCATATTGTGTCATCCATTGGCGGACCTGCGATACTTATCGTGAGCCAAAGTGTATTTCGATCGATTAAAGATGTCTTATACATAATGCTTAAAATTGTATATTATTCTTGTAATTCTTGTAATAGTAAATAAATAAATCTGAAGTTTGCACAAGTCCTACTTAGTTGGACTGGGACAAATATTGTCATCTTGAGACCATAAATGAATTTCTGAAGCAAATTAAAAGCAGATCTATTTAGCAGTGTTTTCAGAAGAAATGCTCTTTCTTCGACTATTATAAACCTGTAAAATATTGCCTAAAATATTAAGAGGGAAACACGTATTAAAATAAATAAATGTTACTGATCTAGTTTTACGTAGTTGCCTTAGCTTGAATATAATATAATTGAATTAATAAGAAGATCGATCGATCGAGCTGACCTGAGAGTGCGTCAAGGATGTAGTGATGAAAAACACTCTCCTTCATCCGATCAAAGTAAGTTCTAACATGAAAAGAGGAAGCAAGGGTTTTAACCAAAACAATCTTGATCAACCATATAGTTGCTCCTACAAGAACAGCTATCAAAAATTGTGACACTTTTTTCACCACCTTATTTTTCTTGTGCATTTGAGCATTAAACACACAAGTCCAAGCTAAGAGCACAAGTCCAAGCCACACACAATTTTGGATGCTCTTCCTCAACCCATACACAAAATACAACACTTTCTCCCTCAACATGAAGTTTCTCTCGATGAAAAACACCAATAAACACACTAGCCACTGGGAGCAAAGGCGGCCGCTAAGAATCACCATCATGATTAAGCTCCATTGCCATGGCTTTAGGCCGAAAGTGAGGTGGCTCTTTAGTGAGGTCAAGGTAAAGGAGAGTATCAAACAAGTCAAGATGATGAGGAATAATGAGCACTCTATGACCCTCTTACAATTGATCTTCCTCTTCTTTTTCTTGATAATCTTGTGGTAAGTGCTCCCATTCTCATCCTCCTCGTCCAAGTCTTCATCGGAGGAGGAGAAATCGGAACTATGAGATGGGTTGTTGATCTTTTCGTCTTCTTCAAAAAGGGCTTGTTCGGTATCAGCATCGAAGACAGCCATTCTCGGAGGGAGGTTGAACTCGACATTTCGGGCTCTAGGTTTAGACAAGCTTAGACGACGTAAGGTGGTTCTCTTTCGAAGTGTGGTTGATCGATTCATGGCGTTGTTGTTTGAATGATCATTTGCTAGGGTTTGTGTGCCACCTTGAGTATGGCCGTCTGATGCCATGAAGAGAATTACTTGATCACCACCTTCCATTTTCAAGGTTTATTTGGTCACTGATGAACAAGTTAGCTAATGAGCGGCTATACTATACTAGTTTATAAACTTATAATGTGGTACATCGATATTTCACGTACGCGAAACCATGACAATATATAGGCACTTGGTTGAGTTGATACATGTCTCTACTATTGTCCATTGTAATACGAGGTTTTGAGTTCAAGCCTTGCATATGCAATACAACAATAGAACTCATCATTGATTGCGAGAGCTTTACTGTCCTCAACTCGAATTTAACCAAACCGTAAAAAATCAAAAAGTAGGTGACAATAATTTACAAACCATTTATCTACGGTCACCTTAAACCACTTTATAGGCCTTAGCTTATTAATTAACCTTAGGACGTAATATGTCTATTACAATAAGTTAGGATTAGACTGACTTACACGATACATATTTTACTACTTTTTTTCAGAAAGCATTGGATAATTGATGAACCTCACCTTTATTTCCTAGGTTGAGTAATGCAATAATATAATGCCGCATGTAGTATGGTAAAGTGACACACTCAGAGACAAGGGGATCGATGTCAACGAATGCAATCGATTTTCATGTACGATTTGTTCATTTTTTGGAGATAGTATGTAGGCCAGGATTTTCTCCCGTAGGACTTTCAAGAGTGCCTCTTTCTACTCAAGTGCGATACACATGCATATGGTCCAAAATACATGTGCTTTCATATAGTTTCATTCATTAGTCATCATAGCGCAACTGATAATGCACTTTGAACCCGCATCATAAGATATTGAGATCTATATATGTAGAGGTAAAAAATAATTCTAATTGTGTATAGTTTAAACAAATTATTCCTATTAGTATTGATTATGAACCTAAAGGCAAAAGAAATGCTAGTGCGCCAAGCCGCAACTACTATCCATCAGCAAAATTCAGAAATGTATAACAAGTGAATGTCATCATCAAGTTCGATCATGACAATAAGCAAGTCTCACGAAAGGCGATGCTTATACCATGATCCCGGGAGTATAAGGAGTTCGATGATCTTTCTCACAATAGAGAAGTAGGGATCACACTTAAAATAATTTAAAATCTATTTAGGTGTGATCCCTACTCATGTATATATTGTGAGAATGACCACCATGCTCCTTGTATTCCCGGGAGCATGGTATAATATGCGCACAACCGGCCTGGGCGAGAAACATTGTAGACTAGTGAAATTTGTGGCACAAAATGAGGGATTAATTAATAAGGAAAATGGAATGCGGCAATATTACGAGATAATATCGTATCTCGTGAGATATTATGGAGTAATATGGTCGGAATATATTGTCACGAACTTATAGTAATATCGTATATATTGTGAATTTGTACGAAATGCATTTATGGTAGATTGTAATTAGGAAAATTGTATTACTTGTAGGTTAAAAGTGACGAACTAGCGCAAATTATATCTCTTTAATTGTGGTTCCTACTCTTTTATTGTGAGAAGGACCACCATGCTCCTTGTACTCCCAGGAGCATAGTATAAGCATTGATGAACTAGTAAGGAGTAATAACGAGTAAAATTACGTAGTCTCATTTATAAAACAATCACACGATAACTTATACGAGTACAAAGATAAAAATGGAGTATATACCAACATTGATGGCTCCCAATTATTATGGAGCTAATTGTGAGTTTGTGACATGACAAATGACATCCATAATCATGTTTAAAAATGGAGTATGCCAACATTGGGCAAATACTGAAGGATGATTCCACATGAGTGCTTGTGATCTTGATCAATGAAGCTTGTTTGTCGGTTAAAGCGATCTAACTTTTAGATCAAGTGCTACTCCTTTTCAACTTTTTCAATTTTATTGATTATTAGATTTGGGAAAAGAAAGCATATGTTATTTCATGCATTATATCGATTGATCCGTGCTAAGTTCTGTCAAGCGCTAGAGAGAAACTGACGTGGAGCAATTGATTTACAGTGTGAAAATATGCTTATCGGAAAAAGAAAAAAAAAAAGGCAAGTTGTTGGAAGACAATGTCTACAAGATAGTTGATTCAATAAGGAGTAAGCTGAGATGATCAAAGTTAACCTAGTGGTTAGGAACTTCACCTGCCTGAGGGGTTATCCCGGATTTAAATTCTTGTACCCCCACCCCTGCAGCATTAGCTGCTCCTTTGTAAAAAATAAGGAGTAAACTGATAATACTCCGATCCGTATTGTTATAGAAAGTTTCTATTGTCCTATTCCCACCCGAAATTGTACTTCTAGTTCCACAAGAATTGGAAATAGCCGTACAAAAAGCTCCCTTAACCTAATTTCGCCATGTATATATATGGCGGTCGATCAATCAATCAATTTAATTTATTGATCAATATAATTAAACTCTATTATATGTGATTTCTACGATTAGAGGATTGATCAAGATGAAGGGATTTCTTCTTAGGATGGAAGATTTTAGTTCGGAAGACATTAGAGCAATTGAGTTATTATCACCGCTTGATATGATTGCTGCACTTGCATTAAGAGAAATCGAGAATTATCGCTTTAATAATCGTTCTTCGTCGCCACCATCGTCGTCCTCTTACTTAGAGCGTTACACACCAATTGATGTTAAAGCACGTGACACGAGGACCCCAGTGATGAAAGAACCACGACTTACTTTCAAAGCTTCAAACTCGAAACCTCTTATTAGCCACGATCGACCACATATTAAACAAGAGAAGCCAAAGAAGTTGAAATTCACTATTCCTATTGGAGATAATGTTCCCTCGCTTTGTTCGACTGTGCAACCTGACCTCCCCGAGCTGTTCAAGCGTAAAATAGATGAGCTCGGGGGGTCGATTTACGAGCCCGAGCTCATGATCCAAAAAGCCTTGAAGGTTACGGATAAGAACGCGAGCCAGTCTCGGCTGTCGATGCCGGAGAAGCAGTTGACGCACGAGCCAAAGTTGACGGACTACGAGAGACTTGAAGTGGAAAGAAGAGGAAATAATAACGAGGTGATCGGGTTAAAAGTGCGAGTGATTGATCCAAGATTGGAGATAAGTGTCGTGACCTTGAAGAAATGGAAGGCAACGTCTGTTAATAGCTATGTCTTTTGCAAAACATGGAACTCACTTGCCCGTGATAATTCTCTTAAGGTCGACGATTATATCCAAGTCTGGTCGTTTCGCCTTCGTCAAAACGATGAACTTTGCTTTGCCATTGTTAAACTCAACTGATTTCAACTACTTTATCATCTTACAACATGTATTCTCTCGTTGCCTAGGACCCATGATCGAGTGAGGAGTCACCAATCTCGATCACCATATGGATAGTCTAAATTTGGGTCTGTATATTATGACTTTGATTTAACTGTCTTTGACACGATACCTTTGTGGTTTGTGACAATTGCGTATTAGAGAAAGATTTGATGTGAAAGTAGATGCCGTAGATCATTAAATAGTTCTTATATCACAAATTTAAATACGTTTTATTCTTTGTTAGATTTTTAGTTATCTCTCTAATAAGTGTGCGAAATTGCATCGCCCCGTTCAGTCCGAATTTGCTTCGTCCTGAGCATATTTCTGTCCACAAATAATGCGATATCTCGATTCGATTAGTCAGTTTAAGCGACATGATCGACCAAACCAGTTCAAATGAGTTTTGATCTAGTTCTCTGCTACAAAAGTTGGGTATCGATCTTCGGTCTTGATACCAGATCATGTGGCTGAGAGAACAGACCTGGTATGTATTCAATCAATTAGTGCAAAACTGCTACAGGGGAGACAGAACCAAGTTCTGTACTATCCAGTTTCCATGAGTTTGAGAAGGAGGTGATCTCTAATCTTTACTAGTTTATAATTTTTATCATACTAGTCGTTCGAGCGCGTGCATCAGCGCGATGCACGCGCTCCCCCGACATTATTGTTAGCAGTGTTATAGCGTTAGAATTCAAAAAACTGTATAAGATCCCATACTACAAAGGGGCACCGATAAAGGTGTTGACAATCACGAGTTCAAGTCTTGGAAGCAATCTCTTGTCCAAAAAGTGACCCTATACACCCTTGTAGTAGTATGGTTCCCCAGACCCTCCTTGTCGGAACGTCAATGTGCTTCAAGTTACCCTCACCAAGATTCATGTTGCGACTTTGAAGAACTTAAATAGAAAATCATTACAAGAGGTGCCTACAAAGAGCACAATAGTTTAAAATTACAAATACTGAATAGATGATAAGAACGAGGCTATCCCAAACTACCGCTACTTCAAGACACATGCATATGTCGCACATGTCGCTGAAGTTGAGGCAGCAGCTCGGATGTGTTGTGCGCCCCAGCCTAAACTTCTGGAGAATCTACCCGGCGATGCCCTTCTCCCGTATTCTCCCAGCAGCCCAGATTCTGTAGTCCTCAAATGATTGCCTCACTCGACTATAGCCACACCTTTAACTCTTTAAGCACCCACCTCACCAAGGTTAATCATCACAAAAAACCTCCATTTTTCCTGTAACACACAACAATATTATTTGTAAGCTCTAGCTTAGAAATACACACCAAAGCAGCTAGAATATACACAATGTATAGTTTGTAGCTCAGCAGTACTTCTAATAAAACCATACCAAGTTACAAACAAAAGCTAGGAAATGAAGGTAAACTTCAAAACCAAAAAAGAGGAAGTTTTTAATGAAATTGCAATTTAGAAAGAGCTCATTACATAAGCAATATTTGGCCAAGGCCCATCATCAAATGCCTCACGAGCAGCAGCTACTCGGCAGTTGGTGTTCTCTACATAACCCTAAACGATCACGTTTTCTGTTCTACGAACACATACATATCCCCTAGACAAAGTGACCATCAAATTCAAGGGCAAAAATTTATCATTTTCGACCAAATCAGGGAGCCAATAGTTTTTTTGGCGAAAACTTCAAACTTCAGTGGCAATAATAAATCACATTCTAAAAATCCATGGACTCAATATCTACAAAGATCTAGTAGGTAGAGGGGCTACAATAAAGGGCAGCCCGGCGCACATTGGCGTCCCCGCTAAGCGAGAGTCCGGCGAAGGGTCCCACCACAAGGGTGTAATGAGGGCAAGCCTTCCCTTGTCAATTTATTTGACAAGAGGCTGCTCCCAGGACTTGAACCCGTGACCTATCGATCACAGTAGAGGGGCTACAATACACAAAAAAAAAGCAATGATAATATACAATTCGTATTCATTTGACAGATTCCTCTCCAAAAATCCCTGCACTAAAATCTCTTGTCCACCTAAAAATTTAATCTAAATTACTCTAAGCGCCCTACAAGGTACAGTTTTAGCTACTTTGCGCAACCACACACTTTTTCACGCCTTTGCCCCTTTCTCTAATCTCCTCCGAGCAGCCCTCACTTCTCCCTCACTCTCTTACATCCTCCCACCTATGCCGTATCTCTTTCATCGGAACCTTTGTACTAAAATAAGCACCTTTTCTCTTTCTCCCCATCCATGCTCATCTCTCATTTCCCCTTAATTTTCACTTGTTTAGGAATCCTTCTTTCTCTCACATACTTTCATAGGCTACATCCCCTTTTCTTGAGTGTCTCCTTTGTCCGCCCCTCCTTCTACATTGCCTTCTTTAACTCTCTACCCTCATTCCTCCCTCTATATTTATCTCCCCCTTTCCATTATCTTTGTTCAATACTCATTTCCTTCCCTCCCGCACTGTACTCTCCAATGTTTTTCTAACTAATCTTCTGTTCATTCTCTCCTCTTAACTCAACCTCTCTGGCCCATTATCAAGTCTCTCATCCCTCCTCAACTCTATCCCTTACCCTGCCTCCCTATACTTTTTTTTATAAGTAAATTAGTTTATTAAAAAAAAAAAAAGAACACAACAAACAAGGTTGGGCAGAAGCCCAACCACAACCCACAAAAGGGACCAACACCCCCTTGCTAAAAGCTCCTCTTCACCCCCTAGCCTCCCTATACTTTTTTCTCTTTTTAGTTCTTAAAATAGTATCTATCCCACCCCGTCTCAAAATATCTAGTCTCCCTTACTTACGCCACACACCGATCTTTCACTCTTTCTAAATGTAAAGCCACTTAACCAGTGGCTTCATTCAATCTGTATGACATTGTCTCAAAAAATATGGATACAGCTGATATCTTCGTGGTGTCTATTGCAATGTTATAAATAGATTTCAAGCTTATTGCAGCTAACCTTGCATATTAATTTAATTGACTGATATAGAATGAAAACACAAACTTCTTCACACATGGAATTTCGTAACAACAAAACAAAACACTTTAAAACAGACTTCATCTCTTCATTGCCATACAACTGTTAACTTATAGAACTTCCTTCATTAGCACGCCATTTGATGATACTCTATTCAAGAACTCTAGTTCTTGAACTGATACATGGAATGCCAAGTGGCTGATCCTTAAAAGTCTGTATTTACATAGTTTAGTCGATATGGTTCTAGTACAACGTTAAGTGAACTATAGGAACTAATTCTAGATGCAGAATCTCCCTTTCACAATACGCTTTTGTGATATATTCTCACTAAGATGATCACATCGTCAAACCCATAAAGAATATAAAAAAGTCGTACAACGAAAACTGCAGTGGTTCCAACCAACAATCAGCATAACCAAAAAAAAAAAGACAAGAGGAAGCAATATAGGCAATATATCAACCAGAAAAGAGAAGTATAACTATACCAGTTGGTTGACACATGGACGTGACAAAGCTAAACACAGCAGCAGGCAATATATGATTTGCAATATTTGTTCAACCCACCACCAAATATTAGCAAGCAAAAGCAGCAAGAAATAGTATGTGGACTTACATCCCAAGAATTGAGTTCCTGAGTCTGATATTCGCGCCCCAAAATGATCTAAATGAGCAAACCCAATAAGATCCAATAAGACCTGCCACACATTAAAACGATAATTTGAAACATAGATATATATACCAATTTGTGAATCATACATTTCATTCGAAATTAAGGAGAAACAAGGAAGACGAATAAACCGAAATTCAGAGATGTTAAACCAGACAGCTTCTTTAAGCCAGCATCAGTGAGACAGTGACCGAGATAAATGATAAATTTATGCTCTCAAGGTTCACCCATCCTAGTAAATGAAGCCAAATTCAGAAAATGTAGGAACGTAAGTTATTCTGATGTAGACATACTCATCTCCAAAATAAGGTATTCTTTTGCCTGGAATAACATGTTACTGACATTCCAAATATGCAGTTTTATTCGAAATGCTTGATAAAACAAGTACTTGACACTTTCAGGACACACTTTAACATGCTTTACTATGCTTTAGTCTAATGCACTGAATGTAGAAAATCAGGTGTTACTTCAGTCGGATGAGACAAACAATAAAGTTCCTTTGATGTGTTGCTGATATTCTTTAAAGCATGTAGTACTTGAACTGTAATGCACAAATCAATGCCATTGCTAACAACAGGTTGCACAACTTGTCTAACCGATTACATGCTTCAGTGAACAAGGCAAGTTGTCTAGTTCAGGTGGAAAGAAAAGAGCAATGTCGCCTGCATCAGGTAACTTGCATAGAGGATAAGTGATCAACTTGTTTCAGTTCGCTATTAGAAGAAATGGAATAGAAAATCACAATGTTAAATACCATTCTTTCAAACGCGAGACACATGGACATTTAGCTTTCAAACACATCGGTTTGATGCAAAAGGAATCTACACCAATACTTAACAACAAACATAAAGTCTGGACCAATCCGAATAAGAAACTACAGCTGCATTTGGCATACGCTAGACTTCTTGAACTATTTCCACTTATTGGATTGCACTAGCCAATTTCGGTATCAAAACGAAAAAAGTAATTGTCTAATTGAAAACGAGAATAGCCAAACGCTGTAGTACATAAAGTTGAACCTTCAGCAGCTTGTCCAGTATTCAGTAGCAAGCCAAACTTCATTGAACACATCGAGTTGCTCATCGGACGCCCTATTGCCTACAGGAAATAAAAAAACATAATAAGTATTAAAGCATCTGATTAAATACGAAACAATGAACATGTTTTTGATGTTGCAAATAGGTATGTGTACATTAGAGGATTGTTTTAATTAAGGGTCATGCTGAAAGCCTGGAACATAGGACTATGAATACCTTGCAACCATTGGCATCAAAATCTGCATCAAAAGAGCTCTAGTACACGCTGGTCATTACCCCTGCCATACTCGTATAGGGCTTCGATCGACAAGCTGCAAAAACGAATCATCCCTAATCTATCAGATTGTTCAACAATTAGAGCTCAAAATAAAGTGATTTGATTCTGTAATGCCAAACTCAGCAAAATCAGATCACGAGGGATCTCTTTCTGAGTAAAAGCACAATCAAGAAAAGTACACATGCAACTGACTCAAAACACCAAAAAAAAAGATGGAATAATGAAATTTGAGATCTATTACCTTAATAAAAATCCGACGAAGAAGACCCAAAGCAAAATGCAAGAGGAGAGAGAAAGGAAAAGATTAAGATGAAGAATGAGATGGAGGCACTGAGGAGAGAGAGTAAAGAAGATAGGGCAATTGAAGGGGGGACGGTGAGGATAAGAGTGGGAGACGTGTGCGCTCGAATGGCGTTGGATTGGCAATTGTTCATCTAGAACAGTGGTCAACAGTGCCATAGCCTTACGTTTCAAAGGAAATGGAGCGTCGTTTTGGAGGCCGAACTGCGTTTTGCGAAGGGAGGAGTGTCGTTTTGGACTTCACTGTAGACAGGTAACAGTAGCCCTTTAAGGCTCTTTTAGAAGGTAAGGAGATTATTGTCAGAATAAATTTAAGGAGATAAGTAGTTCTTCTTATTTCCTTCGGAACCTTATTTTTCTATATCATATCAGAGTAGTTAAGGAAGGTTCTAGAGTTAGTTTTAGTATTTAAACTAAGTTGTTGTAGTTTTATTTCATGCATCGTTGAATTAAGAAAAGTAATAAAAAGAGTTTGAGAAAGGTTTTCTCACCCCTTTTCAATCGTTTTAAGTTCTAAAGGTAATTGAACTCAAGGCAGGGAACGGAAGACACTCGTTCTATCATTGATCGGCTAGAGATAGTAGAGGTCAAAGGGTAAAACTAAACGATCGTACTGTTCAGGGATTAGCTTAGCTCGATTGGATCTCTAAGGGTTGAGATTCATTTGTTCATATATATATATATATATATATTTTCTTTTCGTCCTTTAAAACACACACACCAAAAAAAAAAAAAAAAAAATTAGTCCCCAAAGAACAAACCCATGTTCTCTACTCTGTCACAACTTTTTTCCAAAACAGGGAACAAACCTGATTCTGTTCTGCCTATTATTTTTTCCGCTGTGTACTCGTATCAGGTCTAGTTTGGTTGGCTTTGCTTAGCCTTAGTACTTGTTTGACCTATCTTTTCAAAGTGTTTTTGATCCCTAAAACTATAAACTTGGTCAAACATAGAGTTTTAGAAGTTAGATACTATTTAATAAAAGACCTTCCTTAAGTATTGACCCTAAAAAATTGGTGTTTTCGTCTCTCTAAAAATAATTTATTTGTGAGATATTTTTAAATTAACAAAAAAAAAAATTACAATAACAAATGAAGTGCTTTTCCAATATGTTGAATCAAAAACTCACTATTTTTAAAAAAGAAAAAAAATACAGTTTTTAAAGAAACTAGTTGTAAAAAATAGAAACAGATTTAATAAAAATTTGACCAAATAGACATTTATTTACCCAACCCATTTCTCTACTTTACTTGTTAAATTTGGGCTTTGTTATTTCAGGCCTGCAACTTTTTTTTTCATTCTTGATGTAATTACGACCTATATTGCACTAGTATTGACAACGACACCGATGCGGGTACCAAGAAGCCGCAATCCTAAAATATAGGACACAGACACCGCCATTGTTTTTTTTATATAAATATATTAAATTAAATTACATACTTGATTTAAAAAAAAAAAAAGAATTTCTAACTTTGAAAACCTAAAAATATTCAAAATGAAGATACGCACACTAGTATCGATGATGTGAAGAGAAAGACTTAGAAATTTGAGATTAAGAGTTTCTATTTTGCCCAAATGCCAGCTTAATGTGTGATTTTGTATCCTAGAAGTGTCCAATCGATGTCCCTTGTGTAAAAAACCGGGTTTAGCGTCCGAGTTAAAAAGAATAAAGCGGACACTGGATCAACCGTGTGTCCGTGTCCCCCAGGATCCTCTTAGTATCTGTGACCGACACCGTTTTGGACACGGACACGCAACTTAAAAGAGGTATCCGTGCTTCATAAATAACAACTTAACGAGTATGGTGTATGAATTATCTGCACGAAAGATTAAAGAGGTGGTGCAAATTTTCCTTGTCCCACCTCGAAACTATTGAAACTACAACAATCGTATTCAAAATCCTCCTACTCCATATAATACTTTGGAAGTGACTTATTAAGTTATTATATGCATAACCATATGATAACTTATTTCATAACTTTTATCCACGATAAGATTTATCAACATATATTACATCGAATAAATGAGTGCCAAAATAGTCATCTCATCTATACCTTAAGAGTATAAAGACTAGAATTACGATACTCTATCAAACTTCTTACTGAACAAAATCACATATAAAACGGTCTTACAATATACTCGTGTAATGAGAAAACGCAATATAACATGACCAATCAAGACACTAAAATACAACATGGTAACATGCATAGACATTACAAAATCATCACAACAATGAAACAAGAAGTGAAGAGGCACCAACACCAAGCAAGAGCCCAACTTGATCACTTCAACTCTGTCCCCCTCTTCTAATAATCCGAGTAGATAAATACACCACAAATTTCTGATATTTTTCTTTTCTTTTTTCTGTTTAATTAAAATAATCATTATTTGGACCCATTAAAAACTTAATTAATTAGCATAATAAAATTTGTTTTATTTGATCAAAAACTCTACATTATTTATCAGATCTTAATATCATCTTCGTGTCTCTCGTTCATCCTCCTTCATATCTCTCTCTCTCTCTCTCTTTCTCTCTCCTCAGCTTAACGACAGAGTCATCATCAGATCGCAGGTTTTTACTTCTCTCTCTCTCGTCCTCCAGATCTAAAATACCCAGATTTTTTTTCTACTCAATTTAGTTGTAATTTTTTTGATTGATTGAATTGGTTTATTTACTTATGATTGGTTGATTTGATGTTGAATTCTGTGGTTTGGGTTTGTTTTAAATTTTGATTTTAATGTTTGTATAATTTTTTTTATTTTTTTTTATCAGTTGATTGATCAGAATGGGTGAGCAAAAACATGTTGATGTTGAAGATGGTAACCTTGAGATTGGGATGGGTAAGTTGTTCCAACTGTTTAATCTGTTACTTAGTAGTTTATTAATCGAGTTTTCGCATTGTTGGAATTGTTGGGGTTGATTGATGGATCGTTGTTATGGTCAAAGTTTTGATCTTTATGTTATATGATTGAATATGAGTGATTTAGTTTAGTTAGTTGATCAATTCTATATAGTAGCATTGAAAATTTAGATCATAGCTTGTGGTTCACTCATTTCGGAATCAGTTGCATTATTTGATCATGGCCGGTCTTGTTGTAGATTGTTTCACTTTAGAAATGCCACTGTAAGGAAGCAAAGTTTAATGTCTTCGAGTTTCGATAGATTAAGAGGATACTTGGAGAAGTGGATATGTAGTTGAGTTGACTTTGGCAATGTCGGGATTGTGCTGTATTGGAGTATCGATTGGATCAGTTTAATTATACTAGGAATTGTGCGAGGTGAAACTGTCGTGGCTAGTTAGCTTTCTTTGTATCGATCAGCTATTACATTTAAGAATCATCAAGGATTGCTTTCGAGTGCCTTTTTTCTTCAGTTCCTCAGGAGGTTGATCCGGTGATCCCTGTTCTCTGCCTTATAAAAAAACTTTAATTATTGAGGTCTGAGAATGACGAACCTTAAGTAGATAGGTTGTGCGTAGTGGGTTGGGTGATCATGGGAAGTATTTCTTGAAAACATACTTTTTGAGTTGTAAATCATTTTTGCTCAAAGTCTCAAACCGTATGTTTTATTCGCTAGACCCTCATTGCTTACGTTGCTTATTGGATTATTGAATTTTGCAGAATACAGGACCGTCTCAGGTGTCGCTGGGCCACTGGTTATCCTTGAGAAGGTTAAGGTAGGACATCAGCCTTCACGTCCTCCCTTTTTAATTGTGTTCTGAAAGAAACCAATTTTTAAGCGTTATAGATATGGCCTTCTAAATTTAATACTTTAATACTTATATTTTTTGGTGTAGGGACCTAAATACCAAGAAATCGTCAATATCCGTCTTGGAGATGGAACAATTCGTAGAGGTCAAGTCTTAGAAGTTGATGGTGAGAAGGCTGTGGTTCAGGTAAGGATAATTGATAGATAATTTTTGTAATATACTCCAAATAACTAGTACTGGGTACTGACAAATGATTTCCCATATATGGTTCCTACATTCGACTCCATCCATGTATGTGAAGGGCTCAAGAGTGGGTGGCTCACTAGGAGCACCTAGTTAGTTGGTTGACTGATTAAGAGCTTATGTATACCCATATTCTGGTATGCCTAGGGAGGGGACATTGAAGTATGTGGTGAAATACATGAAAGGATGCTGTATTTCATAATTTCGTTTCATCTATTTGGTCTACTGGGGTTTGTAGAAAGAGTACAGCCTGCCAGCTTAAGCTGGCAAGGTTTGACGTTTTGTGATCAATCTCTAAGACTCTTAATCTTAATTAGTTCATTAGACAACATAGATATGAATCTCCCACCAATTGTTCCATTGCATTTGTTGGACAATTGAATGTAGTTACTTTGATCTATTTGACATGTAAATCTGTTCGTGATAGCTTTTATCATCTTGGATTTATTTGATGCACTGAAGTGCAAGAAAACAGAAATGAATACAATGATGGGGGCCTTTTGATCCAGACTTTAACTTTGAGTAATTTCCAATGACACTAACTTGGCCCATCTTGCTGTTGTTTTCCCTCACACTAATTGTAGCATGTCAGTAGATGTCATAGTAATGAATTTTAAGCATTTTTTCTAATGGAGTTACATAATTTGCTAACAGGTTTTTGAAGGAACATCTGGAATTGATAACAAATACACCACCGTGCAGTTCACTGGTGAGGTAAGATATCTAAATATCATTCAGGTGTTGACGTAAATTGCTTTAAATTTGGGAGTTGAATGAATGATGAACTAAACTTTAAAAAAAAAAAAAAAAAAAAAAAAAAATCCCTGTATGACTATTACTATAGAGTATACTGTTAGCTGCATATAGCAGTGTTTGGTCACGGGTAGTAGCTTTCTTAGTAGAGTTGCTTAATGAATGATTTAGTGTCTTTCTCTGACAATGTAAATTTTCAAGTTTATACTTTTGTTGATTATGGTAAATAAAGGATTTTGTGATTCCTGCCTGACAACCCTCCATCTTTTTTGAAGTGACCATGCTTATTAAACTTGTATATGTGTGTTGAGTTTTGCTTTGGTCTTTGCTTGTGTGCTATTGCATGCACAAGTTACGTTTTCGGAGGTCATTCTTTGTAAGTTAACCTGATATTCAATGTGGCTCTTTCTTTGGTAGGTTTTAAAAACTCCCGTCTCTTTGGATATGCTTGGGCGTATATTTAACGGATCTGGAAAACCTATTGACAATGGTCCTCCTATCCTTCCTGAGGCATACTTGGACATTTCTGGTATGTGGCTTGGAGTCCTCGTGAATTTTCTCCTGAACCTGCTTTATGATACAAAGTTCCTTTACTGCCGTGTCTGCCATCTTATGTCCAAATGCTCAATTTTTAGGTAGTTCAATCAACCCCAGTGAGAGAACCTACCCAGAGGAAATGATTCAGACAGGAATTTCCACAATTGACGTCATGAATTCCATTGCCAGAGGACAGAAGATCCCTCTTTTCTCTGCCGCTGGTCTTCCTCACAATGAGATTGCTGCACAGATCTGTCGTCAAGCTGGTTTGGTGAAGCGGTTGGAGAAGTCCGATGATCTTTTGGAGGTATGATTGACCTCCCAAATGTCCAGTATTTCCCTCTCCCCAAAATGACATCTTAAGTTATTGAGCTACAAGTATTGTATCGTCCGATTTCTTCATCGACTTTATAGCTTCTGCTTTGTGCATACGAGAGCTGATGTTTAAGAACCCGAATCTGCTCACACGGCTTTTATTTTCCTCTAGTCGCAGTGGATATTGTTTTTAAAGATTTTTCTGGATCTTTTGTAGGGCGGTGGTGAAGAGGACAACTTTGCTATTGTGTTTGCGGCTATGGGTGTCAACATGGAAACTGCACAGTTCTTCAAACGTGATTTTGAGGAGAATGGTTCTATGGAGAGAGTTACACTCTTTCTGAATCTGGTATGCATCCTCCTATACTGCTGCTGATTGAGTCTTCTTACTTGGTATCGTGTCTTTTCTAATCCCGAATCATGTTATCTGATAATGTTTAAAATGCTTATCGCAGGCCAATGATCCTACAATTGAGCGTATCATTACACCCCGTATTGCCTTGACTACAGCTGAATACTTGGCTTATGAATGTGGCAAGCACGTTCTTGTCATTCTGACAGACATGAGTTCTTATGCTGATGCGCTTCGTGAGGTAACACATAATTCATCTTAATTTCCTTCGAAATGCTGAAAATTCTTTGATTCATATTTTTTTCTTAACTTGAGAAATGGAGCACTCTTTATCGCGAGTCGTGATTGGCTGACTGTCAGTGTGCAACTATCATATTAACACAAGCTATTAGGACTTTTTCTCTTTCGTTTTTCTTGGCCCTGTATTAGTTATATTAATTTTTAATTAAACTAGACTCGCGTAATCCTCGAGGTTCTTCCTTTGTCGTCTACTTGATGTCCTAGGTTTTTCTTCCCATTTCATTTCTGTCCAATTTTGACAAGTTTTTGGTTGCAAAATCATAAAGTTATCTTAATCTTTCCCTAGTCCAAACAGGGGCTTCTCCCCCCCATCCTCAATCCTGCTTGGATACCACCCCCATGCCTTGTGACTCTTCCCTTCCTCGAACTTTTCAATGTTATAGATTTTGGAATGGGACAAAAAGGGTCATATTAATGATATTTTGTTTCTTACTCCAGGTATCAGCTGCCCGTGAAGAAGTGCCTGGAAGGCGTGGTTATCCAGGTTATATGTACACTGATCTTGCCACAATTTATGAGCGTGCTGGACGTATTGAAGGCCGAAAAGGCTCCATCACCCAGATTCCCATCTTGACTATGCCTAATGACGGTAATACACCTTGGCCATTTCTAAAACTTCAATGACCATGATTTGAGTCAAATGATCTGTTTGTGTTGTTACTAATATGATGGAATTTTGCATTCCAGATATCACTCACCCAACACCTGATCTTACGGGTTATATTACTGAGGGACAAATCTATATTGACAGACAGCTTCACAATCGTCAGGCAAGTTTCTTACAAGGTTCCCTGTATATTTTGAGTGGAAACAAAAGCATATTATTTATTGAAGGATCCAATTTCATTTTGTCAAAAACATGTTTGTATATCTGCGCCTCTAATCCCTCATCTTTTCTTGAGTTATCGCATTGTGTGATGACAGATTGACTTTGAGGCTCTAGCACATTTTATTAAGCTAACTCTGCTCTTGATTATGAACAGATATACCCACCAATCAATGTCCTTCCTTCCCTTTCCCGTCTCATGAAGGTAAAATATATGTGAATCTTTCGTTTCTGTAGTGGGTTTAAGATTTAATTGCTTGTCGAATGTTGGCTCAAATTGTCGCTGACCCTTCATCTGACTATAAATGCAGAGTGCTATTGGTGAGGGTATGACACGAAAGGATCATTCTGACGTTTCCAACCAGCTGTATGCAAATTATGCTATTGGAAAGGATGTCCAAGCCATGAAAGCTGTGGTTGGAGAGGAAGCACTTTCTTCAGAAGATCTCGTAAGACTTTTCTGTTCCCTTTCTCAATTGAATATCCATATCCTGACGGTCCAGAACGGCTGATTCATTTTTCTTGTTTATATCTTCAGCTATACCTGGAATTTTTGGAGAAATTTGAGAGAAAATTTGTGACTCAAGGAGCATATGACACTCGTACCATCTTCCAATCCCTCGACTTGGCATGGACACTCCTTAGAATCTTCCCTCGTGAGCTGCTCCACCGTATTCCAGCAAAGACCCTCGACAATTATTACAGTCGCGATGCATCCAACTAATGGATGAAAGGATTCATCATCAGAACAGTTACCGTTCTTTGTTCAGCCTATTGATTTTGTTCTTTGCTGCTATTTCCGTATCAGCTGGTGTCAATAAAAGTTCCCATTGTTATCAGGTCCTCTAAAAGTGAGGTTATTTGGGTAGTTGATTGTGTACATTACAGCTATTCTTTTAGCAGGACCATGTAGATTTGTCAAGGGGAAAAGAAGAATCTGTATTTTCTGGGTTTTTTGATATTTATTTTCATTTCATGTACTTGAGGCTTAGAGGCAGGCATTTTAAAGAGCACGAACCCTCGCCACTCTTTTGCACCATTTCTGGAGAATGTATTTTTTTTATCGATACACTTCTATTGCCTTATTATTTCAGCAGAATAAAATTATCATCGTGTAAATTGTACCATATATTTTGATAAAAAATATTCTCGTTTTTTCGGTTGCTGCTTTACGCCTTTGATGTTGTGTTTCGAGGCTGTTGAAAGCTTACAGAGAATATACACACAAACGCCGTTGTCCATGACACCGGCGAGAAGGCCGTAGAAGGGCTAATCCAACATCACCTATCTGACAACAGGACACAAGTCCCCTGCCTGCGATATTTAGAGAAAACATAGCTCACTTAGGCGGCTTTAAGTATAAGCCTAAGCTTATGTTCTAGAAGATATTACTCCCTCCTTCCTAAATTAAACTTCCTATTTCAGTTGAATATGTGAGAGGAATTCAAATGAAGTAGGAAGTGTATAGTGGGACGGAGGGAGTATACACTTCTAATGTGGCGACAACCTGTGAGTCAGTGCAACGAGATTGGGTTCAGGAAGGACGGGGCCGTTAAAGTGACAGAGGAGGACAGGGACCAAAAGTACAATGGGTTGGAGGTGCAAGTGATCCAACCGGCAAATGGTCACGAGGTTACTAGCTTGAACTTGAAGAAGTACGTAATGAAGGGAATTCACAGTTATATGTTTAGTGGAAGAAGTTGGAATGGTCTCGTTAAGGATAATGGACTTGTTAAGGATGACAAATATCAAGTGTGGCCTTTTAGATTTAATTCAAACTCAAATCTTTGTTTCGCTATTGTTACGCTTAATTAGTAACGTGAATGTTATACTTTACTCGAATTTTTTTTTAGTGTTACTTTACTCGAATCTTAAGAGTACATTCCGCACTAATTGTTTTTTTTTTTTTTTTTTTTTTTTTTTTTTTCGACGACTGGAAAGAATGACACCAGTTGTAAGTGGCAGGCTCTATTGGGCCAAGCATGTTCCTTTGGCTTCTCAACCTGAGCCCTCCAAACTGAAGCGCAAGCTTGCCTTATTGCGCTTGAATGGGCCACTGCGTGCAAATTCCAGTCCGTCTCTCTCTGCACTGATTCGGCTAACTTGATCCACATGTTACGCGGCTCGAGGAGGCCCGACATCGACGTTTGGTAGATGATGTTGGAAGACATTTGGTCTTTAGCGAGGAACCTCCAATGCTGCAATCTCTTCAAGGGGTCACGAGAACAGGTAGTTCAAGCACACCACATCGCCACAACCTCCGATCGTGGCGATGTGTTGCCCTTCAAGGCGCCAATGCTTTACTAAGTAGTGTTTTCTGTTTTTTCGAGTTTTGTTGGACGTTTTTTTTTTCCCAGTTCTTCTTTTCGTTTCCCATGTACCCTTGTCAAAAAAAAAAAAAAAACTTTTCATACTTTTTTGGCCCGTATTCATGTTAGCCGACCCCAAATTATTTTAGGAAAAAGGTTTGGATGTTGTTGTTATTGTATACCTTTTTGGTCCGTATTTGCAGTTTTGCACCTTCAATTTCATGGTTACATATATATCATAGAACATGTTGCCTTAAGAATTGAGCTGAGGACATTTCCCCCGCCAAAATTAGTTGACTTATCAACCAAGTAACTACGTTAACAGAATTTGGCGCCAACTTGACCAACTCTCAAAATTTAAAACCTTTAAGAGAAGTTCGTCATATTGGGTTGGGGTCCGTTCGCACTCTTGGGACTTTGGAGTGGTAGGGACTCTGGTGACAGCAGCAACGGTATCGTCAAGCGACCCAGATGCAACCGTAGGCAGTCTCGCTCAACGTCACAAATTACTCAACTCGTCCACCCAGAATGGACACCAAAAACTCAAGAAGCTAATTATCATCTTTCATTTGTACAAATTGTGCTTCTTCATGTTCGAAGACAAGCAATATAGCAGAGCACATAATGTTATGGCTGATCTCAGGGTTTGGTAGCTCAACTTGGGTGTGGCCGTGTGGGTATATACTTTATCCATTTTTTTATTTTTTTTAGGTTCTTTAAATTTGGTTTGAATTATCTACATACAAACTAAAACGTAAAAGACCTACAACAAAATGGAGAGGATGAGAATTTCTGTATCAAAGACAGCTAGTTGATTCAATAATCTAGGACAGAAAACAAGGGATTCTTGACTGAACACAAAGTTGAAAAGTTTAGTATAAGCTTAATCAAGAAATAATATTTATCCTACAAATGAATAAGATTTACTTATTACTTCTAACACTTTAAAAATCGATGAATATCCGTATTACCATCTCCGATATCTCCGGTGATTAATCGGATGGCATCTTCTTCATGACGTATGAAGCTTTAGGGGTTCAACCTCAAGCGCCCAGAACTTTATATATGCTGGCCTTTCTTTACCTGTGTTCTTGATCTATCGCTATATCACACGAATGTATACTTTTATAAACGCCTGGATCTGATGTTCTTTCAAGCCCTTCCCGGCTTCTTGCCTAAAGACGACTTCTTTTGGATTGTCATCTTAAACTCTTGGAGTACCAGAGATTCTTCTGGCAAATTAGTATCTTTTCGTTTGCAGTACCGTACTCAGTATCTTCCTTGTGACAAGTCCATTTCATTGCCTTGCCAATCGTGGTAATGGCATCCAAGAAATAACCCGTCTCCCTGATGATTGCATTCCCATTAGGTCGTAGGATGCGATCCATTTCTAGGAGCACATACTTCATATCACACCTGTTCATAAGATAAACTTAAAATTAGACAGGCTTTTTTATATGTTGAGCATGGAACAAATACGATTGGCTGACCCTGTAAACCGAAAATCAAGACTGTAAACTGAGCTAGATAACTACAGTCTAGCTAGAACCTTTACCTTTGGCTTTCTGCAGTGAAGTGGCCATCCATATGGAGAAGATCATATGTCCTTGGATAGGTAGAGAACGGCTCGCACCTATATCACATGAGGTTCATTAGTATTAGTAATTAGCCATTCGCAAATTTATAGTAAGAAACTAGGAATGTGAAAGCAGAACGGAACATATTCAATTACCAGTCATGATAAGCTCCAATGAGTCCACGGTCATAAACAACAGGCAATGTGTTAGGACCGTAAGAGGACACTACGTTCATCACCCAAACAGGATAATCAGCCATAGCTGCTGCGAAACCCCCATACAATGTATTCATATCCATGACATTGCGAACCTTGTCACTTCCAATGGCTGGGAGCAACTTCTTGTAGTGCTTCACCCTGACCTTCCACTTACTATCTTCGTGCTTAAAAGCACCGGCACTTCCCCCAGGAACTTCAGACATGCGATCAGGTGCAGCAGTCAAGCGAGCGGGCCACTTGGGCACAGATTTCAAACTCAATTTCTTGAGCTTTGGATTTGGGACTGTAACACATGCGCGAAGAGGGGTGTACCAAGCTGCATCAGGCTCTACACTGTCATCACACTTGGGGGGGTAAGCGTCAGGACTGGCAAGCGTCTTATCATAGCATTCATTGTCTGACGCTTTCCTCCATACAGCAATATCATCCTTTTTGTCAAATAACTTGAAGCACATAGCAGTTAGTAGCTCCTGCAGTTTCTCATAGTCTGACCGCTGTTCGTCAATAGTTGTATTCCATCCTCTCCAACGGTTCTCATAGTTCACAGGAGGTCCAGAGAGAACCCAAAACCCTCCTGGCCGGAGTATACGGTGTATTTCCATAAGGTATAATCCACCTACACAAGGAAGAAATTTCAGGAAAGAACTATTTAAGACAGAAATTCTAAAGCCTAGCAAACATTAACCATTGCCATTCACATGCCTATGTCCCTATAGGCACTATATAGCTTCCTTTTTGGTTTGCAACGACAGAAAGAATGAAAGACCATAAGCTATCACAGATACAGGAATATAAGAGACATTTCAACATTCATTGGCTTTGACATGAAGTTCACCCAAAAGATATTTAAGCTCAGAAGTAACACTCTGGTATAACGTACCAAACTCGGTCCATGGAATGAGGCATCTCGAGCAGTGTGCCATATCAAACGAGCTCGATGGGAAAGGAAGTCGTTGGGTTGAAATGACACCTAAGATTGCTGGAATACCACGTTCTAAGGCAAATTGCACCTGTGCCTCGTGGTTATCCCTTGGAGCTAACGAAACAGTTAGAATTCCTCGGTCCAACAAATCTCCTCCCCAGCTTGCAACCTTAAGAGCAGCAGGACAAAATTAGTAGTTTCTAAAACCCTTAACTGTATACAGCATGAAATTTTTAGCTACATCAAAACAACTATTTCTTCATGAGACCCCAAAGACAACATATTTGTGAAGCCAAAACGCATTCACATAACATAAGACTCACCCCACAACCAGTGTCGATTGCAGTACGGATAGTTCCATCTTTCATTTGAGGAATCAGGTCTACCATAAGATCCACATAATGACTAACTCCTTTAGGAAACATAGTACCGCCACCAGGGAAGAGGAACTTCTCCCCTTCTTTCCTCAGCCAATTCTGATTAGATTTCTGCTTGTTGATCCAATCATACGGCACATTCCTGCAAATATATTCAGAACAAAATCGGAACATACATAAAAATCCTGTAGATTCGGAACTTTATTTTTTATTTTTTTTATAACAAAAACACTATTACGGAGTATATCATACTGATGTCCAACAACAAGTTTATATAAGAGCATTACCTGTACCAACACTCGTTCTTGCTCTTGGGCCATCTAATAGGCAGTTTGTACCCATCTGGTGGAGGAATTACGCACTCTTTCCTTTCAAAGATCGGTGGACAGTGTCGTTCTAGGAAAGTAAGTCTTTGATAGCCATACTTCTTCCATCTCTACAAACAGGAATAACAGACAACAGCAGAATAAATGGTTATAATCCTTCGCAGAAAATTGTAACAGAAACGTGTACACAAGTTAAATTATCCGAAAAAATCAAGTTTGGTGTAACATCGTCCCTTGATAGAGACAAGGTGAAGTCTTAAATTTCGGAGTGAGTTTTCAACATGGAAATCTACCCTGAAAACTCAAATCCTCAGTCTCGTCCTATAGTAATTTTACCAATCTACAAATTACGCGAAAGTAGATAAACTGGAAGAGTAGTATACCCTTGGATCTGTGCAAGGAGTATAATCTTGATAATCAGCACCACACTGAGGGAATGAAAAAGATTTGATCTGAAGAGACGGGGCGCCTGTTCCAATTCTTGCGACTGAATTAGTAACTGCGTCAGTAATATCTTTAGCACCGAGTAGATCCTTGTTAGGATTGTACACACCACCAAGATAAAACGACAGTGCGCACAACAAAACAATGATAAATGACAGAGGGACAATCCTCAAGCCTTTATCAGGGTGATGCGGCTTGTCGTCCTTACTATACTTCATCTTCCTAGGACTCCTAGGACTTCCTGATTTCCCTGCAGCAATGCAAAACAAAACCTGACATCAGAACGCCTGTAGAACTTAACAATTATGTTCACAAAAGTCATGTTTTCCGCAACCTCGTCCAACTTCTTACACAAGCAGGAAATTATACACACTATAACAAACTACTCAATCACAGGAACTCAGAAAACAAGAATGCATCAGGTTCCACTGAAAATATGTACAGTTCACTGACCTGCAAAACCCAAAAACTCGAGTATGTGTGATGATTATAAAATCACACCATAGTAATGAAATACACCAAAGCAAAGATTGAATCTATAAGAAGACTGATGAGCTAAAAAAAGGCCAAAGAAAAGAAAAAAAATTGTGGGAATGGACCTAACACAGTGTGAGTAATCATGGAAGCAGATCTGATAGTCAAAAGAGATAAATGACACTTGAAATTAGCAGAAATCAGTCACAAAAATGTGAGATTTCCTAGTCAGTACACCTTTCTACTTTCCACATGATGGTGGGGTCACTTGATCCTATACGCCTATACCAATCTTCAATCTTTCCAGCCCAAATTAGTCTCAAAGTCCCCACTAATGGGAGAAAAGGTGATAAAAAACCATCATAATGTTTTGGTTGTCAAATTTACGCAAACGAACGACAATATTACCCAGTGCATCAAAAGCTCTCGCTTATGGCGAGGTAAGAAGGGTCAAATCCACACATGAAAGCTAAAAATAGTGTGGGAAACCAAACATGTATTAGGACAAAGTGCAAGATCATTGCTTCAAAGGTAAGGAATTACCAAAAAGAACACACTCAATATAAATATTCTACCAATCAATGCATCTTTTCTACAGGGACATGATTAAAAGCAAAAGTACATACATACAACAATATAATAAGATATTTAGAGAAATAAACAGACTTTATAATATATACTCCAGAAAAAAACTCAACACATACCCATATTTTTGTAACTTTTTACAGAAGTTTATTACTACTTTGTTGAATGTTTATGCACCAAAAAGATCTAATTTCTGCAAACCCATGATTAAACAGGAAAAATTATGCTTAAAAAAAAAAAGGAGATCTTTGGTGATCAAATGACTTGCAAAATATTGATTTTTTTTTTCACAGAAACCTATGTCAAGATCTGGCTAATGCATTGCAGAAAATAGAGGAAGAAGAATCATTGAAAAGGTGAAGAAAATAATTACCTTGAATTTTTTTTTACCTTAATTTAGCTCTGCTACCCACTATATTTTTTCCCCTTGAATCTAATCAAATGGGCACCAATAATTTCACCTAAAATTTTGGGTGGTTGAAATCTTTCTCCCCCCAAAAAATCAGCAAAAATAATATAATCTGAGTGAGTCAAAAGTGAAGAAGAGTAGAGTGAAGTGAGTGAGTGAGAAAAATAAGGAACTGACAAAAAAAAAGTGTGAAGATATAGAGAGGAGAGACAGAGAGAGTGGGAGTATATAAACTGAAGTGAAGTTGCTTTCTTCTGCGCTGTTTTTGGCACTTTCACTTCAACTTCCAATCTTATTCAACTCGTAAAATAAAAATCAATAATGTATATCGAGAAAGATTGTCCACGTTGTTGACGTGAATTATTCTAGATCGGAATAGTTAAGAGAAAATGTAACTAGGCCGTAAAGTAAAATTTCGATAGTATACCTCGAGAAAGTTTGTTCACACTGTCAACATAAATTACGCCAGATCAGTATAATTAGACCGTGAGGTATAGTACTCGTAGTGAGCTCAAATCATTGAATAAATTTCAACGTCACATTCACAAAGTATGTGAATAATGATAAAAGGTGAGAGAATAATTTAATTAATTGGATTGGGCAAAGGTACCATAAAGTCATCAATGTAGTTGCCGTCAAAAAAAATTAGAGGAAAAAAAAAAAAAAAAAAAAAAAAAAAAAGGGGAAAAAGATGATGTACTATTTCCGTTCCTCGTTAGAATTTGGTAAAGGAAAGTCCAGCTACACCCAGCCGTTATCGCTTTCTGACTTTATGGGGTGCTTCTTTGCTCCATTTGGATTAAAATATGCTTTTTTTTATGGAGTACTCAATGTAGTTAACGAATCTACATATTTCTCCGTTTATAGAAAGGAACATCTCGACAATGTACTCGGCTACAAATTAACAATTGTAGTTGCTAATCAGTTGTGTGGATAGTAATACATATACACACGTCATTTAAATAAGTGGTTATATTCGAAATTATATGATTGGTAGTTTCTAAACTGAGTTTAGGTGAATTAAACAATTAACTTGACTAGATTCATTTAAAGTTTTGAGTTTAATCAGAGCTGATTTGAAGACTCATCAGATTTTCTCTAACTTCAATTACTTCATCTGATCTGATTAGAATTTCTTTGAAGTTTGAACAGATCTAATCTGAATGATTTCCAACCAATTAATATCAAGAAATTGACTAAATTCATTAATTATTATTTGGATCATTTTAATTTGATCTTATTTGAATGAATGTGATATGATCCGATTTGATTTGCATGCATTTGAGTTGATATGAATACACTGTTTATTAAACCGTATCAAAGAGAGCCTAAGCCTCGTAATAATTGTCTATTTAGAGTTCACAATTCATAGTCATCTTTGAAATATAATATTTTGATTTGTATATAACATCAAAAATCAAAGGGGACAATAATAATAAATTATTTTACTATTAGGAAAAGGCGAATAAATGCATTTTTGACCCATATTACGAGCCTAACCTAGCTCATACACGCATGGACTCTACCCCGTATTTGATCCGAACCTGTAATGGCCCGACCCATATATGACCCGACTAAACCCGTTTGAGAGCTACCCATAATTTTGGTGTGGTCATCATGTGAGTTGGATCAGTACTAGATTACAAGTAATACTCAATGGTCGAGTAGTCGCAGTCGATTTGGGTTGGAAATCAATTCTTGATCGAATCGAGTCGAGTTAGAAACACCATATATTTGGGTTCGAGTTGCTAATGTCGGTAATGGTTGCAATGTGAAGGAGGTAGTATAATTACAAGAAAAGGTTGACAAAAGCATAACAAATCGCCATATTGCCAATCTTAATTGAACGTTACATTTCATATCCGTGACTTTTTAACAAAATTCACAAATAACACATGAAAACAAAACAAATTACATAATAAGATTCAGACACCACCGACAGACACTGTAATATTAGTAATAAACTCACTTTATTCTTTGCTTTGGCTCTGCCACCCATCATTATCACTCAAAGAAGCCATTGCTTTAGACTTTTATTAGCTTGATTCCTATTGATTGTTTTATTTTAATTGTTGTTTAGATTATCAAAGTTAATGCATATAAAAGATTCGCGTTGTCTGCTCATTGGATTTCTTGCCCTTTTGAGTGTGTATACCAATATTATGATTCATTGCCTTCAACTATTTAAGGATGTTAATTACTAAATAATTATGAAAGTTAAGTTTCTAAGTGAAGTTTACCATCACACTTGATGAACCAATTTGCTAGTAAAAAAAATGGGGGAAAGACGGACTATTATTCTACATGATAGATCAAACTCATTTAAACTTCTCCTTCTGATCTGCACAATTGTTTAGTGTTTCTATGTTACCACTATCTCAGATTATATTTGAACATCAATAACGCGTATCTAGAAAATTATAGTTTAATTTCATAATAGTTATGTTGGTATAGAAAACACTAACAATAACATTATCCTAGTGTTTTAAAGGTTCCCGTTATATGACATGATAACGAGAAGTTAGATGTTTACATTGAAAAAATAGAAAAGTTGCTTACATACAGATGACTCATAATGGAAATTGGTTCAAAATTTGCATCAACTGATTGCTACTTTATAACACAAAAAATATACTCCCTCCATTTTTTTTTTTTTGTTCTTTACGTTTGGTTTGAATTCCTCTCACAGATTCAAACCAAACGTAAAGAACAAAAAAAAAAAATGGAGGGAGTATACAGTTTTGTGAATCATTTTGTTGTATTCCATTATATCCCGAAAACTTCATAATGAATGTAGATATCTGTACTATATTTTAACCAATGTGATTTAGTTTGAATAATTCATGATTAGTGTATAGATATGACAAATGTGAAAGTCAAGACACCAAAAACACATACTCCGTAAAGTTTAAGGAAACAATTGTCGCCAAAAAAAAAAAAAAAAAAAAAAAAAAAAAAAAAAAATCATTAGGTCGATCATGATGGTTTAGTATGCCAATTACTTCAATTTAGAGTAGATGTAAAAGTTCGTTTTTTGACCTCTTCCAAATGAACTACTCCATATTCCGTATCTTCCTCCTTTGGGCAGTACATAAAGAGTACTCTACTTCAGTGAAATACTGTACATGTACTGTATATTTGTCTACTTTCGCTAAACTTCATTTGTTTCGTTGATGAAACCGATCTACTCCGTATTTGGCTTCTACGTACATGTCCCTGAACATCTAAATGATCCCAAGACTGTTTTAAGTTGATCGACAATAATGTTGAGAGCCGCAGTTTAGTCAATTACATGTTCACTTGTTATAAGAATTAACTCATAAGTAGAATACAAAATATGTACTTTCTCTAGTCTAGATAGAACTCTTCAAAACACCTAAACGAACAATATCATAGAGAATCACGGAGTAATTTTCTTTTTCCATCGTCCTTTATTTTGTGTTCTTAAGTACTTATATTTGTGTTCTTTAAGTACTTGCTTGTATTTGGCTGACATCGAAGACAAAATGGTCAAAAATGCACGTTACACTTGGTTTTAAATTCAGTGAAATATAGCTTCACAATGAAGCCAGAAACCAAGGTACAGGTTGACTTCCCATGTTTGCGTAATTAACAAATTATTCGTGGGTTTTGACCTAAAGAAGACTTTACTTTTCACCATAAAAACGCATACAATACTACAATACGATATGTGAGCTCGATAAAAATAAGATATTGGACTACCACGGTAATAGGACCAGTCCAGTTTTTTTTTTTTTTTTTTTTTTTAACTTTTTGACGGGCACTCCGATTGTTAACACTACGTCAAGTTGACGGAATAAGCGAATAGACTCGTAGTGCCAGTAAATCGAAATTACACGCTTATCAGCAAGATTATATTCACTTTCATTTAGCATTTCCAAGATGAGAAAAAACTAGTAAGCTGTAACTTGTGACTTTGTGAGTTTGCACTACCTTTGTTCGGCTATAAATTGGTAGGACTAATGAGCACGCATGTTGAGAGGATGTCTCTACTAATTGGTTAATAATCATAGTTCCAAAAAATATTGCATGGAGGGTTGGACAAAAGTCTAAGTTAACCCTACGTGCAAATTTTTTAGAACTTCGATTAATGAATTAGAAAATACATCTTCCTTAATATGGCCCTACGCATTTATAGCCAAACGGCGGATAGTATATTTCATTGTCTGACTTTAGGAGATCCAAACGCGTTTTATTTCCTTGAAATTCCTACATAGAAGTTGATAAAACTTTATTTGGACAAAAATGAGTTGAATTAAACTTAATTACCATATTTAATACAGTAGTACGGAGATGGCTAGATGGGAACACTAATGAAAGAGAAAGAGAGAGAGAGAGAGTCACATGGTGAGAGTATGCATGAGAATATAACAGCCCATGTTCATGTGAGTTGTTGGAAAGTGAAAGCTCATGAATTTTTTTGGTTACTATGCATGAGTACTATTAGTCTATTACTATTGCATCATCTAATTTCCGTTAATTAATGCTTAACTTAATTCCTGCCTCCCCGCCAGTTTTTGGTCTTACTACACCCACTCCGGTGTGTTCCTCACGTTTCTCTGATTATTTTTATGTGATGATCTTTGTCGTCAGACTCCGACCTCTTACGCTAAAATCCACAATAATTTAGTAGCTGCACATGCACTACCTTTGTTATTATTCATTCAGGATTATTCGTGTGTTCAAGGTGCAAATATCTCACATTCAATTTCTCAGGGAATTTTGGTGCAAGTTGGTCATAGTAAAGCCACCAACACAAGTCACACCCACTCCCGAATCAGACTCGAAACAGTAGAACTGAACCAGTCGGAAATATATACGAGTAAATGTTAGCCTGAATGTATAGTTGGATACCAGTTGAACTAGATCCGATATTGACCGGCCCGAAAACGACCAACCCAGCATAATAACTTTTGACTCACCAAACCACTACTCGAGGTTTAAATTAAACTCTAACGAGGCTCCATTTTTAAAATCCGGTATCGATCACATCACTATTGACTGAATATAAAATGACATAAATTTACATTCGCCCAACTCAAAATCTAAAGCAAAACCGAAACCAAATTAACAAAACCGAGACCCAAAATTGACTGAATCCGAATAACTCATCGACACAGACACAGACACAGACACAGCCACAGCCGAGGAAGGTTATGGAGTAGATCTTAGTTGCACATGCGCCATATATGTGTGCAACACTGGTGCATGTGGATCACCAAACATTAGTCTGTTATTCTTATATATGAATGTCAATTATAGACCCACTTGTTTTTAAGTCATCTATAACTACCAAGTACCAACATTTAGCACTAACTTATGAGGACAAAAGCTACAATGAAACTTATTTGATAGAGATGTAAAGTTAATTGATAGGTCCAGGAAATCAAGAGAAAGTGAGGAATCAATAAGCTTGATTGAGCTAAAACGAGGCTCCATCGATTTAATCAAAGGTCTCTTGTTCGAGCACTATGTGAACACGACAATGCAGTACTGTTAAACATTTCCGGGCTTGCGCACCCGTAAACCTGTCATATAGGCGGACGGGAGGTCGGATCCTAGTTTTAGTGGGTCGGCTAAAGGGTCCAATGTATAACCAAACCCGTTGTACACCCCTGAACCCCGATAAGGTAAAGAGCGCATTCCCGGATTTCCTCTGGACTACTCAAATGGAAGTATAGAGCATTAGAAATAGGCTGCAGGTAATAAAAGTTTCAATTGACTGGAATCCAGTGTCATAGCATTCTCACCTTAACTTATTGCCCAAATTTCGACCAGCAAAATAAAGATAATTATCCTCGGATCTGATTAAACGTCTGCCATATCAAAATCAACTCCCAAAGCTGAGTAACCTAGCTGTAAAATGATTCCCCAACACCCTCAACAGGCAACGATAAGAACAAACTCGGCGTGACATATCAAAACCAACAGGAAACCGTCTAATTTACATCATCAAACCACAGTCTAAATCCATGTTCTTGCAATGTTACGATCCCCACACCAAAGATCTACTCGTATGCCACAGAACTGTAACATCACATAAGACGCAATAAACTTCTAGTCCACCAATGCCAAATCCCTTTATTCCACAAATGCTAACCCAAACCTGCAAAAATTCGCGCAGAGAAAATGCAAGTACTCAAAAATCTCTCATGTTAAACAAAAAGCTTGCAATGTTACTTACAACCCTTGACGAAATGTCCTCAACTTTACCAAAACTAATCCTCAAAGAACTATTCTGACAAGATTCCAAAGTCAAAATGCTTCCTAGATAAATTAACAGCTTGTCAATTGATTTTACATCAAAGTCTCAACTCTAATAGTATTTTATAACTACGTTGATAGGAAACCAAAGCTACCTAACCTCCTCTCTAGCCCTCAGAGAACCTCACATGAAGATGATAAACAACTGTAAATGCTCTGCTGTACATTGTTAATTACGCAACTCATAATGGGGAGAAAACACCAAACAAAATAGAATTCTGTTATAAACGCCTCCTTGGTTAGTGTGTAAGTTGACTTGACTTTGACCGCCGGAGCTGCTGACTGTGACCACCGGAGCTGATGATCTGATAATCTCATCAGTACAAAATGATGCCATTTTATTCTCTACTCATCCCTAACATTCCCGGTCACACCTCATTTCAACATTCACTCACTTTAAAAAGCACCAGTATCTCGACTTTCATAAGACCGTCCTGAATATTTTCCCAAATACTTCCAACTTTATTCCTATTTTCCTACAGATCAAGCACTTCAGCTTTCACCTGTGCCTACAGCCCTATATGAAACTCAGCTGCCTCTTCTGACATTCATAGGCAATAGCACAAGATCATAACGATAGCCTCAAAATAAAAGATCGATGTTCCCTCAAATCCCCAAACAACAACAACCAAGCCTTAGACCCAAACATCAGACCAAGATTCAAAACATGTCAAGTTCCATAGCATTCAGTCATGATTTTTATGCACATTTGAATGTCCAATCCTCCAGAAGCCTAAAAAAAGACCTTAAATTCTCATATGCAAATGATTTGTCCATGCAGTACTCCTATTCCTATTTAATTTATGAATTATTATAAACAACTATTTATGACCGAGCTCAAACTATTTAGCAAACTATTATGCAACATTAGTGCAAGTCCTTGTTCCAAAACCAATGCTGATGCCATACAACTCAAATACATGACCATTTCACAACCCATATTATATCAATTATGCTTTTAGTCTGCATATCAATTGTGTGGTGCCCGAACATATGAACGAGATAGTAATTGCAGCTCAATCAGTACCTCAATGCTCATAAGTTAAGTTCCTTGATTGATATTTCTCCTATCAACAATTCACAGGAACAAAAGTAACTTGCAAATCCACGATAATAGCCAGAACTCCTCTCATAGATCACAAGGATTTACCTTCTCACATGCCTTCCAAAGACAACAATTTGCTCCATCAAGTGCAAACTTCAGATACATTTAGGATGGAGCTGTCACTAACTACGCCAACCTAATATATGATCACAAATAAAAATCAGGTCCCTTCTTAATTCTTACAAACGTTAAGTCACGAAACTTACTTGATAGAGATGTAAAATTACAAGAAAGGCCTGGAAAAAGAGAGATCAATGAGCACTTCATTGAGTTGGCACAAGAGTTTATCAACTTCATTAGGTTCGAGCCTTGAGTGTGCACCGGTGTTAAAACTCATTAGGAGAGCGTTGACACCCTCTATGTAGTCCCTAATCAAATCCAAATTAGTCACAAAGGAAGTTTAGATACATTAATAAATGTTATTGAAAGGAAGTTTGAAAAGACCGCAAGACAAAATCATCAAGAAAAACAAAAAATACGAAGAAGGAAAATGAAAATAAATTATAATAAGCGTAGAAGTGAGAAGAAAACAGGTTGAGCAATGGCTCCAAGAGCATCAATTGAGTGACTTGGATCTTTACTCAGATTGTGAAATTGTTGTTAATGGAATTCATGATGTTGGTTCCCATGGGGGTAAGTCAAGCAATCTTTATGCTATTTACAGGGGAATTAGAAGAGCCTACATGTGAATGTGGTTCACATTACACGAGCTTGGAACAACAGCCCCGATCTTTTGGCAACACAAGCAGGTGGGCTATACCACAAGACCCCGTCAAGGGTAATGCGCCGAAGCTGATTGGCATCAGAGACGGTGTGGGGTTGTCTGCTCTTTTTGACGAGAATGAGAATCTTGTTCTTCCTTGAGAGGGTGTAATAGCTAGTAGTAGTAGTAGTTAAGTTGTTTTATTTCTTAGTCGATCACCAAAAAAAAAGAGAGAAGAAAACACACAAAAGAAAGAAAGTCAAACATAATCTCTCTCCACTCTAGGATAATTCCTCAAATCTCCTTTGTATTCTCATTTTCCTTCCACTTACATGCTCAACTAGTCAACTTGGTTTTAAAAGGCGAGAGGACACCGAGGCGATGAGGGCCTGTGGCAACGACACGCAAGGTGCACGGCGAAGGCGCGCACCTCATGGAAGCTGACAAACTTCTCTTCTCAAACAAGATTTTGCGAAAAGTTTCCTATTTTGGTATTTGAAGAGGGCCAACGTGTAAAGAAGCAGAAACTAGGAATTAAGGGACAAAAGGGAAGCCTTGCACCTAGTGCCTCAGGCGCGCTTTTTATAACCAAGCTAGTCAAAAGTTTCATAAAAGCAAGGGGATTCGCTAAGCAAAAATCCTTTACCCGGAAATCATAGATCTACGAAATGAGCGTAGTGTTGAACTCTTTATTTAAGCAGGGCAATAGATTTCAAAAGGGGGACCATCCATCACATTTTTGGATAACACATAGATTTAGACTACTAATCCCCAGCTCGATTTAGTTGCCTCAATGCTCATAAATTTCGTTCCTTGATTGATACTTCTGTCATCAATGTATCATAAGAACAAAAGTGAACACTTTGTTCCCAAATCCAAATTAATGCAACATCTTGACATACCAAGGATCCACTCACAAAGAACGAGGCTTTACCTTCTCAATCACCCTCGAAAACCTACAATTTGTTACATCAAGTACAGACTAGAGACATTATGAAGCTAACAAAAATGTATAGCTTCCCACCCCCATCTCCCTTAGTAGAAGGTACCTATAAAAAAAACTGACCACTCTCATTATCAAGCTTGAAAAAATACCACAAAAAAGTCTACTCATTCATGAAATACAACATGTAGCACTCCTAACTGGATAATACCACAGGCCCATATCTTATCCCGACTACAGCATCAATCCAATTAACTCTTCAAGTACACAAACTTGATTTTGTATTCAGTTCTGAAAACCCCAAGTTAAATTATGATAACAATCAAAAGATTTTTAACACCACACATGAATCCACCAAACACAAATACTTCATCACTTTAACATAAAATTCATTACCCCTTTTTCCCTTCATATTTGCTGTTGCTTTGAAAAGCTCCTATCCCCTAGCCATCATCCATAAAGTCCCCACCTTTAATCACCAACCCGATCATGGCCCATTCCATGGTATTAAACTTCATACAATAGACCTTGAACCACAATATCGGCGAGATATAATTCAGTCACGAAACACCAGCCAGCCTTCAAAGGGAAAGGGTCAACTCAGAAGCATATAACTGATCCCTTACCCTGAACGTTGCTTTTTAGTATGAAATTAGTTAGGACAGTAGAGCTATCTTTTACACAATTATGCCAATTGCCAGTATGCCACGGTGCCACCAACACCAAGTAAGTAACCCCCTCACTAACCAAACCTCAAAGGCAACTACAATTATTCTCTAAATGCCTAGCTTTCCCCAAGACTTCTCCACAAATCTTCTGTTCATTTTAAGAGCAACAACACTTAAACCAACCCACAAATAAAGCCCATAAATTTATCCTAATTTCACAAGCAACAACAACAAAACAACCAAGCCTTAGTCCCAAAATGATTTGGGGTCAGCCGATTTTCACAAGCATTGCTAAAAAATTCCTCTATATATAGTATCTCATTTAACCCTAAAAAGTGCCACTTATTACCTGCTAATCGGCGTATACACATGGTGTAGATTCCAAGTTCAAAACTTTATCTTCAAATCAGCTCAACAAACACTCACATTTACACATAAATACCGGCACTTATGAAGAAAGTAAGAGTCCTTTTTCATGTGTCTAGGCGTCTAGCTAAAATGGTAATCTCAGCTATCTTTTACCCAATTACGCCACCAAGCTAGTAACCCATCAATAAACGAACCTCCAAGACAGCCACAATTACTTGCTGATTCCTACATTTCCTCGACGGATTATGATATCCACAACTCTTGAATTCACTTCAAGAGCAACATGATTTAATCCAACACACAAATAAAGCCCACAAATATTTCCCAATTTGCCAACCACACTCTATAATTCCTCTATCAAACCAAAATTTACCCCCAAAATGTTCCACCAAGTACCTGCCAATCTCACATGTAAATGCAGTAAAATCCATGTTCGAAATTGTTATCTTTAACTAAGCTTAACAAACACTCACAATTTAAACATAATTTCCTGCACTGATCAACAAAGAAAGAGCCTTTTTTTGGTGTGTTAAAGACGATAACACAAACACACACAAATGAAGCTAAAAAACTTAAAAAGCTAACAACTTTCACAAAAAGTTGCAGAAAAGTAACAGTCTAATTGAAGATCAAAAAGTGAAGATTAAATAATGTTTTTACCAGTGCATTCCTCTCCAAAAACGAAGAATTGGGATGTCTGGATCATTTGATGAGAATTATGGGGAATATGAAGCGTAAGTGTGTAACCCTAGCTCTCATTTTTGGGGGGATGAAGAGAGAGAGAGTAAGAAATTGCGAGAAGTGAACTACTGAACTGTGAGAGTGATTTTTTTTTTTTTTTTTTTTTGGAAATAGGGGAGTGACTTTTACCCTACTTCATTCTTACACTCTTGCATCTTGAGTGTTTAGCGCTATATGTGAGCATGAATGGCTACCCGTTATTATATTATAGATCTGGATTCGGACCGGTCCTAAATAATTGGACTCGTATCCGGATCCGTTGCCAACGGGTCCTAGAATTTAGGATCCGGACTCGTTAATTGCCACAACGGATAACGGGTACCCGTTTGATTTTTGAGCAACGAGGTTTGTAGATGCACAAGGTAAAAGTCATCCAAAAAATATTAGTTTCAAAGTTAACCATGTTAATGGGTAACCATGGTTATCTTTACAGTGACCTATTTTTACTTTAAACTTCAATTTTTTTTTTTAAAAAGCTTTGTCGGATTTTGGGTACCAGTTTGGACTAGCTTAACGGGCACCCGGCGGATAAAGGGTCCAAAATTATAGGACCCGGACCCGTTGCCAACGGGTCCTAAATTTTTGGACTCGGACCTGTTTACAACTGGTCCGGGTCCTAAGCGGGTCCGGGTACCCGCTTTTCTTGCTCACCCCTATTTAGCGCAAGTGTTACTTGCAGTTGCGAAGGTAAAGAGAGACTAAAAATGAATGTGGGAGTGTGAAAAGCACCACTCATAAGTGATAACAGAACATATATATCCTAAGATTATCACTCTGAAACGGCCAAAATGGTCTATCATGTCTAGATGAGGCATTTGAGTACTTTTTTTTTTTTTTTTGAAAAGGGTAGCATAGAAAACATAAGAAGAAATAAAGGTACAAGTGTCGTAGAGTACATAACCGAAGTCAAGTCTTACTCCCCTCTCGGGTCAATGTCCTCCCCCGGGTTGAAGCGGGGAACAAAAGCACCAGTAGCATCAAAATACATATGAATGGCGAGGAGAGGGGTTACAAAGTGGTGAAACTCATTACATTCCAAGTGAATCCTCGCCTCCCGAGCTAGTAAGTCAGCAGCTTGAGCCCACTTCCTCGGAATGTAATGTGCCGTCTTTAGGAATCCATCCTCGATGAACGCCCTGCACATGGTATAAAGATTGATGAAGCGATCTTTGATCCTACCTCCACTTTGAATGCCAAGAGTTACGAATTTGCAGTCATTAAGCAGGTGAACCCCCTGCCATCCATTTTCTTTGCACCAATTTGCAGCCACTAGAATACCAAGGATCTCCGCGTGGGCGGCGTCCATCGCAAAGATGGCCGTGGTGAAACCAGCAGCCCATGAGCCATTAGGGTGGAGAAGAATCCCCCCAACACCTGCAAAATTGTCACTAGAAATAAAGGAGGCATCGACCATGAGTGTGTAGTGGGGGCAGGGGAAACGGAGGAGTTCCGGGATAGTGTTGAGGCAACAGTGGGTGTTGGTTTCTTGGTTAAGACCAAGGTTGGGGAAGGTAACATTTGAGATTTGTTGATGGGTTGTATGGATAAGGGTGGTGGCAGTGATGTCTTTTGTTTCAAAGAGCCAAAGGTTCCGACGTTTCCAAATAGCCCAAATAACAAAGGAGAAGGTGGTACTCCAAGCACAGTTCTTACTAATGTTACAATGAAACCAATCTGTCAAATTCATGGTGAAAAAAGACGGGAAAACATTAAGCGCAGTCCAAATCTCATGAGCTCGTGGACAATCCCTAAGCACGTGAAGTGTATCTTCAGTAGTAGTAGGACAAAAGGGGCACGAGGGTCCACATCCCATACCCCTACTTGAGAGGGTAGCTCTAGTGGGGAGACGCTCCCACACAGCAAGCCACATGTAGAATCTAATTCTCGGAAGAGTGTGGAGGGACCAAATGCAGGGCCAAATGTCCTCTTTACTACTATAGGGATGACAAAAAGTCCAGAAATTATTATAAACAAGGGAAGTGTTAAAAAAATTATGGAGGGAAGCGCTACAAAGAAAAGTGTCTTCCCCGATGTTCGGCAAGGTCATGTGAGTCAATCTATGGACAATGGTTGCCGGCAAAAAGGTTCTAAAGTTTCCTAGGTGAGAGAGGCCCTCGGCAACCGAAAGGTTTGAGTCAGTGGCAGAGAGGGGATCGATAAAGTGTTGGCGGAGAGGGCCATCAGGGGCCCAGGAGTCAAACACAAAGTTAGCAATGTCGCCCTTTCCAAGAGCCCAGCAACTGTTTTGGCAGAAAAGATCCCACTCATGTTTAAGGCCATTCCAAATATGGGAGCCTTTTCCAAAATCCAGGGGTTGAGCTCTACGGGCACAATATTTCTGGTGAAGGAATCGAGTAGCAAGGTTTGACTTGGCGTCGAGTTGCCAACAGAGTTTCATCATGAAGATGGAGTTCATGATTTTACTTGAACGAAATCCTAAGCCCCCTCTATCTCTAGGCCCACACAACTTGTCCCACGTAATTAAGTGGAGACCGCGGCTGTCCGGCTTGTCCCCCCAAAAGAATTTAGCACAGATAGAATCAAGGGAGGTAAGGGCATAAGAAGGGAAGGCTATGGATTGCATGGTGTACCAATGGATTGTAGAAAGAGTGGTTTTGATGAGGATGGCTCTCCCGGCTTTGGAGAGAGCGTTGGTTTTCCAGTTAGAGAGCTTACTCTTAACTTTGGCAATGATTTTCAAGAAATGATCCTTGCTAGGTCTCTTGGCCGAGAGAGGGAAGCCAAGGTAAGTACCAAGGTCAGGGCTAGCTTTGATACCAAGGGTATCCTCAAGTTTAGCTAGGTCGAGGTCAGAGGTGTTTCTGGAGACAAGGAGTTTGCTTTTAGAAACATTCATCCTTTGGCCAGAAGTGGAGAAGAAAGTATCAAGGGTCTCAAGAGCACAATCAAGGGTGCTCGCAGAAGTGTCGCCGAAGATTATCAAAACGTCGGCAAAGAAGAGGTGAGAGATGGTAACGTCACTCCTAGGGAGTCGGAAAGGTTTCCAGCTCCCAGAGTCACAAGCCTTATGGATGCTAAGGGAGAGAACCTCCATGCAAATGATGAAGAGGTAGGGGGAGAGAGGGTCACCTTGTCTAATACCTCTCGAGGAGGAGAAGGGAGGTGTGAGATGACCATTGATCTTGATTCTAAGGCGGGAGGTGGTGATACAAGTCTCTATGAGTTTAATGGAAGACTCATCCATCCCAAAGACCCTGAGGCTATGGAAAATAAAACTCCACTCAATTCGGTCAAAATCCTTTTCAAGGTCGATTTTAAGAGCAAACCAACCTCTTTTCCCTCCTCTCTTCCTCATGGAATGGAGGATTTCAGAGGCAATGGTATAATTAACCATGGTACCTCGACCAGGAAGGAAGCTATTTTGATTTGGGGAGATGAAATCATTGAGGAGAGGCCTGATTCTATTTACAAGGATTTTGGTGATGATTTTGTAGCTATTATTACACAAACTAATAGGACGGAATTGTTTGATCGAAAGGGGGTTGTCACATTTGGGAATGAGACAGATGGTAGTATCATTAACCTCCGGGGGGAGAGAACCCGAGTGAAAGAAAGAGTGAATTAAGAGGACGAGATCCTCTTTTATGGTATCCATCCTCATAGATTTCCTCGAGGGAGGGAGGGGAGGTGATGTGAATCCTACTAGTCTCCGTAGGGTGGTGGGGCAGTGGGGTCAACGAAGGATCAGAGGAAAAGAGAGCTTGAAAGTAGCTCACAATGTGACTCTGGATGGCATTCGGGTCGACAATAGTCTCGCCGACATCCGTGTCTAAAGAAACTAACTTGTTTTTGAACCTCCTGATAGTCACAGATTTGTGGAAATAGGAAGTGTTTCTGTCCCCATGGAGGTACCAGTTAGCTTTGGAGCGAAGGTGCCAAAAGAGCTCTTCTTTGGCGAGAGTGGAGGTGAGATCAGAGTTTAATTTGGATTCAAGGTCAAGGAGGAAGGTGCTGGGTTTAGAATCTCTGTCATGGGCACGGTTGATACCCGCAAGTCTATTAACAATGGTGTTTTTGTCTTTGACAAAGTTAGTGAGGTTGTTACGGACCCAATTTTTATTGCTGATGGACAAAGTGGTGAGTTTAGGGTCCCAATCATCCGACAAAAGGTTCCATTCAGATTTAATCATATCGTCAAACCCGGGCTCAAAGTACCACCAAGTCTCCAATTTGAAGTTGGAGGGAGAGGGGCAGGGGGTGGGAGACTTGAGCTCAGTATTTAAAAGGATAGGGTTATGATCAGAGTTTAATTTTGGGAGGTGGGTGACATGGGTGTGTGGGTGACAGTGGAGCCAATCAAGGTTAATCCAAGCATGGTCGAGACGTTCCCAAATGGGAGTGGTGCGATTATTGTTGTGCCAAGTAAATTTCGTTCCCGAGAAACCTGCATCAATAAGTCCACAGGAATCCATAGTATCAACAAAGGAGTTAACTTTATGCATTTTGACACTTCTACCACCTAGTTTTTCAGAGGGGTGGGTAACTTGGTTAAAGTCGCCAATTGCTAACCAGGGGGAGGTGACGTTAGGTGCTATGTCAAGCGATTGAGACCACAGATCAAGCCGGCCCAGGTGCTTAGGGCTCGCATAAATAGCAGATAACAAAAATTTAAAGGGAGGGGATTTTACCTGAACGTAGCCGTGGATGGCATGGAGGTCGCGACTCATCGAGGTGAAAGTGGTGTCGTCTGACCTCCATAGCACCATGACGCCCCCAGCATAGCCATAAGACTCCGCCAGCTCAAAACGGTCAAACGGGAGTTTTTCAAAAACCTTTTCAGCAATAACACAGCTTGCACGAAGCTCTGTAAGAATCATGATGTTGGGTGAGTGTGTTTGGGTGAGATGGAGAGCTTTGTTCATGAAGCTAGGACGTCTGACACCCCGAACATTCCAAGCGAGAATCTTCATATATTCTTTAATGTTGGGGAGGCTGCTTTGGCTGTCTCTCGCCCTCTTTGTTCTTAGGTTTCCCCACTGCATTTGAGTACTGATAAGCATGAATTTGTGCATGTTAATAAATCCTAGTTCTCAGAGTTTTCACCCAAAAACGCTTGTACTTGATCATGTGATGTCTAGACGAGGTATATGAATTGCATGAGGCGGATATTTTTGGCCCTTTGTTTAACCGTGACTCTCGCTTGCAAATGATAGATAGTCTTCAAAAACCTAAATCCACCCATAGCCGTTGTAGTTCTCCTTGTTTTCTATGAAATTCAATTGAACCACCAAAACTAATGAAAATTGAAAGTCAAGTAATTGATTACCAAATTCAAACGAGACCAATACAAATATCGTACGCTATAAAATAATATAATTAATCAGAGTCTAATGATCCACATTTTTTTCTCTGAATATAATAAACCCGATCATAACTTTACAAGGGCTATGATATTGCCCCAATCAATTTCGGCCAATCTACAGTTCTACACAACATAACTTTACAAGTACAACACGCTCGTTTAACTTTGTTGCCATGAATTGGTCGAAATTAACCGTAGCAATATGGGTCTCCCTTTACAATGCGCAAATTATACCATGCTCCCGGGAGCACAAGGGGCATGGTGATCCTTCTCACAATAGAGGAGTAGGGAACACACTTAAAATAATTTAAAATCTATTTAAGTGGGGTCCAACCCCTCTATTGTGAGGAGGACCACCATGTTACTTGTGCTCCCGGGAGCATGTATAAGCACTGACGACCTTTAAAAAAACGAAAAAGAACAAAAAAAAAAAAAAAAGACCAGAAATTTCTGTGGTTAAGTGTTTTTATGTTCCTTAAAATTCCTCAAAAATAACGAAAAGGAATTTTCTCCAAAAAGGTGGGGGGGTGTCCTGAAACAGAAATCGAGTGTGGATCTTCTGTTTTTCTGTCTGTGTCCTCCACACGTCTCCTGACTCCTGTTTCCCCACTTCTCTTCTTCAGGTATATATATTTTCCATTTATTAATCATCTTATCTAATTACACCCTCTTAATTCATTTTCCGAGTTAATCCCACCTCTCTTTTTTTCTTCTAGGTAATTAAATGATACAATGATCTTGGTTTTATTGTATTCATTCAAATGGGAAAAAGGGTTATTTAATCATATGTTAATATCAAAATTCTAATATTGATTTTAATTGATAGCCCTATTTCTGATAATTTATTCATGCTGGAAATATGTGGAAATTTCTGCCAAATATTATGATTTTGTTTGAACTGATTTAATTTGATGATTGGTATAGGTGGGTTCGGATAGCATGTTTTCGCCAGTTTGTGACGTGTTTTACAATTTTGAGACCTCCACAACAGCCCCCTCGCAGTAGAATACTGCTGCGTGGGGTTTGCGGAGGTCTGGATGTACGCAATCTTACCCCTATATAGCTTGAAGATTACTCAGGTGATTCAGGACAAAGAGATGACACGTTCACCATTACATATGATTAGGATGTTGTGGCAGTGATCTGAAACATTCACTATGGTGTCTAGGATGTTTGCTGCCAATTTTGGGTTATGTGTCAATGTGGTTTATGAACATAAAATCTTTCTTAGGATGAATATATACGATTAATTTCTCAGGACTGAGATGTTATCATGAGACTGATATTTTGTCGAATTTCCGAGGAAATGATTTGATTAGTTCCACTATAATGGCTAGGATTTTATGCTGTAGCCTGTAGTGCTGAACTTAGGTATCCTGTTTCGGAGTGTACAGTGTTCGAGGACTGAGTGATGATAAATTGAAATATTTTCTAGGATGGAAGTACTGATGGCCTGGCAGGTTGTTTACAGGAAGATGAGTGTTCCATGAAATAAGACCTCTTCTTGTGTGTTAGTATTGATACGATTAGAAAATCAACGAGGGATGTTCTGTGTATGATCGGGGTCTGAGAGGTTGCGCGTCCTTTGATAATTAGTATCAGCTTTCCTGAGTCCTGACCAGAGATTAATTAGGAGCTTACTTTAACTTGGTAACTCATGTTGTCCATTTGGTTCTCAAATGCAGTTTGTGTTCGAGTTTGTGAGCTTTGACACACTTCCCTTGTTTCGCAACCCAACTACACTGCAGAGTTCTCCATGGACTTCTTCCTGAACAAATTGAAGGATGATGCATTTCAGTGCCTCTCTGATGAGCAAGATTTTTCGCGATGCCCATTCTTAAGGAACATTAACAAACCTACTAACCTGTCCTTCTCACCTGTCAATCTTCCAGTTCCAGCAGTGAGTGCCCAAGCCCATCTCTTGGCTATTTACTTCTGTATTGCTTGATCTGGAATTGTTGCTTCGTTGTATAAGTCTCTATATTTCGCGTTGTTGAGTTAATATCTTTTCACAGGACAAAAAATTATGACACTGTTTTTCTCATTTAGGTTGCTGGAGCCAAAGGTCCAATCTTTGAGGATGGTCCAAACTTTGACTTGGCCTTCAAACTGTTCCATGGGAAGGATGGGGTAGTCCCTCTAACAGGGAGGTCTGGCCTTCACAGCGATGATAATTTGGAGCCCGAATATGTTCCCACATTCAACCCGTTAGCTGGGAGAGCAGCCACAATTAGTTTGTCGACTTTTGGACTTGGAGGACCATTCGGCTTCAATTTCTTTAATGACAAGTTGAAGAAGCATAAGCAGAAATCTTCTGGGCAGAAGGACCAAACTTCTCAGGTAAGGTAGTTTGAACTTCATAGGTTGTGGAAGTTTATGATTTAACTTCTTGTAAAATCGCTAATGTTAACAGTATGATGATTAAAAACTGACTTGGTTTCTCTATCTATTGTCATATCGTCATCAAACATGTCTCATTTTCCGTTTTTTCAGGGAGGGGCATATGGACATGAGGCGTATGACAATGACTGGCTGAAAACCGGGAACTGTCCCATTGCCAAGTCTTGCAGGGCTGTAAGCAATGTGCTTCCCCTTGTTGCTAAGGCTCTTCAACCACCACCTGGTGTGAAGCTTCGATGCCCTCCAGCGATAGTTGCTGCCAGGGCAGCTCTTGCTAAAACTGCCATGGTGAAGAACCTCCGCCCACAGCCATTACCTGCCAAGATGCTCGCCATTGCTGCACTCGGCATGGCAGCTAATGTACCTCTGGGAATATGGAGAGAACATACTCAAAAGTTCTCGTTGTCATGGTTCATAGCTGTTCATGCAGCTGTACCCTTCATAGCAATGCTAAGGAAAGCTGTTCTGATGCCGAAGGCTGCAATGGCCTTGACCATTGGTGCTTCTGTTCTAGGCCAGGTAATTGGCTCAAGAGCAGAGCGAATCCGGCTGAGATCCACAGACTTAAAGCCAGCGACAGTTCTAGAAGAAGTGATTGATACTGATTTGGCGCGATCTAGTTCTCCCCATGTCAAAGGCGCTGGTAACATCAATTGTGGAAGTCAGCAGATGATGCTGGAAACACTTTCTGGCAGTGGCAATAAGACAGGGTCTTCTCCGGCTAATATATGTTTCTAAGACCGCAAACTGAAACTGAATCGATATGGCCAATACAGCTTCTTTGAGAATATTAGAACCTGCAGAAGTTCGTGTAAACAAATTTGTGTCTAACCATATTTAAATCAGTCATAAAGTTGTATGTGAAAATCTGGAACACTGTAATCTATTGATCAATAAGCAGGTCTGCCCTTGAAGTTACCTCTTGCTCTCCCGATTGAACTTAAATGCATTTGTAAAATTACGCCAATTAATCAAACTTTCGGACTCCTTAACAATGAAGCCTGTTACGTTTCTTTAAACATGAGAACGCATACGCCTATATTACTGACATTGTCAACGAACTTAACAGAGAGACCCTCTTTGAGACAAAACTGTAATTAAATCCCGACGATCCACAGCAGCAGTACTTAAACTCCAAGATCAGATATAGCTCAGAACAACCCAGGCAGCAACGATCCAGAGCAGCAGTACGTTCAACACTCTACATGCAGTAGTCGAACTCTTCTGATCACCATGTATATATGGGAACAAACCATGTGTAGATGGGAACAAACCAACTGACTTCACTTGTGGAGAAAAAACAATATATGCGTTTGTCATTACTAAAAAAATTTTACATAAAGCAAACGGCAAAACTAAACTTAAGTTACAGATGCGCTAACATGCACGAGAGAATGCATAGTGAAAAAGTCTACAAAAACAGAAACCTGAAAACTAAGTTACAGGGAAGAAGACGACCAAACTGGACAACGTATTAGAGGCCAATCTTCTGCAGTGGCAACTCCGCAGCCTCAGAGGGAAAGCGTCAGTTTATTGGAGGGATGGAACACGCTGCTTAGCGTTGACACAGTATACGAACAGCGTGATACCAATTCTGCAGGGAGAACTCCATTATCTATCTACCAATATTGGGTGCCAACCCCTGTACAAACTCGCCACACTTATTTATTAACTTAGAAGCCTCCAACGTATTGTCTCTGTACACCATATCTTCCAGAAACAACACTACTGCCGCCATAAGCTGGAGGTACAGCAGTCAGTCCAGGGCAATCTTTTGCAAAATGCCCAGGTTTTTGACATTTGTAGCACAGTCCAGCATTGCTCCCACCATAACCTCCTAATACTGCTTGATTCGCAATGTCTCCTGATGATTGCCCTGGGCCATTAATGATACTAGGGCAGTTTGTCGAATTATGGCCAGTACCACCACAACTATTACAGGTTGCATACATGCCAGATGCACTAGCCCCCCCATATCCACCACTATATTGATTTTCATATTGGCTTGTATTGCCATTGAATCCACCAATTTCCCTGGCAGTATAGCTAGGATTCATTCCATATCTGGCACCTGAAACCACGGCCTGGCCAATTCCAGTATGACTAATTGCAGATCTATTTGTACCAATATTAGGAGTTATGTTTTCTAATTTAGCAGGGATACCCGAATCACCTGCTTTAGCCTTGTGCATCAGTTCTGAGAGAAACTTGGATTCTGCAACAAAATTAACCCTTTCGGCTTTCACCACAGTTGACTTAACTCGCGACTCATCGCTGAAAGTCTCTTCCTTCACTTTCAACTTAAACATATATTTTTGGAAGAGGGCTGCGCGAACAACCTCTTGAAATGCATCCTCATCTGGCTTATCATATTTCAAATCGAAGAGATCTTTTGCAGACACGCCCAAAATTTCTTCTCCAGGTTCCTGGAAGGCTGTTACCCAGGTTAGGCCTGTATGATCTTGTATTTGGAACTGGAGCATATACCTGTAGGCACATTCATCAACAGACTGGTCACATTTTTCACATCGCCACTTCCCATCTCCGTTGTTTGTTACCTTTTTATTGCACTGACGATCACCAATCTGGATAGGGCATGCTGTGTAATAAAAATTATCCATCTTCATGAATGATAGCGTGGCACAAACCGTAATCCAATCTGGCTTCTCAGATGTTCCAAGCTTCTCATCCTTGATCTGCGATATAGTCTTTCGAACATCAGTCCGGGAAATTATCTCTCTTGAAATGGAGACAGCAGACTGGTTTTTCCCTTCCCGGTCAAACCATACCTTAAGCTCCTGAGCCTCTGGATTATCTGGTTCTATAAAGAGCTGACTTGATGATATAGTCCCCAACACCTTACCATTAAATTCTGAGACTCTAGCTGCTTTCACTGCCAAAACAGGATAACTACCAGCATCACACATATTTTGCAATGTCTGTCCTTCTGCATTGCAAAAATTTCCCCACATGGTGAACTCAACACTTGTGCCCGACTTATCTCTCAACTGAAGGCTCCTCTTCTGAGCTTCAGTTCCATTTTTTCTCATAATAGAAGCCGTTGGACTGATTGAACTAACTATTCCAATAACATCAATAATACTTTGATTATCCAGGCCTTTAATATCACTGATGGGTCGGAAATGAAACTGCAGCCTAGGAATTTTGCTATCATCATCATCATGGCAGAGCTGCACCACAGAATAGATGTCCAACATAATCTCATGATCATTTGGAAGGTGATTGAAATTTTTCTGAGCAGGCTTAAGGGTTCCTTTAGATATGAGATATACTTTCCCAACCTCAATCTGGTCATAAAATTGATCAACCACAGCATTAAAGCAAGTCACTCGGATTTCTCCTCCATCAGAATCCAAAAGATCAAAGGAAAACACTTTCCCATCCCCACGTGTATTGTTGTAGTGCCTAAGCTCAGTCTTTGCTGTAACTCTTGCTTTGATAGTCCATCGGCCTTGGTAAGGATTTAAAGCAGCAATGGGAACTATCCTGGTTGGAGCATCATTCTTGGTGATGGGACCCCTGTTTGTGTATATAGATGGTTGTTGCTGATAGGAGGGTTGCTGTTGTCGTGCAAATGTACTTGGAGGAGCACGTGAAATATCTGGTCTGGCATTGTTGAATCCACCATATGAACCACCACCAGTAGCATTCCCAGAAACTCCACCAGTAAAGTCTGATTTAGAGTAAGCAGGAGGTCCATTATTTACAGCATAACGTCCAGAGCCTGGATTAGTTGCAGAAGATCTGCCATAAGATTGCATCTGAGCACCAGACTCTATCTTGGGTTGCTGAACAGTCACTGCTTCACTCTGGCCATAAGTGAGGCCTATAGTAGTTGCATTAGGATTTCTGTGTTGAGCATTAACAGGAACCACCCCAGCTTGGCCCATAGATGACTCCGAATCAGGGTTTGGAGGCAGATATTGCTTTGGCTCTCCTATTTGCGGGAATGTCGCTAGTATTACTTCCAACTCAATGATAATTATGAACCTGGATAAAATTGACAAGAAAACATGAGAGGAAAACTAAGTCAAAACCCAGCACTGCCTAGACCTCGAATTAGAACAGTCGATGCATCATAGGATTACAACATCATAGAATAACAAAAGAAACAGTCAAAGTAAGCAGCAGCAGCAAGCATCTTGTAATTGACCCATTGCTTTGGCCTTGCAGCACTGCTGATGGGGATTAATGAAAAATCAAAAGCACCACAAAAAGAATCCAAAGAAAACAGTGGTTTCCAAGCTGAGTTCCTTCATAACAGTTCACTTCAAAAATGACTAGTCTTAAATCTCAAATACGACCACCTACCCAAGTCTGTCAGGAAAGAAATCTTCCCTACCTCTATGAAGCATTGGATGAGATTATTACTATGATTATGATTATTATTATGAACATAATGATAATTATTATTATAATAAAAATAACGAAAAATCAAAAATAATTTACAAGAATCCATGATAATTTTCAAGAAGTTGGTGGGGAGCCCAGATACTGTCTAAGCCCCCACGCCCTTTGCTATGGTAAAACAAATCCTAGTAAAAATATAAACTGCGCAACCAAACATCACTCTTTGGGCGACACTCAATTCTTATTACCACAAAAATCAGTACTTTGAATTAACCAACAAGTCACACCACCAATATCAGCTTTTCTATAAAAAAAAATAAGGGATCCGCTCGATTGTTTTGCAACTGTTCACAGTATCATCATCATTACAAAGACCCTCCTAACTAGTCGCACCCAAAAGCCAAAATCCAAATTCATTACCAACATATTTAAACCAAAGAAACCAAAAGAAATACTCCAATCATATAAAAAGACCATAACTTTAAGCCAAAAGAATGTAAGAGACAGACAAAATTCCACACACTACACTTATCACATTATTCACAGTAGAGCATTCTTCCAATTACTAGCACCCACTCCGTCACAAATTCAAATTCGCAACCGACATATATTCGCTCGAATTCAAAATCAAAGAAATCACAACAAATACTCAATTAAAGAAAGAAACCCGAACCAAGGAGAATCCGAAAATGTCGAAAGAAACGGAAAAAAAAAAAGACGAATTCGAACTCGATTATTTTACCATACTTAGCATTAATTCAATCAAAATTCACAACTAATTACAACCATTCAAATTCACTAACAAACAATTCAATCAAAATTAAAGATTGGAAATTCACCCACAACTCAAAGTTCAAATTCAATCAAAATCAAAGAGTTGATAAAAAAAAAACATTGAATCAAAAATGGAGGAGAGAGAAAGAGAAAGAGACGAACGTGCGGCCTTTAATTTGATTACAAGTGAACTGAAAAAGCTGAACAACAGAACCCTTCTGCAATACGCCATTCTTTACCAAATTATTATGTTGGGTGCCGAGCATGCCCTGTTGCAGATGAATCCCATCGGAGATGAGGACGCGATACCGCTCTGTGGTGGTTGTCGTGGCGTTAGGGGTGTTGAGAAGGCGGACATCCATCACTTGCACCACCGGCTTCACCGCCGTGTCGTGGTTGGACATCGCCACGATCGCCCCTTCCGTTAATTGCACCGTCTCCATTGATTTTGATTATTTTCAATTGAATTGGGGATTTTTCTGAGGAGAGAGAAAGAAAAAGCCCTAATTTTGATTTTTTTTTTGGGGGGGGGGTAGATGGTGGAGAAGCGCCAGTTAGAGAGAGAATGAGATGAGCGCCAAAGTGATAAATTTATTAAAGTTTTTAATTTTAATAAATAGTCTTGGAAGACTCAAGTGATGAGAATGAACTAATGTAGCTTGTAGGGTACACTTCCCGAGTGTTTCATAACGGGCCAAAAAGCCCAACCGTCTCACTCCTACTCTTGCCTGTCTTCCCTACGGGATCTCTTCCGTATCCCGCGTTACACGCGTCAAAAGTACTGTTTTTCGGGTCAAGTGGTATTGGGTTTGAATGATTTTTCGGGTTCTATTTAGTTCGCTATTGAGTCGAGTTTTGTGGATCGTCTATGTGTTTTGTTTTAATTTTCAAGTTAGACTTGAGTCGAATTATTGGAAAGCTTATTTTATGAAGTCATCGAGTGGAGTGTGGGATTACGGATGAGCCAAAGGAGTGGGGTTTGTTTGACTTGAGGTGGGGTGATATTTGATTGTATCGATTCATGATTAGGTTGTGTTAGGTTTATTTGATCGTTGTTTTGAAACTCTGCCCCAACCAAGTGAAATTAAGAGTCGTATTTCTCGACTTCATATCAGAGGCGAAGATAAGAGGGTGCCCGAGGTTCACCCCAAATGTCCTGAAAACGTGAAAAATGGAATTATAAAATTAAAAAGCACTAGTATCATCTATTATATACCCATATAAAAAGAGCGAATTGGTTGAAATTTAGCAGCTCAAAATTTTTGTTTAGGGTTGGACCAGAGCAACAGATTTGGAGAAACCAAGCCTAAAATGCAATAAAACTGAGTGTCTGAGTCATCCTTGCTCTGTTGATACATTTAATTAGGAAAGACAAAACTTCTTATCTGAACTGCATAAACCCAGTTTTTTTCCTATTATCAAAGAGCGCAAATTATACCATACTCTCGGGAGCACAATGAGCATGTTGGTCCTCCTCACAATAGAGGAGTGTCGACCACACTTAAAATAATTTAAAATTTATTTAAATGTGGTTCTCACTCCTCTATTGTGAGGAGGACCACCATGCTCCTTGTGCTCCGGGAGCATGGTATAAGCATTGCTCAAAGAGTGGTTAAAGCATTTAAAATATCACTAATCATTTTCTTAAACTGTGTGAAATTTGCTAAAACCTCAAAATAATAGTGTAAGAAGGTAGTACATCCTCAAAATGTCAAAGACTATGATTCCATTAATTTCATTCCTCATCACTAGAGCTGGCCACGGGCCGGGCTGCCCAGAAAACCGAGTACTAGCACTAGCCCTACACACCCGGGCTAGTGTCAGGGCTCGATTTTCTGGGCCTGGCACTACCCGCCAGTTCTTTGACTGGGCTTGACCGGGCTAGGGTCAGGGCGGGCCAGTGCTCGGGCCCTGCCTCCTGCCTCGGCTGAAGAAAAAAAAGGCTTTGACCAGGGCTAGTGCTTGAAAAATCGAACAGTAGCACTAGCACTACCTAACCCGGGCTAGGTAGTGTCGTGCAAATGTTGGGCCAGGCCGTACTTTGACCACGATCGGGCCAGTGCGGGCCCAGGCTCCTAGTGCCCAATGGCCAACTCTACTCATCAGTCATCACCCTTATTTACCACATAGATACAATGTCTCAAGCATACCATAATAACTCTAACGTGTCCTTTAATTACCCCTACTTGCTCAAAATTCCACGATTAAACAGGATTTCCAAACCCTTAATTGCATCATCAACTCCAAAGAAATCACCCTTAATTGCATCGACATCGAGGAGTGGGATGGGTGTAGAATGGGAGTAGAATTGATGTCAAGGTGGCAGAGTTTGGAGGGGGAAGTTATGTAACAGCCCGAACCACCGTCCGTCGCAACACAACCCAATAAGATGAGTAGTCACCCCTTAGGCCCATATATCCTCTCTGGGCTCTAAAAGGTGAAGGCCTTGTTGATAGTATGATGGTAGGAATCTATTATAAACTGATCATATGAGCCTTAATTTCCCAATGTTGGACAAACCAACTCCATAATTAACTTTCCAAATTTCGTAGTGTTACAAGTTAGACTAGAAAAAGAGCTTGAGTCGGTGGTGGTGACGACATGGGCAATCTGGAATGCGAGAATTGAAGTGGTCCATCAGGGAGGGGAGCTGGTGGGTGGGCAAATTGCGGGCAAAGCAGCAAGCTTCCTTCGGTCATACGTTGGGGATACGGGCGGGGAGGATCAATGAAGGGCGCCTCCATCGGGGGTAGTGAAGGTCAATGTGGATGGGGCTACACTGGGGGAGTTGGGGTCAGGGATGGGGGTGGTGGTACGCGGCTACGATAGCGAGGTGAAGAGAGTAGCTTGTTGGCAGGTGAGGGATAGGAGGGAGATGTGTATCGTGGAAGCAAAGGTCGCGTTGTTTGGCCTGCAGATGGCGTGGCAGCAAGTTGAGGTGGGTGTCGTTTTGGAGTCCGATTCACTGCAACTCATATCCACCTTAAACTCGTTGTCTTTTCCTTCTACCTATTTTGGTCTTATACTCCCTCCTACCCAAAGTTATTTTCCTGTATTCCTCTTTGGGACGATTCACTATAATTTTCCTTTTTCGTAACTTACCCGATATGGCAAATTTTTTTGACGTTTTTACCCTTACTAATTTTTCTGATTTTTCTCTAATCTTCTATTAACCCACTAACCACTCCCTCCATCCACTAACAACTCCCTCCAAAATCTAATTACTCCCACTCAAATACAACCCAATAACAAAACCCAACCCAATTCAAACCCCATTTCATTTCTACCCCAAACCCAAACCCAATCCCTCAATTTTTTTTTCTGATCTTAAAAAACCCTACCTCCCTCTCTCTCTTCGTCTCCCTCTTCATTTCTGATGAACTCTACAAACCCTAACTCCCTCTCTCTCTCTCTCTCTCTCTCTTCGTCTCCCTCTCACTCTTCATTTCTCTGATGAACTCTACAAACCCTAACTCCCTCTCTCTCTCTCTTCGTCTCCCTCTCACTCTTCCTCTTCTTCACTCACAAGATCTTTAATTCTCTCTTCTCTCTCCTCACAAATCTGATCTTATGGCTTCAATCGACATCTCTCTCTTTAGATCTCATCCTCTCTTCGTCTTCTCACTATGATTTGATCCGTAGATATGACTTTCTCTTCTTTTATTCCTCCCCATTTTTATCATAAAAAATGGGGGATTCGTCATGGCCTTATCAATTTTGGTCATTTGTTCCCGAGACGCAATTGGAAGAAGAAGAAGAAACGGACATCTGCGATGGACGACTGTTTGTCGGTACTTCTGACATTTCTACCCTTGTCGACGACGAGTACTTCGATCGGGTTGGTGGGTTGATCATCCCGGACTTTGAGGATGACACAGAATCTATTAATACGAAGAAAAGGCGTAGAGAATCCGATGCAAAATGGGATTTAAGGGTTGAGATGTCTAAAGCCCGATGTAAATTTGATCGTGAGTTGATTGAAGAGAAAGCTCGATGGGAACAAGAGCATATTGCAATGATCATGAGCCATATGGGTTGTGGTATAATCTAAACCCTTGTGGAATTAATTTTTTTTTGCTTAAATCTGTGTTTGTGATCATTGCATGTGCTTCGATCTGTTTTTTTTTTTTTTTTGATTTTTTGGCGTAAATAACCTTGATTCATTTTATTTTTGCTTGATTCTGTGTTTGGGGTAATTAATGTGCTTAGATCTGTATTTTTTTTTGTGATTTTTGGGCGTAATTAACCTTGAATCATTTTATTTTTGCTTAAATCTGTGTTTGTGATCATTGCATGTGCTTCGATCTGTTTTTTTTTTCTGATTTTTTGGCGTAAATAACCTTGATTCAATTTTTTTTCGCTTGATTCTGTGTTTGGGGTAATTAATGTGCTTAGATCTGTATTTTTTTTGTGATTTTTGGGCGTAATTAACCTTGAATCATTTTATTTTTGCTTAAATCTGTGTTTGTGATCATTGCATGTCCTGATCTGTTTTTTTTTTTTTCTGATTTTTTGGCGTAAATAACCTTGATTCAATTTTTTTTCGCTTGATTCTGTGTTTTGGGTAATTAATGTGCTTAGATCTGTATTTTTTTGTGATTTTTGGGCGTAATTAACCTTGAATCATTTTATTTTTGCTTAAATCTGTGTTTGTGATCATTGCATGTGCTTCTCTCTGTTTTTTTTTTCTTCTGATTTTTTGGGGTAAATAACCTTGATTCTATTTTATTTTTTTTGCTTGAATCTGTGTTTGGGGTAAGTAATGTGCTTTGATCTGTTTTTATTTTGTGATTTTTTGGCCGTACTTAGCCTTGATTTCTGTTGTGGGTTGGTTCTGATTGCTGATTTCTGTTGTTTTTTTGGCGTAATTTTTATTGGTTGGTTCTGTCATTGGGGTAATTTCTGTTGCGTAAATTAAATCTCTGTTTTTTGTGAGTGATGGGAGTAATTAGCCTTGATTCATTTTGTTTATTTGTTGAATCTGTGATTAGGGTAATCTGTGTTTTTTTTGTCGTGATGGTCGTAATTAGCCTTGATTCATTATTTTTATTGCTTGGTTCTGTCATTGGGGTAATTTCTGTTGCGTAAATCTCTGTTTTTTGTGATTTTTGGGCGCAATTGACCTTGATTCATTTTTATACTATTGACTTGTAGATGGAGGGAGTATGGGTTAATTGAGTTCTTGAGTGTAACTAGAAAGTCAGTGATGATTTTTGAGACTTGCATTGTAGTTGTTACATTATTTTGACCACATTTGCTACATTTACGAATTGATTGAAGCCTCTTTGAAACTAGCCACCTACATGTGTAAATGGAGACACTTTAGATGCCAACTGACACATGGTATGGAGGCTTGTGTTTGATAAGGCTCTTAATTCGTAAATGTAGCAACAACTCTATGAGAAGTGTTATTTACATCTGAGAGTTGTTTGATTTTTTTGGCTTAATTTAAATGCTTCAAATGATGATGATGGTACTAAAAACATAAACACATTACGTTTGATATTAAACATAAAGGACTTGGGTTTATATTACATTCAAATGTTTACAAAATACATGTGTGATTTAAGTGTTTACGACCTAAACATGAGCATTCAAAATGGTTTAGTACTTAGTTTATGAATGAAACACAATCACACACTACATGAACATTTAAGTCGTCATTGCATTTGGAAAATCAATACCAAGATCTCCCATGATTTCCCCCAAATTGTTTGCTTTTCCGACATTGATCAAAGTTTGAATGCATTCTTTCACAACATCCTCACTTACGATCAAATTCCTAGTGAGTAATCCTTGCCTTTGTAGTACGGCCTTCTTTAGATGTGGTAGTGAGTAGTCATTGTGGCCACCTCTTTTCATCACCTGAGTCATGACACCTTGCAAACTTAGCCACACATTGTCTAATGTAGCCGGATCAAGGTCTTTAAAAGCTTGTTTGACATTCTTGATCAACTCGGGTATTGTCTTCGATGGTTCTTTGTCTTGAAGTGATTGAATTGAGTTAAAGAAATCCAAGTCCAATATGTTTAAATCTGGGCTTTGTGCTGGTTGTTGATTCAATGTGATATTAAATCCGTCTGATGTTGCAGGAGCCACAAAATCTTAATCGTCACCTCTTATGTGAGGAGGTGCATTGTCTTGTTGAATGTGAATGTCTTTGCTTGCCCATGATGGCCATTTGGCTTTGATACCTGGAATAACTTTGTTGATGAGCATTGTCTTTGTCACGATTTTGTTGATATTCTCAATGGATTTTGAGACTATAGTACCTGCTGGCCTATGTATTGAGTTTCTGATTGCTGGTCCTTTAATAACAAAGGGCCAAATGCCAATTTTACCATCGAAAATGCACTCACCATCCGGTGCGTACCTCGGTCTTGCTACTGCTGCCATAAACATAACCTTAGGGATATACCTCTTGCTTTGTGTGCTTCTAATTGGTTCTTCTTCCCCCGGTGTGAGTATCATCCTTTGCTTGATCTTAGTCATCCAAAACCATTTCTCATCAATATGTAGATCATTATCTTGTGATCGAAACTTGATTGCATTTAGTAGTCGATCAAATAACAATCTAGACATGATAAAGTTGAGACGAATAAACTTGTGGTCGCTTGATAACGGTGGCTTAATAGCATTAGTGTGCCACCTCAATTCTCCCTTTGCAATCCATCTTTGACATGTGGAATAACTTATGTCAATTGCAAATGATAGTCGCTTGATTGTGCATCTTTTCAATTGTGGAAGCGACTCGATAACTTGCATCGGTATAAGTACTTTATTCTGCCTTTTTTGCCTTTCATTAAGCTATTCACATTGATTGGAAGACCCAAAGCTTTGTTTTGCTTGTTACGCCTTTGGAGATTTCCAATTGTTTTTGTTGTGACGTTATATTATGCTGCAATCTCCTTAATTTTGCCATGATGTGGTTTCCCATTTTTGGAGTTCTCTAATAAAAAGCAATGTATTTCAAGTCTCTGAGCATTGGTGAGATTCTTTTTGGCAGGCATACTTTACTTTTTCCTTGTGATTCCCTTGAATGCTAATAAGATAGGATGGAAGCCTCCTCTAGAAGAAGAAGAAGCAGCAGCAGCAGCAAACAAGCAGCAGCAGCAGAACCCCAGCAGCAGCAGAAGACCCCCAACAGCTTACTTTCACCACGCAGCAGACCCCACCACGAGCAGACCAGAATCTGACCAAAACCGAACTGAAGCAGCAGCAGTGTTAGCATCAGCAGCGGCATCGAGCACGAAAACGAAAACTAATCATAGTTTTTTTTCTGTTTTTTTTTTTATGGAATTGGAGTGATTATCTCCTTTCCTCTGAATTCTGAGATATTTTGTGTGAGATTTGTGAATTAGGATTGTATAAGGATTGGTTTATGGAGATCCACAATTAGTGGGTTCCAATCTTATCAATGAAATCTGATTTTTTTGGGGGGAGTTTCAAATTCTTAAAAACTCCCTCCAAAAACTCCCACTTGCATTATTTGAACTTTCCTCCAATTGTGCAAACTAATCATCCCTCAGAGTTTTTGGTGGGAGGATTAGAGTGGTCTAAATTTTAATTAAACACCCTTACCCCACCAATAATTCCACTACCACATTTCTTTATTACTTGTTGTTGGTTGTTGTGTCCTACCCAAAGAGGAAAATAACTTTGGGTAGGAGGGAGTATGGCTCTACATGTTTTTAATTTTTCTCCTTGTTTTTCGTCTTGTTGCTTTAATCATATTCGTAGAATAGGAAATAGAGCTGCCCATCAGTTGAATACTTAATTAGAGTGTGGGTTGATACTGGTCATTCTGATGTATTTGATATTGCTGTTTCGGACTTCATATTCGATCCGGGGCCATTTGAGGTATAAAAGACCCATCTTTGTTTTAAAAAAAAAAGTCAGCTTTTACCTTCGTGATTTTGTTGGGGCAACTGGTCGGAGGTGAGAGAGAGAGAGATTTTTTCGCCCAATACCTTGATGTGTTGCCACTTGGTATTTAATTTTGTGGTTTGTTGAGAATTTTGTCATCGTTGTAGCAGTGTAACGGTTACTTATGCATTATAAAAGTTGGAGGAGTTCTAGGGTGCTCGACAAGCAACGCAAACCACCATAATAAATCATTTTTAAATAACTTAATAATTTTTTCTAAAAGGAAAAAATTATCAAATTATATTAGATATAGTTTGTACAATGTATACATAAGCATAAAAGATTAAATAAATGCAATTAATCATTTTATTCTAATTTTTGGGTTATTTACAATATAATTTATGAAATATATCTAAATAAAAATAATGGATGGTGTAGATTGAATTTTAACATTATTAGTTTACCACCCGGGCTAAGCTCGAAATAAATTTTATGATTTTATTTCTTTGTGAACAAATTATTTTATCAATAAATTTATCATTTATAAAACTTTCACTTTCGATATAGATGATGTGATTCCAGTTCAAATAAGTAATAAGGAAAGTATAAAATAATAAGGTAAAGATGAGATCAATTAATAGTAAACATTGATTTTTTATAATAAAAAAATATTGTGAATATTTTGATATGGAAAACGTCACTCATATAACCATGGATGGAATGTCCATATATACTCTTTAACATAAAAGCCATTTTCAATGAAATTACTAAGTGAAAATTAAAGAGACATGCCGCGTGGCATGACAGATGGTCTAACTGAAGCCGGTGAACGTGATCGTTGTCTCTAACACAGTTTTTAATATATAGTATAAGATGAACGGTTGAGATGAATGCTATTTCGGTGATTTGCGGTACTTGTCAAGGACAAGAATTACTCAAAAGTTTTAACGTAAAGTGAAGAAGACATGGTTTGCAATAAATTCGGATTTAAGTACGTTCTGTGGCCTCGTGGTTTTTTTGTTGATTTTTTTTTTTTTGTGTGTTTTTAACTGTGTTAATAATGTATTTTACTTTTCTAAATTTAAGAAGATTGTTTTTTCAAAATTCTAAATTTTGTTATTGATTAAAAAATTACTCCCTCCATGTCATTCAATTGTTTACGTTGGATTTGGGTTTTTCTAACAAAATCCAGTCGTACGTAAAAAATTGAATAAAATGGAGGGAGTAGCATTTCTCGGCTTCATATATATCAGAGGCGAGCTAATTATTATTAAGGAGGTATCTGGGGTTCACCATGACCCCAAATGTCCCAAAAACATGAAAAATAGAAATTAAAATGCTACTTGTATCATTGTGGGGGAACAAAATACACACCATGATGAACCTTCCATTTTTGGACATCATTTCTCTTGTTACGTACAATTACATCATATGAATCCTAGAAGAGGAAGAAGAAAAAAAAAAAAAAGGGAAGACCGAGAGAGAATATTACAAATACAAGACGTTATTGTTAACGTAAGTTAACAGTAGCTTGGTAAGTTCGGCCAACAGTCCAAGAAGAAGGGGCAACATTATAAGCCAATGCAATATGACCAGTTGCACTTTTAAGCTTGAAACAAAGAGCTTGGCCTCCTAATCGGGAGAAAGCTTGAAACGAAGCTCCCCAATTACGACTCATGCTTATCCACGATGTTTTTGTGCCTTTTACCCACAACTGTGACACATCTCCCGGCCCTCCTACGTTCATTACGGTCACTAGCAACCAGTCTCTGTTCCCTGAGAACTTGAATCTTATGCCTCCTTGTCTTTGGCATGGTACCCTGGTGAGTCAAATCGATCGATAATGTTAGCTAGTGAAATGATATATATACCCGCCTAGGGATGATTTATTGATGAAAATTAAATCGTGTAATTTAATTTGCGGTTTATGAGGTGCAAATGTTGATTCAATTGGTACAATATTAATGTTAGCTAAGTAAGTAACTAGTGCCGTGAAACATAACGTACACGGTACGCCTAGGGATGATTGAGATATGAAAATTAACAGCATGCGATCTATGAGGTGCAATTGTCAATATAGTCTAAAAAGGGTGAAAGGTGCATGATAAGAAAATGGTGACGATGGTGATGCACAATATATAAAGTATATATATACCTTCTATATTGGACTGGTACAATGCCGGCGGTCCATTGCGCAAACTTCATGAAAATAGGCTTAGACAAGTCGAAATGGGTACGAGGCGGGTTGCACCACCCACCATTATCGGATGCCTGATACCAATTTGGTGGGCATAGGTTGGTGGCCGTGATGGTTATGGGGGCCGCGCCGGAGAAACACCACTTTGAGTTAACACATTTGAGTTGGTAACAACTTCCACAAACCTTCCCGTTGTTGAACAACACTGTGCTTAGTGCTGCTGTTGCTGTTCCATACCCGTTGTCGAATAAGTTACCGTATCCACATGCCCCTCCTGCACTTTTTTTATCCATCTTTCTCTAATTAGGTTTTAATTCAACGTAAACATTTTGACATATATTGTTACATGCATGAGATTTTAGACTCAACAGTTTTAACCTTTGTCACAAAAAAAAAAAAAAAAATAAAGACTCAAGTGTGATTAACTACAACCTTAAAAATCCTGACATGTAAGACTTTAATTCAACGCGATTTGACATAGTTGAGAACATTTCGAACCGATAAATTATAACAATTCAAGAAAACAAAAAGAGGGTGTATAAAAATAATGTAATCAGATGAATATAGGACGAACGTAACATAAAAAGTATGCGAAAGCATAAGACGTAAGTATGAAGAGAAAGCAAATTAAACTAACCCATAGTCTCGCGAGCACTCTCATCCCCGTAAAACGTAGCATGAGCGTCTAGCCAGCCTGACGTGTAAGAGCTTCCACCGCTCGAGGTCGAGGCTAAGGTTGTAGTTGACGGCGGTGTGGATGCATACTGGCCAAACACGACCGTTGATCTCAACGACGTTGCAACGAAAATCGACACAACCGCGACGAGGTTGATGCTTCTACAATTTCTCATAAGACTAACCATTGTAATTTTTCTTCTTTTTTTCCTTAAGACTTCCTCTCTTGTCTTACGACGTGATGTGAAGTTCTAATTAAGCAAGTAGTAGTACAGAACAAAGACGCGGGAATCTATATATAGTAAGTAGGAGAGAGAATACATGCACCATAGAGCTGATCCAGTATTACTAGTAGGTACGACCGTAGGAGTACAATAATAGTATACGTGAGGTACACAACTATAGCAATATACTCCGTATTAGCCAATGATACATCTAATAATATTACTAACTGAGTCATGTTTCATTTATTTGTTTAATTTCATTTTGGAGCTTTGTAGAAGGAGGCGTCGACAAGAAGCTAAAAAGAGTTGTTAGGTGTTTTAAGAAGATAAGATTCTGATTTTCAAAATCATCATATGCAAATATATGGGACAAATGTAAATTTAAATTGAATTCGAGATCGCATTGTAATAATGAGATCATTATGCCAAAATTTTAAATAGAGTATAATTAGAATTTGAAGAAATAATAATCCAAGACAAGATATTTTTTTAAGGACGTGATTGAAATTGTTGTAGCAACATGTTGCAAATAACCACACATTCTGTTTGATGGCAATAATTTGTGTTTTAATATTCATGGTTATATTATACGTTCCAACGTACTCAGTGTAATAATCAATCTCATTTGACTAGCTTGAGTGAATTCTTAGACAGTGCGGATCACCTGTCTCATTTTCCTATCTCACTCCATAGCATGGTGTGGGATAGGGAAATGGGACGAGCGATCCGCACTTATTCTCAGAGGGAAATAGATATTCTCTCGAATAATATAAACTAAAAATACAATTTGACGTTCAACTAATTAGCACAAGAAATAAGTTTGGAGTGTTTATTTTCAACTACTTTAAGTAAACTCTAAAAAATTTAATTATTAGACGTAGTGACGAATAACAATCAAAATGTATCGAGCAAAAAAAAAAAAAGGTACGCTAAAGAGTTCGATTGATGGGTTACCACGAGTTTAATATTCAAATACCTAAGAAAAGCAAAAACTAAATTTCGGAAATGATTGATTTAATTTTTTAGAATTTCAGCGGTTACACTCTCTCTATTGTTTTTCGTATGTTTATTTGTTTCCTTGTTTGGATACCTTTTTCATTTGCGAGTAATTGTATTTAGAAAAGTTTTGAATCCGAACACCTAGCTACATGATATGGTTATAGTTTACTTTTCGGGATTTGATAATTCATTTTCTTGTTGGTAGCGGAGAATTGGTAACTGTTAGCAGATTGTTAGTTAACTGACAAACTACCTTTAATTAATAATTCATAACATTTATGGTTAATAATTAGAAATATTAACTACTTATGACCTAAGATAAAAATGGACAAGTCGTCTTATGGGCTAATTCTTTTGAAATTGAGAGAGTATTTCAATTCAATTTCCATATCGGCCGGGATCATGGTGGGCGCGCCGGTGCCAAAGTATCATTAGTCTAATACTCTAAAGTCTAAACTAGGTAATAATGGGGAGGATGATAGTGATATGATTAGTTTGTATATTACGCCATTCGATCAAGTAGTCTTCTACGTGCTGGCAAGTCATGTTTCTGAAACCTTCAGCTAGAAGCTTCAACTTTTTTTCCCTTTTTTCATTCTATTGTCGTCAACTCGTCTACGAAGGATGATTGATGACGCGCATTTGTTTTGCTGTCGGCCGGGTTGATAAGTCGTTCGCCCTATCTTTCTTGTAACATTGATCGATCAGATGGTGTAATTATATATAAGTCGAATTATTTGCTAGCCAATGTATTTTCCAGGGAATCCCGAAACGTAATAATTATTAAACCCCCATGCAGAGACTATATTGTAGAATTAAACTTATGCCAGTTATGCGTAATGTACTATAATATGTTATTCATATATATATTTGGATTGGAGGGAACGAATATCATTGTGTCAAGTATATATTACATGTGGTCTATTTAGCAACATGCATAAACGTCTCAAGATCGACTTATAGAGTTATAGTGCGATTGCTTGTAATTTGTTGTATCGGTATTTAGAAAATTAAGCTAATAGCAGATAAAATTTGTATGGATCAGAGACTTCTTTATTTCTCATCATTCATCAAACGTACCGTTACAAACCCATACAAAAACAATCAAAATAGTTTATTTATGTGGAAATGTGAGAATAAGAGCAACATCAAACTAAAAATTTTTGCTCCCAAAGAAAAAGAAGACAAGGACACACAATTGTTACATTGTACTAACTCGGTAATGGAGTCATTCTCTCCAATGTAAAATGAGTTAGAATATATATATCTACGTACTTCAAGTAACCATCCGACAGTTGATTAATTAGTTACTCTGTCTGTCACATTATATAATTTGCGAACATTTTTCAAATTCATACTCGCATAATTTGGAAATTACCAAAAGTTACAATGAGCTTGGTACGTACTTCCGCTACCCCAATAAGGTGGGATAATATTGTAAGCCACGGCAAATTGTCCAGCCGAGTTCATAACTTTGATAGAGAGAGCTTCGTTTCCAAGTTGAGAAAATGCTTGGAATGAAGCTCCCCAATTATGACTCATGCATATCCAATTTGTTCTGCTTGTTTTCACCCACATTTTTGCTACGTCTCCTCTTCCTCCTACGTTCATCACAAACACTAGCAGCCAATGTGGGTTTCCTTGGACTCGGAATCTAATTCCACCTCTTGGTCGACACGCCACCCTGAATAATCGTAACAAAATACCACATTAATTCACAATTCAAGCTTATTAATTATATTTGTGTCAAAAAGTAATACGAGTATATGCTATATATATAGTTTGGATGAACCATATATATATATATATATATATATATAATCTGTGACCGTCGTCATGCAATAACAATTAGCTAGCGAGCTATAGCTTAGTCAAATTTGATGTTTAGATTACTAATTTAAAGGATACAAATTGAGGGGAAAAAAAAAAAAAACTTATGTGTAAAATGAGTATACAACTCTTTTGGGGACGTTATAAGATCAGTCAAATATATATTATTGAAAAGACGTTTTAATTCTTTTGATACGGAAAAAATATGTATGTTGGATGCACGATGATGATTAGAAATACTAGTCAAAGTGATAGAGATCGAGGGGTATCCATCATGATATCAATTTAAGGTTGCGCACCTTCTGTAGGCAACAGGGACAATGCCGGCAGTCCATAGAGCGATCCTCATGAAACTAGGTTTCGCCAAGTCGAAATGTTGGCGAGGCGGGTTGCACCACCCGCCGGCATTTGTGGGCTGGTACCAGTTCGGGGGACAGAGGTTCGTGGCCGTGATTTTAATGGTGGGTGCATTACGGTAGCACCACTTTGAGTATATACACTTAAGTTCGTAACATGTTCCACAAGATTTCCCATTGTTGAACATCACTGAACTTAACGCTGCTGTTGCCGTACCATATCCATTGTAGAATAAATTATCGTATCCACAAGCTCCTCCTACAAAAATTCCAATTGATGAACATTTGAACAATCATATACTATTGCAATCATTTGACCAAAAGTCTAAACTAATTTTTGTAAAGCGCGCGACAAACTAACAATCAATACGAACCGTTTCAAATATACATCTAGTAAACAGCGTTGAATTTAAACACTTGAACTTAAAGTTTCTTATCTTGAAACCTTCAGATATCTTTATAATCTTGTCACATACACTACGAATTTCACGTGGAATTATTAAAGTATAACAAGACGAATAAATGAAGCATTGTAAACTAACCCATAGTTTCGGAGGCGGTTTCGTCCCCGTAAAACGTAGCATGAGCTACACTCCACTTCGTAGGTTGGTAAGGGGGAGTATAAGTTCCATAGCCATCCACAACCATGGACGTCATAGTGATCACTAACATCGGCAAGACCACCAAGATGACACTTCTAGTAACATTTCTCATCAAACCATCCATTTTTTTGTGGTTTATTTTCTAAAACTCCTATTTCTTGGGATCCAGTGAGTATGTAATAAGTAAAGTTAACGTTGTACAATTATTCTAGACATAGTTGCACAAATATATATAGAAGCCTGGCCTCTTTGGTTAACTTCTACGGACCTACTGGAGATCATTAATCATATACGTGAGCTACACAACTAGGAGATAAACTATTTCAATTTAACTATTCTGGAATTATTAAGTCAAACTTTGTTTTCATCATTTTATTTAGGTACATAATATAAATTGGCCTTTCTTTTGTTTACTAGTTAGTTTATTTAGGTCAATACACACAATAAGGTGGTTGTGCCACTTCAAAAAAATAAAAATAAGGTGGTTGTGAAAGCTCGTACGAGACTTCATATACTCCTATGTATGTATCTTAGCTTGCTGCTGGAGGCTTACATTTCTATAGAGGTCATTAGGTCCTATATGATTCAATTTAATGAGCGGGGTATTTTGTTCGATTAGATCCAACAAAAATTGTCATAATCTCAACATAAGTATATGCAACTGGTCAATTCAAATGAAATCAGATGTATGTAGCTGCATCATATCGTATTGGACCTTATTACGACACACTATATATTATGCATCATCATCAATGTATACATACAATACGAATTTAATTATAGCATGAAACTTGGAATTCTTAACTTTTTAGTCCAAAAATTGATATCCAATAACCAGTTAAGCTAATAGTGCATGTTACATTATTGAAATGCGATCTACACCGTATATGTGAATCCGACTAGAGTACACCATCATCGTACGTACATGGCCATTTAACTTGTCAAATCTCAATCTAACTTAAAAATTATGTGAGGGCCTGCGTCCGGCGCCGGTTGCATATTCTCAGACTTTATCATAAAATCCTCCATCGATAGTCTACGTGCTGGCAAGTAAAGTTTGTATTTAGAATTTATGAGATAATTACTAATTCACATCAACAACAGAATTTAATTAATTCAAGTCAACTTAGACTAATAAATAATTATTTGTGTATCAATCACATGTTGGTTGGTAATTGATGATCGTCCGATGAATCGTCCTAGTTGACAAATGGACAGATGATGAGTACCTATTTTGTGAACCACCAACAAATTTCAGTAATTAGTTGTTGAAGGAATAATCAAGCTTAAATTTTAAAATAAGGGACAGAATCATCGATAATTCAAGATTGATCGACACCTAAAACCATCGCTAATTCGCTTTCAATTTAAAATCCTATCTTTAATTTTTTTTAACTTAAGCTACCATCGTCAATTTTGTTAATATTGAAAACAAATTTTGTAGTACTTTTCTCCTCTAAGAAGCACATGATACTTGAGGTCAAATATTTGTGTAACGTATTTTATTATCTTAAATATATACTTTCACTAGTAAGAATACAAATATGTTGATGATAGAATAAGCCTTTTGGTTTGGACTTAGATTAGATGAGGTTTGTGTTTTTAATCTAGCATTGTAGCTAAGGCATGTTATGTATAATTCATTACTTAGAAATGTCGATCTACCGCTAGAAATAGATAAAATGATGCTTATTTATTTATTTATTTTCAAATAATCCAAACACATACATAATCCAAAATGCAATAATACTTATTTAGATGTTAGAATTAATCAGGTAATGCTCTGAACCATGCATGGTTCATGATGAACATGCATATATATATCCTTACATGGTGTATGTAGTCGAGTCAAATACTAAACTAATTGGCCCCCCGCACACTTGCATTGTGAGGAGGACGATGCTCATTGGGATCCAAGAGCCATGCATAGTAAAAATATTATTTCTAAAATTCATATATATGACATTAAAGAGAAGCTTTGTTAAGATCATTAAGGGCTTGTTTGGCCAAGCTTGTTTTTGAGAAACTGTTACTGAAGGAGAAGCTCCAATTTCTACTTCTGAAGAATAAATTTACACTAGAAGTGCTTCTGAGAAACCAGAAACAAGCAGTTTCTCAATTTTACGTGTTTGACCAATTTTCAGTTTTTAGGACTCGGAAACAGTTCAGAAACACTTCTGAAACTTGGCCAAACATACCCTAAATCTGATCTAAAAATGCCACAATGCCACTCTATATATAAATGAGGTGGAAGTATTTGAAATTTGTTAGATACATGTAACATGTTAGGCAGTTAGGGTCGAACTCGTACTGCTTGAGTTCTCATTAATCGGGGGCCATTATTTATAGCAAACACATGTAGTTAAATTGTTTTTACATGCTCATCTTTCCAATATGGTGCTCACCAAAGAGTAACTTGTACATGTAAAGGAACAAAGACTTCGCCAAAGAGCGCATTTGTTCGGTATTGGAGAGAGAGTTGGCTAAACCCACAACAGCCACAACTACAAGTGTGCTCAATTTACTAAAGTTTACCAATGACTTCGATTGATTTTTAAAATCCTCCATGTGAGATGAACATTAGGAACTTTGGTTAACACAGGGAGTATAAAAATATATTAGAGACTATGTACCCAAATAAGATGTTTATTTGCATATATAATAAAATTGATTACTCAAATCGCCGGATGAAAACCAAATAATATAAGTCGTGTTTTATCCCATATGCTAGCATGACTAAGCCTTTTGCCTACACTTGCATACAATTGCAAATTTTGATCACGAAACAGAGAATTTTGTGATGCATCAACGGGGGCCGTGATTTCCGCTTTGTCAAAAAAAAAAAAAAAAAACACAATAGGGAACGTGATTAGCTCACCCTACTCTTTGTACCATTGTCTTTGAATCACCTTACTCCTTATATAACAACACACTTGTCTCCTTTTTCCTTTCACCATCTCATCACAAAATTTGGGTGTAATCAAATCTAGCCACTCCCATGAGTTTTAGGTTCACATACCAATGTTTTAAAAACCAGACCGGACGGTTCAACGGGTAATAGGTCAGTGGTCCGGTCGGATTACCTCACAAAGCCGGGGACGGTCAAAGTCATGTAAATTGCTTCAAAATAGCGGTTAAACTAAAAGAACCGTTGATGAACCGACCCAGTTTTAAGTGGGGTTTGACCAGTTGAACCTATTTCCGTGCAAATTACGACGTCATCCGTTTTTTTTATCCGATTGATCCGGTCGAACGGTTTGACCCATTAAACCCCCGAGACTACCGGTTCGATGCCCGATCCGGTTTTCAAAACATTGTCACATATGCACAAAAGCCAGGGGAACTTTTTACCGTGGACCGCAAATCACTCCAGAATAGCATCCCTCCACAACTCGCGGTTCCCAGAATCAGCACCTCATCACCTCACCAACCCAAATAAACTTTCCAAAAATAACCGCCTGGAAATATCTCCGATCACCGGGATCTCAATCGCCGGTGATCGAGAAACACAAAATTAATGGATTCATTATCATCGGGCACGCCAATCGATGCGGAAAAGAGAAGTAAATCCGGCGAGGTGGTAAAAAGTTGCATTTTCGCCGTAATTTTCTCCCTCTTTTCAATTTTATCCCTCACTTACGCTTTCGGCTTCTTCGCTGTTCTCCTCGCTACTTTCTCCATTCCTCCCGCCAATTTCCCCTCGCAATGTCGAATCGTTTCCAGCAGTATGTTCTTCCTCCTTTTTTTTTTTGTCCCAATTTTCTAGGGTTTTGAAATTTTAAATTGGTTAATTTGTATATTTATTGGTATTATTTGTGGTGAATATGTTGCTTTGAAACTGCTAATTGTGGAAATATTACTGTATGATTTATGAGAGTGAGAATTGTGAGGATTTATGAGTTGAATGTTTGTTTATGATCATGAAAATTAGGTTGGGAAAGGTAGTTGGAAGTTGCAATTGTTGTGTGTAGTTGACGCTTAGTGTTATTGATACATCTGGTAATTTTCGTGGCGAAAACTATGAAGTAGTGTGTTTTTGTAGTAAGTGTGATTAGAGTGTGAATGCTGAGCAAGTTAGCATATTTTTGTGTGTTTGAATAGGTAGTGTGTTATTATAGTAAGTGTGATTAGAGTGTGAATTCAGCTTTAGGCTTAGTGGTGGCGGAGTATCGCCTATAGTCGAATACTCTGCGGCTTTAAAGTTATTGCCTTTTTGGTTGTGGACTTGTGGAGTTCAGTTTTAGTCTGTTTCCCATGTCCGAGGCTGGGACTTTTGTGTGTGTGCGTGTGGGCACACACATAAAAGAGTAGGAGTAGAGTTATGGTGGTGGTGCTGTGGAAACTATGGTTAGAGCGTGGGTTTTGAGTAATGTAATCAGATTTCTTCGTTTATGATTATATTGTTGGGAAAGGTAGTAAGAAATTGCAATTCTTGTGGAAATGACAGCCTAAATTTGTAGGCTTTGATGTTTTTTGGCTGTGGATAATTGTTAATTAGTTGATTTGAGTCTTTCGCAAATTCTTTGAGGCTGGAATCATTGTGTGCTGGAGTTGTCGACAAGCAACCAGTTAAAAGCTGCTAATTGTGAAGTGTGTCATATGTCATGTGTGCTAAAATAGGTTTTACTTGGTTCATTCCTTCACCAAATGAAACTGTACTTGTGAAAGTGTGCGTGTAGGAAGGCCGATCACTTCCTAAACTAATTTCTACAACTGCATGTGTCATATATAGTGTCTAGACAGGTGAAACCGTGAAAGAAAGTTTGACTTAAGGCTTGATATTATGACTTGTAGGTCATGTTCATTCTGATACACTAGACCACTACTGATCCTGCTCACATTTACTTATTCCTCAAGCTAGGTGCTAGCGTATTTCGAATGCGTCGTTCTCGTCAGAACTCCTAGAGGAAACTGTTCTTTGAGTTATTTCCTTCTAAATTTTTGAATTTTCTCTCTTTTGTAATTCAAAGCTTACATCCTGGTAATCAACATTGTTGTGTACCATCTTTCTCTTACTTCAAAAGTGTCATCAAATCAATTTTTTTTTTTTTTATAATGTCCGCATTCATTTTTTCGTTTCCTAGCAGCAAGGGTGTAGTACATGCTCTCTGTTATCTATCATGATAAGTAGACCTGTTACTTACTATTGTTGTGACACTGCGTTGTATCTGGTTTCCAGAGTTGATACGGATAGACAGTTGCATGGTTATGTTGCTAACGGAAATGGCTTGTAGTTAGAGGCACATTGCCCTTTTGCTTGTGCATGAATCGATGGCCATTGCTTTTGGAAGATTTCAATTTTTCATCAGAGCGCTTCTATTTCTTAGGTTGCTTGAGGGAGGCGTGGGTTGTTTAAAAGTTAGGTAAGCTTAACTAAAAGAATTGGAGTAGAAGAGATTGAAATAGACATGCAATGAATTGTATTTACTTGGGAATTCTTGTGATTTAGCTGTTCAGCTCTCAACTGAGCGGTCATCTACTGTAGAATGATTTGAAAAAATCGTGTTTATCTACTAATTAATTACAGTTAAAGGTGTAGTTGAGTGTAATTGATGATCTGGTATCTATTCGGAGCTGCTGGGAAACGTTGAAGCAGATTGATGGATTCAATTTATGTTTGCAGGTGTTGACCTAAGAACATCAAAAATTTGTGAACTTGGGCTGCTTAATTATAAGGCAAAGCGTGTTTTTTACCCATCTGAAAGAAGGAGATTTCGCTGTCATTATGATTACTACTGGGCTTCTATTTTTAAGGTCGTGCTACTTTCTCAATCATCATTATGGTTGGTGTAATCACCCTGGATCTCTAGTCATTAACTGTATCCCTGGCTATTTGTGCCTGGGAATGTTAGCCATGTCACTGCTCAGAGTGGGAAACTGCAAAGGAGGTGATTTTTGCTCACTAGAATTTGAAATCACGTGGTTACCTTTTTAAGTAGTAGTGTTCCTGTTTTCTGTATCATTTTTGAAAGTCGCAAATGTTTGCTAATTTTGCTACATCAGATTCTTCATCCAATCTACTACATACTTGCATAGAATGAACTAAATGGAAATTCACCTTATACATGTAAATCGTTAATTGAGATTTCATAAGCTAAATGTGGGATCTTGTATAATTAATTTACTGTTTGGATCACAATTTCTAGCCTAAACAGAGTAAACACTGTCTGAACTTTAGAAAATAATAGACAGAAAATTTTACATAAAGTGTGTGGTTGAAAGTTGCTTCAAATTGTTGAACTCTTCGATAGCCGACTCAGAGTATTTCTATTTGATTAAAGAGTGCATTTTTGCTGCAGCTTTCTACTGGCTTGGGTATTTCCCTGTTCCTATGAGTTTGCTTCTTCGTTCTTGTTTGCTTTCTTCACACTTATGGTACTTGTGTGTCCATTCTTAGTTTATGTGATTGAGGATGCTTAAACAGCTTCCAGCCATATCTATATATAACGGTTTCTATCCTAGTGTACTAAGACAATACTATAAAAGGGCAGCCCGGTCGCACATTGGCGTCCCCGCAAAGCGAGGGTCCGAGGAAGGGTCCCACCACAAGGATGTATAGAGGGCAAGCCTTCCCTTGTCACTTTTTGGACAAGAGGCTGCTCTCAGGACTTGAACCCGTGACCTATCGATCACACAACAACACCTTTACCGGTGCGCCAAGGCTCCCCTTCTACTAAGACAATACTATGAGATAAAGAAATATATTTTTAATAACTTGGAATTCTCGTTTACCTCTTTAGCCACAATCTTTTTTTGCTTCTCTGATCCCTAGTTTTCTTCACATTTCCTTTCCACCTCATTTCCTTTCTTTAATCATTGGATTGTGATAGACAAAAACAGTTCCTAGATTAGTACAATATAAATAATAATTTAATGATCAAGGAATGCTAAACTAGCCTTACTTAATGCTTAATGATAGAGAAAGATGTGATGGCTGCATATCTGTCTACTTCAAGTAGAGTCCGCCGAGAGAAAAATCTATTTGCGTATGTTATTTTAGTCCTGTACTACAAGAACTTGTTGAAGCTATACAAGACTACCAGGGAAATTGGTCTTGGTAGACTATAGAGGACATATGAAATGAACTTTTTATATCTGAATGAGATGGTAATTTTGGCCACGGGTTAGGCATGTGTATCATTGACTATTTAATGCTAGGAATTTTTCAGTATTCATTGGACCCATTTTGAAAATTAATCTCGTTTTCCTGGCAAACTACCTGAAATTATCTTCTATTATTTTTGTAGTTCATCTAACGCTTGTTCTTGTTCAATAAGCAGGTGGAATTTAAAGACCAATTTTCAGGCCAGATGTTACTTGGCTTGGCAGAAGCTCCCAAGGAGGCTCTTCCCAATGACTGTAGGCCAAACTTTGCAACTGCATGGTTAACGAAGCATGAGCTGAAGGTACGTTTTCTTCAATTCACAAACCTGCCGAGGATAAATTAGATCATGCCCCAAACTGATTTACGAAAGAAATGAAAGTCGGTTTGTCACCACCTTGGGTCTTCAGTGCATAACTTTCTTTTTGGGATTTAGCACATGAATATATGATTCAGTGTGGAGTATGGGGGAAGCTCTTATCATCACTGAAGTGTTTAAATACACATTTTGAGTCAGTATGATGTGGTAAATCACCATTTTACGACGATCCTATTAGTGCATATCTCCACACGGCACCTAGCATATGAATCTCGTAAAAAAGCTAAATATATACATTGCTAATCTAATATTACGGGTGTGGCTATCGACGAGAGTTGCAGAATTGTATGGAGAGGCAAATACAAGTTTTACTTGCTATGGGTTGGGGGCTGGGGTTCAGCTTGGACATCGTCATCACATACTTTCACCATAAAGCATTTTGGAATAAAAATAAAGAGCTATCAGCTTCACAAACTTCAATTGTTAGATTTCTCTTATATTGCTGCTTAATGATTGCCTGGTGAGCTTGAATATTAAGCAATTTTTTGTATGGCTTAAAAATCTGTTGGATTGATGTGATAAGTGTCAACAGTAAACGTATAAGCTAGAACATGTGTTCTGTAACATTGAAATCATAATATTTGCTGACTTTCTACTGATTGTTTATATATCAGGTAAACGAAACTTATAATTGCTGGTATGCCTCTAGCCATTCAAAGATCGAGATACTTCAAGACAGTTATTTTGGTTGCCAAGCGACGGATCCATCTCTGTCTGAGATGATGCGAAGATACTCCATACTGTGAGGGCATCCATTATCCTTATTCTCTGAATCTTCATTTAGATTTCTGTAGTTCCTTTTCACACGGATTAGTGTTTTTAAGATGAACCATGATGTTTACTCTGATACTTCCCCCTGAATTTATCCAGGGATTAAGTATCATGTAGTTATCGTTACGATTGTTTTCCTAAAATTATAAATGTTACGCTGTGGTCATCATTTCAGGAAAGAACTCACATGTATATTTTCCTGATCATACTGATGAAATTTAGAAGTGCAAGGGGGGAATGTTGTGTTTCTGTTGGTGTTTGCTGTTAATCTAACAGAGCTTACAAATTTGTAATAACATGTTGTTTAGTACTTCTAGCTATGCATTTACTAATTTTAACTTTTGACACTGTTCTGCACATCTTCCACTGTCTGCCGTCTAGTGGTTCCTGCACCTTAACTGCCTGTTCTCTTCTGGGTTGGAAATTTGACCAACTGAATATCCAATAATTACTGTTTTACCAATGTGTCTACTTCACTGCAGGTGCGTGGACATTATTCAGTCGTGGTTATCTGGTCAGCTGAAAGCTAAGAAAGCAGTGTGGGGAATGCTACTTGGAGCTGTTGGTGGCGTCCTCACAGGAGTGACCGTCATTGTTTTGTTTTCAATATGTCAAAAGCTGCTGCATTGCTTCCCTCGAGTTGTTACAACAGTACTGGCCTCTCTTATTCGCCGTGTTCTTTTTAGCCGGATGTTTTTGCTCGTGGCATACTTCTCATTTGTGGGCTGGGTAACAATCCAATATGGTAAAAGGCTTGGCCTTGCAGATCTTTTTGCAGAATATTAACATTCAGTTGTGTAAATTTTTGTACTTTGGCTCTCATGTGAACCCTGAATAGCCATACTGTAGCCTGTCTTGGGCGAAATCCGAGCAGCCATTCCGGGGCAGGTCTAGCAGTCTAGTATGCGTCGGTGGTTTTGAAAGAATTGTAAGTAGAACGCCCTCACCGAAGCATTGCAGAGGATAATCCATGTAAACTTGTACTTTGAAATAGTGTGTCCAGTGCCAAGTCTTTGCCTTGCAAGTTGCAACTAGTCGAAGGTGCTTCGGCACTCAATGCGTATATGCGATCCTAAATATTCAAAAGCAGGTCTTATCATTCGCTCAGATGTGCAAAGCCTTCGTGTTACTAGTAAGAACAGCAGCAATGATTAACTTCATACATGCACTTAAACAAAAAATCAACCTTACATAATCGGTTTGTTTGGTAGGGAGGGATTGGACGGAAAGAATTGAAAGAAAGAGAAAGGAAAGGAAAGGAAATGAAGAGAAAGGAAGAGAATTACGGTTTCCTTTGTTTAGTTTGCACATTAGAAATTTGAAGCAATTGGAAGGAAAATGACTTAAAAAGTGTTTTTAAGTTGTAAATTATATTTTCGTCCAATTCCACCCGTTGTGAGAGCTAGAGAGCAAATATAAAGGAAAATTTTCATTTTGGGTATCCAATGTTTGGACAAATTTCACTTTGGGTAACCAAGGACTTTGGGTAATCAAGGTTTGAATAATTTCACTTTGGTTACCCAAGGTTTGAACATTGTTCCACTTTGGGTACCTCAATAACCAAAAATAGAATTTTATCAAAAAAAAATTATTTCATCAAAAATATGATTGAATTTTGATCATTTTTTTAAACATGGTCATTTTGTTGATAAAAAACAGGACTAATTTAAGGCTCTAAGCTAATTCTTGAAAATTCTATATCTTTTTTCACAAAGTCTCATAAATTATTGAGAGACCATTATACTGTGTTACAAAGTGACTCTTTTTACATTGATTGTATTCATGATAATACTTTTAGTGATCGTATTAATATACAATAATAAATCACATTATCTATGATTTTGGAAGATCAAATCATATGATATTAGGTAGGATTTGTAAAGTAACCCCTTTGCAAATCTTTGATTAAGTGTCTAAAGTATTTAACTAAAACGATTACAAAAATAGTATAACGGTTACTAATTATATAAACAAGGTCACGATGTAAATAACATACTTGGTCTCTCAATAAATTATTGAAAGACCGTCTCTCACAAGACCTACCGATCACTTTTAGTTCTATTGAACAAGCATCTTCATAAGAATTAGGGTTTTTGGTCGAACCACACCTATTAAAACTAAAAATTTGTCAAACCACACCTATCATAATTTTTTCGGTTCAATCACACCAAATAAAATATTTTTCTTTGTTGGAGTACACCTTATACTAAGTCCGGCTATATTTCTGCCCAATACCTACCCAATGACGCCCCTTACCCACCCAATGTCACCCCTAGCCACCCATTGCTGCCGCTAGCCACCCCACTACCACCACCACTGATTTATTTTCTCCAAAATCGATTTTTTGCTCCAAAACTTTCCCCAAAATTGTTTTTTTTTGTCCTTTTCTTTGAATCTTTCTCCCTCTTTCTCATTTCATATTTCCTCATCTCCAATGCCTTACAGCCTTAGTAATAGAGTAATCGACTGTGAGAGCAATAAAAACGTGATGATGATGATGGGTAATGGAATTGTATAGTAATTTACAAGAAATTGATGGGGAGTCGAGATAGTATCTCTGAGCCCCCACACCCTTCGCTATGATAAAATTAATCTTAGTAAAAATAAAAACTGCAGCATGCGCACCAATATTCTGCGTCATGGAGTACAGCTGGATCTGCTTGAGTAGAGCAACAACCATTGATTCCAACTCCCCTAAAGAGGAGAAAGAGAAGGGAAGAAAGCCATAACCTAAAGCACAGTACGTAGCCTCATACTTAGCTCGCTTACGATTGACCGCTTCCCGCACCACCTTACCTAGTCCAAAATCAGCCAATCTTATTTAAGTCAAGGGCAAAGACCTAGTCAAATCGACGCAAAGGTCGCACCCGCCAGCCCACGAATATAGCAGCATGTCCGTTGGACGAAGAGGTCGACCATCAGCGCCAACCATATAAATGTCAACCTCCTTCCCAGCCGAGATCCCATATCGGTAACAGATGTGAACCAACGTGTCAAGAACAACATTATGCCGATGTTTAATGCCCACAACACCCCCATACACATACATCATGATCCCCAAATATATCACTAATAAAGACCCGCGAGTAAACATTATGCCGATGGTTGACTCATTGTTTTTAAACATTTTGAAGAATTTTACGATTTCAATGTCTAGGTCTGTAATGGAACGAGTAGTAAATATCTACTCGTACATTCTACTCCGGCTATAATCAAATCAATAGAAATTCAAATACTAGTGACAAATAAAAGTTGGAAGTTGGATTCTCACATCACCCTCTACCATTTAACAAAGAAAAATAAAAACTTGGGACACTTCCAACACCCCGCTTGCTCACTCTTTGTACTCCGTATCTTCACTCTCACTCTACCGACTGACACTTTGGGCTACGGAAATTGGGTGGATTTTCAAAGGTCCCGATTTCGCCGGTAAAAAAGCCCTAGCGATTCCTCAACTCAACTACCATGGCTTCTAAGCAAGAAGACGTCAATCCTTTTGCTGTAAACACTCTCTCTCCTCCCCCTTTTTTTTGTTTTTTTTTTTTTGTTTGGTTAAAGATTTGTTCAATTTCTAATTTATTTGCTATTTTTAGATCTGCTCGTATTTTTTTTCTTGGCTGTAATTTCGTGGATTTTTTCTCCAATTGAAAATTTGTGTAATTATTAGATGTGGGTATTAGTTTATTTCCGTCGATTTTTTCGAAATGGGTATCTTTTTATTTTAATTAATTGGTTGATTTGGATCTCAGAAACCCTAGTTTTTAAAGTTAATAGGATTTCTCCTGAGTTGGATAGTGAATGTGGTATGTCACGGTTGCATTGTTCGTTGCCGAAAACGCGTAATTTCTATGGGAATTGAGTATAAGATATTATGTTCATCCGTAAATGGATGAGAATATGAGATGGCAATATAGTTTAAGGTGATGGACAAACAATAGGATGCGAAGTTACGTTTGTTTTGAGCGTATTTGTTACGGAAACGCATGATTAGCTAGGATAGTCCATAGATGATGAGAATACAAGATAAATTACATTTCAAGGAGATGCCCCAATTATATGTTTTTTGAGTGATGAGAGAGCACACTTTGTTAAATCTTAGGCTGGGTCTGACTATGGAACCCACGATATTAAAATTAGAGAGGATTCGAGATACGGACTAACGCTGTAAAGGAAGTAGTAAGTAGTAATCTGTGCGTATGAAATTTGACCTGATAATTATTGTTTAGCTATCAGGGGCTCAGGGCAGACTCTTACGCATTAGTTTGGAGGCATTCTTTGCTTGATTTACTTATCGTGACTGGTGCTGGTGATTCTCTGTAGGAAAGATCTTAACATGTAGAGATGCCCTATTATTATGTCACCCAAAGTTCATGAGTTATGGTAACAAATATTTCAAGGTAACTCTGTCCTTGACATGAGACCAATCGGTTATACCCATAAATGGCCATGTTGAATCTTCAAGCAGTTAGAGAGTAATTTTTTTTTTTTAAATGAAAAGATTACCACATCCATATCTGGGACTATTGAATTAGGAAACTTTTTGATAGAGTTGGCTTTTTTTTAAGCGTACGTAAACGAAACTTTTCAATGAAATATGTTCTGAAAAGTTGTATCAAAATTCTTTTAATGTTTTGTGATTGCCTAAATGCAATTCTCAAAGTAAATATCATTTTGGGTTTGATCAAACGAAATTTCTTTCTGTTTTCAACAAAGGGGCAGTGTATGTCCGACCCTCCATTACCTCCGTTACCATAAGCAAGCATCTTTGAGTGATTTTATCAACGTTTTTGTTCTTAGGAGGTGGAAAAAACTGTTGTCTTATCAAAAATCTTCACATTGTACCAATGAATTTGTGGTTTATTTGCAAGGTTACTCCTTTCAACTAGTTTAAAGGAATGGGCTGAATAAAAGTATGAACGAGAAGATTTATAGATTAATGAGAGGAGGTTAGAGGTGAAGATTTTGAATTATGGAATTGTAGGGTCAGCACAAATCAATCAAGTACTGTTTCTAATCTTCAAGTTGCAATTTGGACTTAAAGGTTAGTGTCTGTAGGGTAAGGTTTCTGTTGACCGACTTCTGTAGTTTTACAAGGTGTTAGGTGCGGTGAGGTGATCAAGGGTTGCAAATAAACTTCTATTTTTCAAAATATGTATTGCTAAACTTTACCACTTGTTTGGTCTTTAAAGATGGCTAACTGGTAAAAAAAAATGCTAGGGGATAAAAGGGCAAAGGTAAGATCACTAAGATAAAACCACTGTCCAGGAAAGGCGTGGACTGATGTGAACATCAAAGTCTCTGCCTTAGACTTGGCCGGTGGATCTTCACATTTTCTATGTCCAGACCCAGATATTGTGTGATTGCTTTCTTTCAAGTTAAATTTTCGGAGAATCTAACAGAGGCTAGACGCTTGGGAGATTAAGTACTGTTGTTGCTTACAATGTGCAAGTGTTATTGATTATTAAATGATGTGTAATTGGGCCTTTTCTTGGCTATAATTGATTATGTAAGACAAAGGGTTGTTGGGACGCCATTGGTCTGCTATTCTTCTGGTTAATGCTTTTAAAGATCTCTGTTTCCGATTTAAACTCATTAATGCAACTAATACTGTATCTTTTTCCTACAGAATGGTTCCGCTGCTACTGGCTCGAAGTTCAAGCTCCCTTCGTTTAGTTTTGGGCAGAAACACGATGCCAATGTCGATGTGCCTTTGGATAATATGAATGTAAGGGAACTGTCAGTCTTAACATACTAGGCTTAATTACTTGGCAAATTTCGAAGCTCATTTTTGTATGATTTATAAAGGATTCAAAGAACAGAGAAAAAGAAATCGCTGACTGGGAAGCTGATCTCAAAAGGAGAGAATTGGTTAGTTTTAGCATTTATTTCTTTGAGCACTGAAAATGATCGAAGTCTGTCTATCAACAAATACCCGGAAAAAAAAAATATGATCTATCCTTTTTTTGTTTTCTTGTGGCTAAATGGTATTCTTGTTCCATTCTGAAGGACATCAAGAGGAGAGAGGAAGCTGTTTCTCGAGGTTTGCATTCAGTTTTCATGATGCACTAATGCCTATACTCACCTTGATTTAGAATAATTTCTGAAGTGATATAATAGTGATTTAGCTCTTGGTTCTCTGTTTGCTTTGCTGACTGGCTCCTGTTTCAATTCAGCTAATATTCCTGCGGTGGATGAGAAAAATTGGCCCCCTTTCTTACCGATTATACACCATGATATAGCGAATGAAATTCCTGTTCATGCTCAGAAGTTGCAGTATTTGGCATTTGCAAGTTGGTTAGGTATGGATTCTTTTCAGTTTTCAGATTCTAGTTGCTCAACCTCTTTTTATGATAGCTCAGTATCCTGCTTATTTAGTCTTTGGTGGCTGTATAACACGTAGGTAGCTGTCCTCACATAAGCTAGAGATCTCTTCCATTTTACCATAGTCCATTGAAACCTTAAGCTACTTAGAACTCCTTTCTCTGACCACAATTCTATTCAGCTGCTGATATCTGGAAGCCGAGAACTATTACTGCCCGTGTGTCCGTGTGATAATCTTTTTTCTGGCTAAAGGTGAACATTATGCATATATTCTTTAAAACTGACCCAAAATAGCCAGAGAAGAGGGCATGCCCTCTGCAACTCAAAGATATTGCAATTTTCTTCTCCTGTTCATTGGTGCTGACTGAGTAATAAACGATGTTTATTAAAACAACGAGGGCCCACGTACAAAAAGACACCAAGGAGGCAAGCTAATTGGAATCTGGAACAGCCTAATGGATCCTGCCAAAGATGAACTACAAAACAGTGTACAACTCATCTGTAGCTTTATAACTTGGTAAATCAATCACTGTCACCCTCACTTGGTTTATGACTTATGAGGCATAAATGCTGCGTATGCTAATAACAAGCTCCGACTTTCTCTGCATAAGATGTTCTTGCCTGAGAGTGCCATGTTACGAGTCTTCCAAACATGATAGGGTGGCAGCTGAGCGGAATGCACAAGTGAGCTCTTGAATTTACTTCCCTTGAATCTACACGGAATTGTCAATTCAAGTTCTAAATGTCTCCTTATTAACCATATTAATGTTGAGCCAATCACAAGTAAAGCATTAGCTTTTTTTACTGTAGAGACAGTGAGACACACAAAGAAGTTATGCGCAATCTCTGAATTATTGGCACGTAATGGCACATGTCCTCATCACAAACCCAAAGCTGTATTATCCTGTGTTTTTGGCCCACAATGCATACCCAACCCCGCTATAAAGGAGTGCTTAGGAACAATGAACCTCTTCCAAGCCCATCTATGCCACATTACAGGGTTGACATTACCTGGAAGCACTCATAGCCACTTCAACAGTGTATGCCTTATGGGGATAATGTATCCATTGAGTAGCCGCATAACCAGAACAAAACGTATCATATACCTTACTAACCTGCTTGGAAGTAACTCCATAAATATTTGTAATTGACGATTTTCTTAAAGCCATCACAATGACTATGACTATGAGTCTTTGACTGTTTGCTTCTTGAAGCTCAGTTCAGAAAACGTTCTTCATTATTGGGTTAACAGTCATATGAGTTGCATGTCCATTTCATTTTCAAGAGTTTCTTTCTGGTAGAGGTGTGGATGCATGGATCCTAGATTCCCATTTATAGTATTATGTAGCTTGTATGTGCTTGCCAGTAGAGGCTTGGATTCTTTGTCTTTTTCCTACTCGGTTCCTGCATAAGCTATATTGGTTCTACCAATGAATTTTCTTAAATGTAGCACAGCTATAACTCAATTTGGCCGCTTTTTTGCAGGCATAGTCTTTTGTTTAGTATTCAACATAATTGCAGTTACTGTTGGTTGGATTCGGGGAGGAGGTGACTACTGAATCCTTGTCCTTTTTTGGATAGTTATTGTAAGGTATTGCTATTTATTTGAATAATTTGACTACCTTGGGTATTTCAGGCGTGAAAATCTTTTTTCTTGCCTTGATATATGCTCTACTTGGGGTTCCACTTTCGTATGTGCTGTGGTACCGACCACTGTACCGTGCAATGAGGTACTTGCTTAAATTCTCTCTATACCCTCTTTCCCCCTATCCTGATGAAAAACATGGAATTGTGTTCTGTGGACATTGGTTTTTTGAACCTCCCTTCTTTATAAAATGTTTCCTGACATCACATTGTTAGAACTGTGGTGTATTTTGTGATCATCTGTGGCTTTAAATATTTTGGCTGTCAATTTGCGTGTTTGGGAGTGCTCTTCACCTCCAAGGAAGAATATTAGAAACAAGAAACTGGTTTTAATGGCTTTTCATCTCGAGCAAGAGGCATTTCGGTAGCATTTTAATAACTGTCACTTTTATTTCTCTAGGACGGACAGCGCCGTCAAGTTTGGCTGGTTTTTCATGATGTACATGGTGAGTTCTAAAGCCGTGAATGTCTCCAGATTTTTTCCTATATGTAGTGGGCCTAGTGGCTATCCTAAAAATGGTTTGTTTGATGCAGCTCCATATTCTTTTTTGTGTCTTTGCTGCAATTGCCCCTCCGATTGTTTTTCATGGGGAGTCTCTCACGTAAGTTTCTCACTCTTATTTTACAATAACTAATTGTCTACAATTTCAGCTGAATAGCATGTGTAGAATAGTACCCATATGTGATGTGTGTTGACCAGCACTCTGTGTTTCCAAACTCCACATCAAGAGAGGAGTGCTCTATTATTAGTATGCAAAATTTATAATTGCCTAAGCAAGTTGTCCATATCCGATCTGAGGGACCTGAAATTTCATGAACTCTTTTTCACGACAATTATGATCGGGCCAAATAAGTTGTAATATATTACAGAGATGGTAAAATTCATAGGACATGGCTTGTTAAGTAATTCTAAGTTTCACAACACTTTTGGGGATAGAGTTAGGATTCTCTATTTATATCTGATCCGAGGGACCTGAAATATCATGAACTCTTTTTCGTGACAATTACAATGAGGCCAAAAAAGTAGTAATATATTGCAGAGATGGTAAAAATCATAGAACGCGGCTTGTTAAGTGATTCTAAGTTTCTCAAAACTTTTGGGGATAGAGTTAGGATTCTCTTTTTGAGTTTGAGGATTCCTTAAAACCCATCCCACTCACATTGACAGTAACCCGAGGTTTTCATCCACACCCCTTTAAGGTTACTCTATAGTCCCCGCAGTCCGTGTTTGGGGTAGCAATGTTGAGTCTGAGTTTATGTGGGAAGTTAGTTATTTGCTTTCTGGCAATAGAAATGGAGATGGGACCTTCATGCACTACAACAAGAGAGCCCACGACTCCCACATAGATGAAACATGCAGATGGAAGATAAGGGGTAGGGGGCTGGGAATCATCTTACATAGCTTGTTTATTATGATTGGCAGTCCTTCTTGCCGCATCCCTTGAAGTATGGAATGAAAATGTGCCCAATTTTTTTTGGCTATGTCGCTGTAATCAAAGGGATTTTGCATGCTTATGAGCTTGTCTGGTTTTCATACTTGTGCGTGCTTTGCAAAGCAGTTTGTGTAATCTATTCTTACAGCGCACTGCATTCTTTTCCCTTGTGTTGGAAGAAGCTTTACTTGAAAGTTATTATATGATCTATGCTGCTCTTAGTATTTTTATCTTGGTACTCATAGATTATCTATACCTGAATTTCCAGGGGAATCCTTGCAGCGATTTCTGTGTTCCCTCGTCATGTCCTGGTTGGGGTAAGTTAACTTTGGTACTCCTTTTTTGTATAAACATTCTTATTTTGCATATATGTTACATTATATCTTGTCTTCGAGAAACGATAAGAGCTATAAGGTTATCTCGGGTAGTACCTCTGATCAGAAATTTGATGGCAGGCAAAAGAACTTCCAACACAGAATTTCTGTTCTTGGTTTTCTGTATGACCTTTATTTCCTATTGGCTAAATCAAGAATCACACTATTTTTCAGCTTTTTGGTACCTTTCAGTATTACCGAAAGTTTATATTTTGTCAGCACGTGTTCTTCAAGCCTTTTCAGTTTTTATGACTTTGGAAAATTGTGCTTGGGTTCAGTGGTTGTTTTCAACTTCCACGACTGGGGCACATCAGTGATTGCATAACACATCCCAGCTTTTTAGTTGACTTCCTTTTAGTAGCATTCTAACGCCATAAATATCATGTGGGCTTTTCATTGTGCTTGTATTTTATTGTTTGTCTATTCGAAGATTTGTCTCCATGAAAAGGAATGTTTTGATTATTACTACATACTTCTGCTATTTTAAGTTGCAGCCTTTTGAGTATATATGAAGATGTACATAACTTATTCTGAATACACTCTATGTTGTCCAATTTTGCTTGTGCAGATTTTCTACTTAATTGGGTTTGGCTTCTTCTGCTTGGAGTCACTTTTGAGTTTGTGGGTACTGCAGGTAAGAATTAGTGTGAATTCACTTGTCTGTCTTTTCAATATTAAATTTTTGCAGTTTGGATCACATGCACATTCCCACATGACCGTCATATCTGGGTAGGCAGTTATTACTGCTGAGTGCTGATGATATCTCTGTTACCGCTGTTGTATTTGAGTCTGTCTGGCCAAGTTCTTGTGCAGAGTTGTGGGACTTAGAAGCTGAAACTTGGCCAAACAGACCAAATCGGGAAACGGTTTCTAATTTGTTATAACCACTCCTTATCTCAAAGTGATCCTTGGGTGTAGAAGCTCCAATTTGGAGCTCTGCAGAAACTTTTTATCAAAACTCTTGTTGGGGGAGGCGAGACCAACTGGGGGAGTCTAATTCTAGCCCATACGCCCAAGCGGGGTTCCATCCTAAAACCAATTGGCAATAGAAGTAACCCTCTTGTTTATATGGCTAGCAACATCCCACTTATTTTTCAATGTGGGACAAGCTCACACATGTTCCAACAATCTCTCCCTCATGTGTGAGCCGATCAAATTCTCTCCCCCCCTCGAACCAAATTAGGTCAGACCACCACCAAATTGTAGCATCCAATCTGATAAGGACCTACCGGAATTGTCTGTGGCGCCCAATCTAACAAGGGCCCACTAGACGGTGTGGTGTCTGCACCCAAGCCCAGGCCGAACCTTGGGCTCTGATACCACTTGTTAGGGGAGGAGAGACCAAACGGGGGAGTCAAACCCTAGCCCATACACCCAAGCGGGGTTCCATCCTTGCCAATTGATTTTAGGATGGAACCCCGCTTGGGCGTATGGGCTAGGGTTTGACTCCCCCATTTGGTCTCTCCTCCCCCAACAAGTCTTTCCTAGAAATACTCCTTGAGATGTTGGAGCTTGGCCAACATGTAAGAGTGCATTTCTCACTGCCTTCTCTGCATGTGACCTCTAGGCTATATCGCAGCTATGTCCTGAATTTCGTTCTTTGCTATTTTGCAGAAAGTATACATGTATTTCCGAGGGCACAAGTAGAAAGTAATAGCAATGGAAGCGGTTACTTTCACTATACGCTGAAATACCCGTTAACCGGGTGAAAGAAGAGTTCAAATTATTTTCTGGGCCTGGCTTGCAAGTTTAAATGAGGTGTGAGTACTCGGTAGTTTAGTTTGTGCATATTATGTAAAAATGGGGAGGGCAGTTCTTTCTCCCATCCTATTCGTGAAGTCGATTTTATCTTAAAGAGTTGAATGGCGAGATTGGTGTCAGATCTTTTGAGAATCTTGTCAAATTTCCCTTCTATACTATTCAAGTGTTTGTGGTCTTGGCATGTAAACTTTGATTTGTGAAAATTTTGCTGCGACAATATAATTCTCAAATAGGATGTAAGGATTCAGTGGAGAAAACTGGTTCAAGCATGCTGAAGTGATAACAGAATAGTTTCGAACGTGACCACTGAAATTGTGAGAACCAAACTTGTGTTTCAATAAGTCCATGACGTAGCAGGCCGGCTCCATGATGAATGTTCAGCTATGTGCTAGCTCCATCTGAATGTTGAGCTACTATTCCTCCGAACCATAATCATTCATTGATGGTAACTACTATACTAAGGACTGTTTTTTGTTCATGTAGGACCATAAAGGAAGCATACTCTTTAGTATGTTGGCAATCGGTTGGGTCGGTCGTTCTTAAACTTGTTTGGGTGTAGTTACTTGCTGAAATTTTCTGGGGTTGGTGACATTTGGATTCCGGCCATTCAAGAATACCTTGTTCTGTGTTCATCCATATTCTCATCTTCGTTCAGTCTCACTGTTCTTGTTCTTTAAGTTTTTAGATACCGGATAGACTTTCTTGTCAATATGAACTGGAATGAGCAAGGTAGATGAGGCGTGAGAGTGTGAGACTAACTAGTAACCGTGGTTCAATATATCGGTTTCGGGTTTGGTAGCAGTGTTGCAGACTCGGACCAAATGTAGTCGTCATTGATTTCATCGTGGTTGTCGCTAGACCTGGTCAAAAGTGACCCTAAATCCGATCCGAAAATTTTGACCCAAAGTCCGAATTTCACCCGAAATGAAATCACCCGTATTTGGCTCGTATTCGATTACACCAGATCCGAATATTTTGACCCAAATTCTGAATTTCACCCAATATGAAATCACCCGTATTTGGCTCGGACCCGATTACACCCGACCCGAGGCTGTTCCTCACCCGAAATTGACCCCAACTAAACTACCCCGACTCTATCAACATCCGAACCCGAATAGACTCGTACTAAATTGACTCTAATTTTTTAATTTCCCCATACTCACCTTTGATTTAGTGATACGAACATTTTTGCGCAAATCAATTTCTTATCTTATAAAGTGATTATATTATATGGCATAATGTTCCTTTTTTTTTTTTTTACATAATTCGAGTATGCAAAAAACTTGATTTAATTTTTTCCATCTATATTTGGTCAATTAGTCAGAAATAATACAAACCTATTAATGATTCATCCCGATTATTCAACTAGACCCGAATTAACCCCGAATAATTTGACCCGTACCCGAAATTGACCCGAACCCAACCTGACTCGAATTGAACCGCCACGAACCGACCCGACCCAAACCGAACGACCTGTTTGCCGTCTCTACTTGTCGCGATTGTTTTTTTTTTTTTTTTTTTTTTTAGGAAAAATCCTAAATATCGAAAATATCAGTATATATTGCGGAGTTCTCGGCAAAAGAATAGGCTGAATCTCGGCCGATACCATTTCTTATCAGGATTAACGAAAAATATCGGTCGTTACGTAATATATCGGCCGATATTTTGTACCATGATAGTAAGTTTAGAGTTGAAACAAAACCTTTTTTTTTTTTTTTTTTTTTTTTTTTTTTTTGCTAAACAGAGGCTAAACACATGTTGAGTTGTTGACCCATCGAGTTCAACCCAAACACGCTTGACTATGAAGTTGGACCTAAACATGCTTGACAATGGCATGGAGTCCTCATCTGTTTTTGAGGGGTATAATGGTAAATGAGTTTTCGAGTGTGCAAATGATACTACTATTTAACTGCCGAAACCTAACCGTTAAGTTCTTTGGACGATTTGGCAGAAGCTCTGGTCGCCCCCTTTCATCAAACATCCAAAGATATTTTCCCCCAAAACCTTTAAACCCTAAAAACCCTCTCTTCCTCTATAGCCAATTAGCCATGGGTGGGAAATACAAAGATGATGTGAGCTCTGAGGAGAGAGATAACAAGCGCAAGAGAAAGCTTCAGCAACAAGCTGAAGATGCTGCAGCAGAAGCTGTACCTCCTTCCGACAAAAAGAAGAAGAAGAAGAAAAAGAATAAGGAGAGAGATAATGGGGTTGAGGTTGCCGATTTGGGAAACCAAAAAAATGGTAATTTATCAAATGGGTCGCAATCAGAAGAGAAAAAGAGGGATGATTTAGCAGGTGGGTCTGGAGATTCTGAGAGTAAGAATAAGAAGAAGAAGAGTAAGAAGGAAGATACAAACTTTGGTGATGAAAAAGACAGTGGTTTTGATGGAGTGGTTGTTTCTGGGAAGGATTCGGGTACTGCAAAGTATTCGCCTTTGACGTCGTTTGAGGAGGCAAAAGTTCCCAAAGATGTGCTTGAGTGTTGCAAGCGTTTTGATAAGCCTTCTCCTATTCAAGCTCATGCTTGGCCTTTTTTGTTGGATGGCCGTGATTTTATTGGGATTGCTCAAACTGGGTCAGGTAATTGTTTAGTACTAATTACGCTTTCGGGGTTTTGATTGATTGTATTGTATGATGCCAGGGAATGAGTTTGAATGTGGAATGTGTTCGGTTTAATGTACTTTATATGCAATGTTGATGATCACTTTACTAGATGAAGCATAATAATTTTGAAAGTTATTTATCTGATTTGTTAGTGTAGCTTAAAATTTGTGTAGTTTGTTTGTTGTACTGCGATGTATCGAGTACGATGTCGGGGTGATCAATCTTTGATGAAATGTTTTCTTAGATGATAATTCGGGATATACAGAATTGTTTCCTTGCACTATGTAAGGTGTAATGTTGATTTGTCATCAAATTGTGATGCTGTAATTCAGGTAAGACCTTGGCATTTGGAATTCCAGCGATGATGCATGTATTGGGCAAAAGAAAAAGCGAGAAGTCCAGGAGAGTTAACCCACTTTGCCTTATTTTGTCGCCAACTAGGGAGCTTGCACAACAAGTATGTGTTTCTTTTGTATTATCATAGTATGCTTTTGTGGTATGGGGGTGTTTTTTCTAAAGGAGTGATTTATCTGACTATCTCGTATGTATGTGTTGCTGTTAGATTGCTGATGTTCTTGTCGATGCTGGACAATCTTGCGGTGTAAAATCTGCTTGCTTTTATGGTGGAACCTCTAAAGGGCCTCAACTGGCTGCCTTGAGATCTGGAGTTGTAAGCTTTGCATTCATTGTTTTTCTTTTTTGAATCGTGTCCCTGAAAATCATTAAGATATGCACATGTGTGATTACAGCTACAGGAGTTATTTCTTAGAGCTAAAATCATCATATAGGCTTTATCGGCTTCAGAACATCTTGTTCTCAGTTTCTCAACTTGCTATATTAAATCAGTCATTAGCTTTTGTCCCTTATCTCTAGGTCTAAGTTTTATGTAGATGGAATTTAGGAAGAATGTTCAACATGCTAAAATCTATTCTGTTGATATGTTGTCCATTTGATGCACTGAACTATTAAGCAAATAGTAACTGGAGTAAACTACTGATCAGTTTTGGGTGTGGGGCTTTACCCAATGGGACAAATGCTCCCAAATTTTGTAAGAAGAGGTTCAACTTATTTTTATTTATTTATTTATTTTTATTACAGTTGGACCCTTTTCTTATACACCTGAAAATCTTATCTGTGACTTCAGGACATTGTAATTGCCACTCCAGGACGTCTGAAAGATTTGATTGAAATGGGAAAATGCCATCTTAATGAAGCATCCTTTGTGGTAAGTATGCGCCATGTAGTCTATCTTATCCAAAACGTGAAGAGAAACAAAATTATCGCAGTCTACCAAGCATATTAGTTTCCTTTGCTAATATTTCTGGCTGTGTATTTCTGCGTTTTGGATTTTCTTATCTGCATACAGAGATATCACTTGAAGGTCTTGAGGCACTCACCCTCTTATGAGTCTTCGTGTTTTCTGACAATATAGTATGTTTTGGTTATGTGCACATTGCACTTGCTAGTTGTCACATGCATCTGTTCCACCCTACTGCATAATGCATATTAGGCACAGCTGACACATGTTTACATCGGGTGCTTGATACACTCATTTTATTTTATAAAACATTATATACAGATTAATTTAAATGTCTGAGTTCTGTCTTACTTGCAGATTTTGGATGAAGCAGATCGGATGCTTGACATGGGATTTGAGCAAGATGTTCGGTCCATTTTAAGCCAGACTTGTTCTGGTATGCTGTTTCAACATCTGATATCTTCTTTGCAAATAGTTCTTTTTTTTTTTCTTTTTTTTTTTGTTGCACTGTCGTTCTTGAACCTTTAATTCTAGAAAACTAACAGGATTTATTGTTCTTTATACAAACCAGCTGGAAAATCGGGTTACTGTGTAGTGGTTGAGATAGGTTTCGTGTCATTTTCAGGTTATGCTTAAAAATCATGTCAAATGAAAGCGTTTACTGTCATTAAACATTTTTGTGAAAATTGTGTCGGAATTGGGTTACATCTGTTTGGATTATTTCGGTTCTTCCGGGTAATCATATGGCGTGTTGGGGATTGGCAGTTTGTATTACAGTCCTTTCTATTGGGAGCACTGATTCTATCAGTTGTACTCACATATAATCCAGTCCAATGTTAGTCTGTTCATTGGATTAGTTACGTGGATGTCGTGCCAAGTATGCCTTTTGTTTGATGATACCTGAGCTCCTATGTCTGAATAAGCTGAAGCAAGATGTTGAATGTGCCTCTCCAACTTACATCCTATGGAACATGGTGAATTTGTTGCTGTATTGATGCTGCCTGCAGTTTGAATTAGCAACTCATTTGCGTTCAGTGTTAATCAATAGTCGTGATTGCATATTTGGGGATTGGTTTGAGGTTTGCATGTCTAGTGATGTAAATATGTTTTGGCAAATAGGCTGTTAGTGCCTAACAAATTGTTTTCAAGCCTCCTCCTTTGGTCTATTTGGAAGAGGCATAGAGAACTAGAGGACTTTCCATTATATGGCTAATGAACTCCTAGATGTCTGTAGCAACTATGCTAGCCAACAACTCTAGTAACACCCATGAGCTGCATTTGTTGCTCGTTTAATTGTGATGTCTTTTCACCACGCCTTGCCTAAAACGTGATTCCCTGATAGTGCAAGTGCTCGACCGCTGACATAGTGACTGTTGTTTTAACATCCCCACAACCTTAGGAGAGAGCCTTGAACTGTAAAAAGGTCTCTGTTTGAGCGTAGAATTTGTATAAGTTTAATTTCTTTCTCATTTTTTAGTTACCTTTTGGCCAGAAATGTAGTTTGTTGTAGTAAATGTACTTTTGGTTTTGACTTTAATAATTTAAACTCTCCAGCACGGCAAATGGTGATGTTCAGTGCCACTTGGCCAACAGAGGTTCATCAACTCGCCCAAGAATTTATGGATCCTAACCCTGTTAAGGTCAGCCATGCAGCCGATAAAAGTGCTCCAACATTGTTATTACTTTGATTTTATCCTAATTTGTTTGCTGCTCTTTAGGTAGTGGTTGGTTCGGAAGATTTGGCTGCCAATCATGATGTCATGCAGATAGTAGAGGTAGGGCCTTCCTCGATGAAAATTATCTGCGATTGTGTGTTTCGAGATCTTTGATTGTATGTCTCGTGGATTGTTTGTTTATTTACAGTCTGACCTTACTATTGCTTGCAAATAGGTATTGGACGAGTATACACGTGACAAACGTCTCCTAGCTCTGTTAGAGAAATACCACAAGTCCCAGAGGTATTCACATTCGGATGTCATTGTTAAAAATTCTTTATGGCTGAACTGTTTCTGCGACTATGAATAGTAATTTCCGTACTGATAATTTACTAAAAAGAAAAACAAATCATTGATGAGAGATAAGGTTGGGGTGGGGGCGTTTATTTCATTATTGCTGCATGCCGTGGTTTCTGTTTATAGTGCTGGGGCATCTGACGAAACTAAAGCTCTACATTCTTTTGAGCAGGAATAGAGTTATTGTTTTTGTTCTGTACCAGAAGGAAGCAGATAGGGTTGAGAGGTTTCTACAAGAAAGGTACTGAATTTGAGGCCCTTTTTTTTTTAATTGTTAGTAGTGTGTTCTCTTCTTTGAATTGCGTGGATTTATGTTTTTTTACGTCATTTTTGCTTCAGGGGTTGGAATGTTGTTGGCATACATGCTGGTAAACAACAATCAGCACGCACAAAATCTCTAGCCATGTTTAAGGGTGGGACATGTCCTCTTTTGGTAAGTTTCATAAAATGAACTTGCAGACATAATTTAGTACCCTAATTTATTGATTTGCCAGTAATGTGCTTTGCATTTGTATAACCAATTGATACAAAAGAACTTATTGCCATGATCCAATGTTGGGACTAAGACTGGGTTCCATTAAATTACGTTAAAACTCAAATGCGTGTAATAAGGAACTGAAAGCTCAAAGACAGGAAGATAATAGTGGCTTTTTGACTTTTCTTGCCACTTTTTTTGTTGCTTTGAGAAGTGTATGGTTTAATTGTTTAATTTTCAAAAACTGCTTTTTACAGATAGCAACCGATGTGGCTGCACGAGGATTGGATATTCCAGATGTTGAAGTAGTTATCAATTACAGCTTTCCCCTTACCACAGAAGACTATGTCCACAGGATAGGAAGAACTGGACGAGCTGGTAAAAAGGGGGTTGCTCATACATTTTTCACTAAAGAGAACAAGGTCAGGCACTGTTCTATGTCTGTTGTTTAGTCATTCTCCTCTTTTCCAGATAATATTTTGTTTTATTGATGATACTGGAACGAACTGAACCAGGGTCTTGCTGGGGAGCTGGTGAATGTTCTCAGAGAAGCTGGGCAACATATACCTGCTGACCTTGTAAAATTTGGCACACATGTAAAAAAGAAGGTATATGCATCTCCATCTTTCTTTTGCTTGTTTTGGGGACACTTTTGTGTTGCGACTTTAGCTTGATACCTATTGTCTGAGCTGTTTCTTGTAGGAGTCTAAGCTATATGGGGCACATTTCAAAGAAATCACAGCTGATGCTCCTAAATCGACAAAGATAACGTTTGATGATTCAGATGAGGAATGATATCGGGTGTGATCCACATTGATCGTAGGCTTGAATCCTATGTGTGGGTGTAAACGAGATTGATGGGTTCACTCAGTCAGACAGGAAATAGGTTAAAGTCTAGTTGCCTTGATCAATGTCTCTGTCCTTTGTTTCGTGCTGCATTGGAGCCTAATACAGGCGTTATCAACCAATGCATTATTGCTAGTTCTAGGTTCATTTTTCTTCAGACGCTATTTACAAAAAGAGCATACAGTGTGCTGTATTTGGTCATTCCTTTTTTCTTTTAAAGTCATTTTTGATCATGTTTTATAGGTCATGAGTTATTATAGATGTGCTTCGTACCCTTGTCTAATACGTCAAGCAAAAAGATTTTAATCAAAAGATAAATATTGTAAGATCAATTTTGTCATTACTAATTCATCTTTTCAAATCCATGAGTAATAAAAAAAATTAATAGAAAATGTTTATCAATTCACTTAACACAATAAACGAGTACTACATTGAGTATGGTGAAGCATATGGTTTTGCATCCTAAAGGTTGGGCTGAAAATAGTAGATACGCTATAACTTGTCTTGCCCTAGAAAACAATCAATACGAATTTTATAATAATCCGAATGAAGCACCTTGTTACAACGTTACCTTAACATAATTTGGAATTTCATAAGCCGATTATTTTGGTTGTTAGCAATAACTAGTGTCTTATATTATCAATTGCACCTAGACCCTATAAGATAGTGGACTAACCATAACTCCCAAACAAACTTATATCAAGAAATTAGTGTGATATCAATTAACATTGAAAAATGAATAAATTTGTGCCATGTTTTTGTTATATTATCTTATGAAGTTTACCCCTGTAATTCTTCAAACTAATGTTTTTCGGGTTTCGACAGCGTCAGTCGTGCATTCTTCGCTCACATCCAAACTTCATCTACACCTATGTAAAAATGCTAAGAAAAGTAAAACCCATTCAATTTATCAGAAAAAAAAACTGCGATTTAATTAAGAGACGAAGAAAAAGAAAGAAAGATTATTTGCTCATAAATTATTGAACTATATGACTTCTCCGCATATAGTCTCGATTTTATTCAATGCGCTATGGCCTATGGCCCATAAATCATTGCACTATAATAGAGAGGAAATTCCGACTTCTCACTGCCAGCGCATCAAGGACGTTGCCAATTTAACGTCCAATTGGACCGAGGTCTTGATTTCAGCAAAAAAAATACCAAGGTCCTGATTTCGACAAAATTGAAGAGTTCGGGTCCCGATTTAGTATTTTACGTACATATTAGTGAGTGCATGCGCTTGGATCATTTAGTTTATTAGCTAAATGGACTCTATGACTATTAATCATTTGGTCATGAAGTATAAAACTACTAACCTAAATAAAGCGGAGATCGGGCTACCATGGCCCAAATGGACTCGACATGGTCTAAATTGTAACTCGAGCCAAGAACATAAATTCAAAACAAGACCTTTAACGGCCTTCTAACTATTTACTCGTATCTCATAATATGGGAAGCCCTCAAATTGGAAATCTACTCTTACTAGTAGAATGGTGCAAACTTTTTGTTTGGCTAATAAACGTAATTGATCGGCAATACATCATTTGAGGAAATTTACTTAATCATATTACTAAAATAAAAGGATAATATCACTAAGTTCACAGCTACTTTCAAAAATAAACAAATATGAATCTATCTATCTATCTATCTGATGTGACACGACTTTGTTAAACGATTAACATGTCAGCAATCATTTATCACGTCAGTATGCTCATTGGTAGATCAACAAAAAATGTGTCTATCGAGATTTGAACCACTAACTTCTCCCTTACTTATTCATCACATTACCAGTGGGCTAACTATTACTTCATGCATATTCTTATATGCTCATACTATGAAAAGGAAAAAACCAGTCCAAATAAATGTAGATGACCAAATCTTTTTTAAAATGAAATCAAATCTTCTAATTGCATTTAATATAAAAAAAAATACCGAAAATAATCTGACATGTTTATTTAATAATAATTGATATAAAGTTATTAAAAAATTAAGCATAAATAAAAACTGAATCAAATCATAATTTTCGAAATTATTTCAGACATGCTGAAAATACTATACTAAAAAAAGGTAATAATTAATACACCTTGAAATATGTTAGGAAGAATATCACGTTCTTCCTAAAAACGTGTAGTACATCATTCAACTAACTATATTGTTACCTAAAATAGAAAACATCTAGCTAATATTCCTAAATTATTATTATTATTATTAAAATGTTCAATATTTACCACATTTCATTTAATATTGCCATTTCTATAATAGTGCAATATCCGACGTACCAAACAATATTTGTAAGGAAATTCGCTTAAAATTACACAAATCTTTTGCCATATAAAAATCGAAAAGAGATCTCACCATAATAAATTTCCAAAATTCTCCATAATTAAATTTACAATATATTTTCCAGAATAATTAAAACTATAATATATCCTCCAAAATACTCTCACAAAGTTTTTTTTGGCAATATCTTGAATTATAATCTGATTGAGGGTAAAATGAAACAATTTCAAAAAAAAAAAAGGATGTATAATTAAAATTAAATTTTTTTTCAGCAATTCAAAATATTATTCCATTTTACCTAAAAAAATGCTGCAAAATGAACGGATATTCCAAAAATGAAATCAAACAATTTTCAAAAATATGGATGTAGAATTGAAAAAATAAATAATGTGAGAGAATCACTTGATAAAGTATGGTACCAATCTTATTGTATTTCATAGCCGATATGGGAGTCGAACCCACATCTTGTGCGTTGCACAATGCTCTTCCAAATTGAGCTAACCGGCTTTAAGAACATTATCACACAAATTCATCAAATATGAACTTGTCCAACCTAGCCAAATATTAACAAACAGCAACTAGAGAATCGAAACCAATAAGTCTCGTCTCCCTCGTCACCCCTAAAGATAGGGACTGATATGTCTCACAAAAACATCCTACAGCATCAAGTTAACAAATCTGAAATGTTGTCCTTCAAAGAATTTTAGCAACAAAGTAGGAGATATTAAAATCAGAATGTTTGCACCAACTTAAACAAGCATCTCCATTTTTTAGTCTTTATGCTCAAGTTCAAAAAAAAAAAAAAAAAAAAAAAGGTTTCACCTTATTTACAGGCTTCCTCCAGGACCTTCCGAATCAATCAAAGCATGTAGATTCAATAGTCCAAATGTACAAGATTCTAGCAATTCATTTAATCTAAGATAGCAATTAAATGACAACAGTAAAAACAAACACAACACAATTGTTAGCATTTGGCTACTCCGAAGCATACAGTACAACCACAACAACAGTTATTCATAATGAACTAATTCCGAAAATGACAATATTTTAGCAAAGTGACCTTCTAGAGTCTTGCACGATGACTGGTGCTAATAAGCAAACAAATGCTTTAAGCGCAAAATGAAAACACCGTCTAACTATGATTTGTACAACATGTGAGTGCACAACTATTAAGGCACAAAATTGTCACACACACTAACTCAATCACATTAAGACGTCATTAAGTGTCTTATTTACTGTTACGTGGCACAAGTCTGTACATAGAATGACACACGTTTGTGCATAGAATGACACGGGTTTGTGCATAGAGAGACACGGGTTCGTTCAGAGAGTGACAGGGTTCGTTCATAGAGTGACACGGGTTCGTTCATAGTGTGACACGACTTGCTACGTAAATGACATTTCTTTTTCAATTGGAAGCTCGTTCATAGAGTGACACACGTTCGTCCATAGTGTGACACACGTTCGTCCATCGAGTGACACACGTTTGTCCACAGAGTGACACACTTTTCCATAGAAATGACACACATTTGTTCATACAATGACACACTTTTTCCATATAAATAACACTCGTTTGTTCTATAATGCAAATTTTTCATACAATGACACACGTTTGTCCATACAATGACACAGTTTTTCCATCGAAATGACACGTTTGTTCATACAATGACACACGCTTGTTTATACAATGACACACTTTTTCCATCGAAATGACACGTTTTCATACAATGACACGCTTTTTCCATAGAAATGACACACGTTTGTTCTATAACACAAAAAATTTCATACAATGACACACGTTTGTCCATACAATGGCACACTATTTCCATCGAAATGACACACGTTTGTTCATACAATGACACAACTTTGTCCATACAATGACAAATGTGTCCTAACAAGCCAGCAAGTTTACAACCACATTTATCTGTCCCTACAAACCAGCAACTAATCGTCATCTTGAGATCTAATTTATCAGGAATCATAGAAGTTCATTCAAATCGTACTTCGAAGACAAATAACAATTAGAACATCAAACCTAGAGTTCGATTGAAACAAAAAAATGACATTTAACTTACGAAATTCATTCAATTGTTGTACATTAGTGGATTTCAAAAATTGCATTAGTAGAAATTGATCCGAAACATAAGTTAAATGCAGAATCGATTCAAGTTAAATAAAATTAATCAAGTCGATTTAAATTCAAAACCGATTAATTGAAATTAAGAAAATTAAAAGTTAAATGTGTAATTAAGGAGTGCGAAAGAGAAATTACCGTCGGATTTCGCCACCGGAGTTCGCGAATGTGTCGGATTTCACTGACGTCGCCGGCCTTAGGAAAGAAAAAGAGAAAGAAAACATGCAAATCAAGGCGATTGTCCGACGAAGATGAGAGCGGCGGCAGGAGTGAGTCGATGGCGGTGAGGAGAGAATAAATACGGCGGCGAGGAGAGAGGACGTAGCGGCATTCGTCTGATGTGACGGGGCGACGAAGGTGGAGCTGGAGGTGGCGTAAGGAGAGGAGAGAGAAATTGTGACTTGAAGCAAAGGAGGAAATGTCGAGAAACTGGGAAGAAGAAATGAGAGGAGAGAGAAATTAAGAAGGTAGAGGATGGGTTTTGTTTTTTAAGCCGGTGTCATTCTATAACACATTCTGTGTTACTCAATGGTGGTGCGCAGTGTATATATATATATATATAGAGAGAGAGAGAGAGAGAGAGAGAGAGATGATCATAAGAGTACCCCTCCTTAGGTGAGTACTGCGCACCAAATAAGAGTCGTCCGATCATCCACATCTGACGCTCAACAAATCGGACACGTCACTAAGGGTAATTTAGTAATTCGCGATATTAAACAAACCCCTACCCTTTCGTCTTTAGTTTCTCTCTCCTCTCATTCACAATTTGTAAACTGCACTCCCACTTTCTCTCTCCCAACAGTTTTTCCAAAACTCCGGCGATGGCGAAACTCTGGCGACGATCAAGAAGACGGCAACGACGGCGAAAATTATCTGCTTCCCCTCTCCTTCAGCGGGTCCCTTTCCGGTGGCACCTTTCTCTCCTCGACATTTTCTCTCTCCTCGCCCGCGCTCTCATCACACCTACTTCCTCACGTCGACGTCGCAACCGCCATCTCTCTCTACCCGTCACATTCACTGCTACGGTTTCTCTACTCGCCGCCGTCAACCTTTTCTCTGTTAATCGGTAATTTTATGTTATTTTTTTGCCTGAAAATGATTTGATTATGTTAGGTTTCAATTTGATTTGATTTGATTGAATGATTTTTTCGAATTACAAACGGCGACGGCGACGACGGCGATCGACATTTTCTCAGATCTCAGGTTAGTTTATCATCCTATCTTTGCAATTAACTCATCTAGTGCTCATGTTAGTTTGTATGTTCAATTTTGAATGTGTGATTGAAGCTAAAAAATTTGATTTCTATGTATAGGTCGAATCGAAATCTAATTTGCAACGCTTTCATCTTCCGATTAATTCTAGTAGCTTTTGCGAAATTGGCGGCGCTCATCTTCTGGTGATTGTTCGGATCTAAAATCGTTTGATTTTCCGGCTAGATTCTGCCTTTTTTTGGTGTTTCGGCTGATTTTGTGACTTTGTTATGAGCGATTTAATCAGGTGAGAAAGTGCTAGAATTAAGTAGTAGGTGTTTGATGAAATGTCTCAAAGAAGCTTTCATTGCTGCGTAAATTAGTTTTATGTGTGCGAAGTTGAACTTGTTGCTAAAAAGCAAAACCTGTCATTCTATGGGCTATGTTTGTCATTGTAAGGACACTCTTGTGTCATTGTATGGACAATGGGCATGATTGGATGGAGGTGTCACTGTATGGACACTCTGTGTCATAGTATGATTGGTTGGTTGCCGTTGCGGTGGTGGCAGTGGTTGTGGTTGTTCCGATGGGTGTTTGTTATTGTATGAATAATCGGTGTCATTGTATGAATAATTGGTGTCATTGTATCGACACTAGGTGTCATTGTATGTATAGTCAGTGTCATTGTATGATGATGTCACTGTATGGACAATCTTGTGTCATTGTATGGTTTGTCCATAGAATGACACAAGTTTGTCAATAGAATGACACAAGTTTGTCCATAGAATGACACTTTGGACACGCGGTGTTATTGTTCGGTGTCATTGTATGAATTGTAGTTTTGATAGCTCATTTGGTAAAGCATTTGTGTACATACACGAATGTCGTAGGTTCGATTCCTACACGGGTTCTAAATTTTCATGTCATTGTATAGACCTTTCTTTGTCATTGAATATAGGTGTCATTCTATAGACATTTTGTGTCATTGTACGCAAGTGTCACTCTATGGCGGCGCAGTTCTCACGCGAGGGGGAGTTCGCACCTGATCTCGCCTGTATATATATATATATATATATATATATATATATATATCAAATGAGAAGTATTAGTTTCGTGAGAAGTGAGAAGTGATCACAGCCATCCACTCCACCTAAGTCTTATGGTCCAGATTAAAAACAACTATAAAAGAAAATTAAAAGTAAAAATACACCCAAACCCCAAAATATCACATTATTTTCTCTCTCCTCCCATTTCCTCTCTTCTCTCTCCACAGACCTACCCCCGCGCCGCCCACTACCACCGCTGCGTGCACCGGCAACAACCGTCTCCGGTTACGACACCACCGGAAGACTCGTCGGACCACCGCGAGGCTTCGTTCGACATCAGTGTCCTCCGTCGAGCATCGCTTGGTCGCGAAAACCGTGTTCTCTCTCCCATTTTTCGCACTCTTTTTGTCAGATCCCACCGCCTTGATTGGCCTCCGACGTCGAGCTGCAACGTCGCCGGTCTCCTCTCACCTTGCCGCATTTAATGCCCTCCCATCCTCGTACTTTCGACGGTTTTTAGGGAAATGAAACGCATGAAACGTGAGGAAAGAGGGAAAATAACGGGGCGGAGATGGTGGTGTCTGGTATTCGACGGCCGCGTCTCGTTCGACTGAGGAGACCGGTCTGGTTAGCTGTGACCGAGATGATTGAGGAGCAGGTGGGGCCGGGGGCAGGGCAGGGAGTGGCAGGGGGAGGGTGGAGGTTGGTGGTATGGGAGGAGATTGAAAATGGTGGAAGACTGGGGATTTTTGTTAATTTCATTTTTAATTTTCTTTGATTTTCTGTTTTTTTTTTTAGTTACGTAATTAATTGGCGAAATTAGCTTTAAAGTTACGTATTTTAGTTAGTAGAGATATTGGCGTTACGTCTTTTAGTTATTGGAGTTACGTCTTTTAGTTATGAAGTTATTGGAGTTACATGTCATAGTTATTGGAGTTAAAGTTGGAGTTACGTGTTTTAGTTAGTAGAGTTAAGTTGGAGTTACGTATTTTATTTAGTGGAGTTAAGTTAGAGTTACGTGTTTTAGTTAGTGGAGTTAAGTTGGAGTTACGTGTTTTGGTTAATGCAGTTAAATTGGAGTTACATGTTTTAGTTAGTGGAGTTAAGTTAGAGTTATGTGATTTAGTTAGTGGAGTTAAGTCGGAGTTATGAATATGTTGACAACATCGGAAGACTTCAGCGGTGGCCGCGAGTCTTCGCCGGCCATCAACTTTCTTGGTTGAGCATCAAGCCACCGCAAACGACGCATTCTTTCTCCCTCTTTTCTTCTTCTTTTTTCAGATTTGCCTCGGTTGTTAGCCGTCGTCGAGGTTCCCCTTCGTCGACCTCTTCCCGCTGTTAATGCAGTTAAATTGGAGTTACATGTTTTAGTTAGTTGAGTTAAGTTAGAGTTATGCGATTTAGTTAATGGAGTTAAGTCGGAGTTACGTGATTTAAGTAGTGGAGTTATTAGAGTTACTTTTTTTGTTTTGATGAAATTAAGTTGGAGTTATGTGTTTTAGTTAGTGGAGTTAAGTTGGAGTTACGTGTTTTAGTTCATGGAGTTAAGTTGGAGTTACGTGTTTTAGTTAATGGAGTTAAGTCGGGGTTATGTGATTAGTTAATGAAGTTAAGTCGGAGTTACGTGATTTAAGTAGTGGAGTTATTAGAGTTACTTTTTTTTGTTTTGATGAAATTAAGTTGGAGTTATGTGTTTTAGTTAATGAGTTAGAGTTATATGATATAGGCTGTGAAGTTAAAATGGAGTTGTTAGAGTTACGTGTTTTATTAAAGGAAATTGAGTTGGAGTTACGCGTTTTAGTTAGTAGAGTTACGTTATAGTTAATGAATTTTCGTTGAATTTGGTGGAGTTACTAATAACACTGGAGTTACACAATTTACTTTATGGAGTTAAATCACTGGAGTTAGGCAATTTAATTCGTACAGTTAAGTGACTGGAGTTAAGAGTTTTAGTTAATGAAGTTACGACTGGAGTTATACAGTTTAGTTACTGCAGTTATGCAAAATCAATGGATGAAATTACTTCTCGCTTCTCACCAAATTACCACTTCTCACTGGATAGACCCCCTATATATATATATATATATGAAATCTATCAAATGAGAAGTATTAATTTCGTGAGAAGTGAGAAGTGATCTCAGCCATCTATTCCACTTGATCTAATGGCCCATATTAAAGATTACAATAAATTAAAAATACACCAAAACTCCCCTATCCCTCACATTTTCTCTCTCCTCCCCCTTCCCTCATTTCTCTCTCCCCGCGCCCCTGCCCCGTGCCGCCCACCACCGTCGCCGGCGTGCACCATCCATAACCTTCGACGGTGAAGGAACCACCGGACGAATCGACTGACTACCTCGAGTCATCGTCGGCCACTCCTCTCCTCCGTCGAGCACGGTTACACCTCGAATAACGTCTTCTCCTTCCCTTGAGCACGGTTACACCTCGTTCTTCTCCTCCATTTTCGCGCGCGTTTTCTTCAGATTAGGCCGCCGCCGCTGCTCACCTCCGTCAATCTATACCATCTCCGACATCATCTCTAATTTCCGCCCCTATTCTCATCAAATACTCGTGCGAAAATCCTTTGACCGCAAAATACGCGATCTCCTCCACGTTTTTCGTCCTCGTTTTTATCAGATCTGACCGGGGATGATGGAGTCGTAGTTGGAGGTCGGGATAAGGTGGTGCTGCTTCAGGAGGAGGTGAAGGAGGGGTAGGGCGACGGAAAGAGAGGAATTTGAGGAGAGAGAAACGGGCGTGAGAGACGGGAAATGGTGGATGAATAGGTGGTGGAGATGCGGCGGGGGAGGAGGCTTCTGCTCGCCGGATCACGGAGCACGTGGTGGTGGAGGTGGAGCGGGAGAAGGTGGTGGACGGTGCGGTTGGTGGTGGTTGCGTGGGTGGGTGGTTGGGGTAGTGGCGGGGGGAGGAGGCTGGGTGTGCGTGGGAGGAGATAAAACTGAAAATTTTTGATTTTTTTTTAAATTTTTTTTATTCTCGGTTACGTAATTTAATTGGTGGAGTTATCTTGAAGTTACGTATTTTAGTTAGTGTAGTTCTTAGAGTTACGTCTTTTGGTTATTGGAGTTACATCTTTTAGTTATTGGAGTTAGTGGAGTTATGTGTCATAGTTTTTCGAGTTACGTGTTTTAGTTAATAGAGTTAAGTTGGAGTTACGTGTTTTAGTTAGTGGAATTAAGTCGGAGTTACGTGTTTTAATTATTGGAGTTATTAGAGTTACGTGTTTTATTTGATGAAATTTAAGTTGGAGTTATATGTTTTGGTTGATGGAGTTAAGTCAGAGTTACGTGATTTAGGTAGTAGAGTTATTAGGGTTATGTGTTTTATTTGATAAAATTAAATTGGAGTTATGTGTTTTAGTTAGTGGAATTAAGTTAGAGTTATGTGTTTTAGTTAATGGAGTTAAGTCGGAGTTACGTGTTTTAGTTAGTGGAGTTATTAGAGTTACGTGTTTTATTTGATGGAATTTAAGTTGGAGTTATGTGTTTTAGTTGATGGAGTTAAGTCGGAGTTACGTGATTTACGTAGTGGAGTTATAATGGTTACGTGTTTTATTTGATGAATTTAAGTTGGAGTTATGTGTTTTAGTTAGTGGAGTTAAGTTGGAGTTACATGTTTTAGTTAGTGGAGTTAAGTCGGAGTTACGTGTTTTAGTTAATGGAGTTATTAGAGTTACGTGTTTTATTTGATGAAATTTAAGTTGGAGTTATGTGTTTTCGTTGATGGAGTTAAGTCGGAGTTATGTGATTTAGGTAGTGGAGTTATTATGGTTACGTGTTTTATTTGATGAAATTTAAGTTGGAGTTATGTATTTTAGTTGATGGAAAGTCGGAGTTACATGATTTAGGTAGTGGGGTTATTAGTGTTACGTGTTTTATTTGATGAAATTATTAATATTACTGGAGTTAGATAATTTTGTTAAATTATTGGAGTTAAATCATTGGAGTTAAACAATTTAGTTACTGAAGTTATAAAACTAGAGTTATGCTGTTTAGTTACTGGAGTTACGCGAAATCAATGGCTGAGATTACTTCTCACTTCTCACCAAATCATCACTTCTCACTGGATAGGCCCCCATATATATATATATATATATAGGAAATCTATCAAATGAGAAGTATTAATTTCGTGAGAAGTGAGAAGTAATCTCACCCCTCCATCTCATCTTAATCCAATGGTCTATATAAAAACAAACAAACCTCAAATAAAACGAAGAAAAAGAAATTAAAAAATGCCCCCCACCCCCAATCCTTTAGATTTTCTCTCTCCTCCCCTTCCCTCTTTTCACCACCCTACGCCCCCACCCCTGTCCCGCCACACAGTCGCCGCCGGCGTGCACGGGAAGCCACCAACGGCACCTCCGACGCCACCTGAAAACTCGCCAGGCTTCGGCGAGCCTTCGGCGAGGACCACCGGCTTCATCGCCCTATAAACCAACGCAATCGACGCCTTCTCCCTCCCTTGTTTTGCGCGCTTTTCTCCAGATTTAGCCGCCGCCTTGGCTCTTCGCCGATCTCACCTCACGTGTGCGCACCGATTGCCGTGGCGTCCTCTCATTTCGCCGTCATTGAGGAAAACGAAGCAAGTGACAGAAGGGGAAAGAGGAGGAAGCGAGGGCGGCGAGGCTGTTGGCGTCGCGTCAGGCAGGCCGGGCGTGGTTCGCCGATGGTTACCAGCCCTACTGATGACGACATGGGAGGTGAGGGCGGGGGCTGAGCTATGGCGGGGGGACTGGTGGAGGGTGGGTGGTGCGTGAGGAGAGAGAAATGGTTTTGGTGGTTTTTTTTTCAATTTTTTTTTATTTTTTTCATTTTTTTGGAGTACGTGTTTTAATTATTTGGAGTTACGTGTTTTAATTATTGAAGTTAAGTGGAGTTACGCGTTTTAGTTGGTGCAGTTAAGTTGGAGTTACGTGTTTTAGTTTGTAGAGTTAACTTGGAGTTACGTGTTTTAGTTGGTAGAGTTAACCTGGAGTTGCGTGTTTTAGTTGGTAGAGTTAAGCTGGAGTTACGTGTTTTAGTTGGTGGAGTTAACCTAGAGTTACGTGTTTTATCTAGTGCAGTTAAGGTGGAGTTACGTGTTTTAGTTAGTGGTGTTAAGTTGGAATTACGTGTTTTAATTAGTGGAATTAAGGTGGAGTTATGTGTTTTAGTTAGTGGAGTTACGTTAGAGTTCATGAATTTTCGTTGAATTTGGTGGAGTTACTAATAATACTGGAGTTATAAAATTTACTTTGTGGAATTAGCTCACTGGAGTTACACAATTTAGTTAGTAGAGTTAAGTGACTGGAGTTAAGAGTTTTAGTTAGTGGAGTTACCACTGGAGTTATGCAGTTTAGTTACTGCAGTTACGCGAAATCAATGGCTGAGATTACTTCTCACTTCTCACCAAATTATTACTTCTCACTGGATATGCCCCTTATATATATATATATATATATATATATATATATATATATATATATATATATATATATATATATATATATATATAATCTATCAAATGAGAAGTACTAATTTCGTGAGAAGTGAGAAGTAATCTCAGCCATCCATCTCACTTGATCTAGTGGTCCATATTAATTTCATAATAAAGGAAAAAGTCTAACAAAATTAAACCCAAACCCAAAAACACTCACATTTTCTCTCTCATCTCCTCCCCTCTTCTCTCTCCTCTCCCACCTCCCCTGCCGCCAGACAGCCACCGCCGACGCTCACCGACCGTCACCATCGCCGGCGCCGACAGCTGCGGCCGACGCCAAAGACTCCGGCGAGTTTTCGTCGGACATCAACCGCCCATTTTGAGCACCATTCGACCACCAAAAACGACTTCTCCTCCCCTTTTTTCGTCCTCATCAGGTCTGATCGCCGCCTTCCGACACCGCCGTCGACGGTAACTTTTTAAGGCCTCCTCCGACGTTTACCTCTCTATTGCCCGGCACCACCTCTCAATTTGGCCGCGGTTGAGCCAAACGAAGAATTGAGAGGTGAGGAGATTGAGGAAATGAGATGCGCAGAGGTGGCCGATGCAGTGGTTGGAGGCAGCGCTTGGTTCGCGGTTGGTGGACGGTCATTTTGCTGGCCACTGTGGCGGTGCTGCGTGAGGTTGTGGCTGAGGTGAGGCGGGGTGGCAGTAGCGGGGGAGGGTGGCTGGGTGGGGTTAGGGGTGGTTGGAGGAGAGAGAAAATGCTAAAAATGGGGGTTTATTTTATTTTATTTTATTTTATTTTTTGAGTTATGTGTTTTTTTTTAGTTATTAGAGTTACGTTTTATAATTGTTGGAGTTAAGTTAGAGTTACGTATTTTGGTTGATGAAGTTAAGTTGGAATTGTTGGAGTTACGTGTTTTAATTAGTGGAGTTAATTAAAATTACGCGTTTAAGATTTGGAGTTATTTGTTAAAATTCTTGAAGTTAAGCTGGAGTTACGTATTTTAGTTGATGGAGTTCAATTGGAGTTATTAGAGTTACCGATTTTAATTATTGGAGTTACGTATTTTAGGTAATGGAGTTAAGTTGGAGTTATTGGAGTTACGGGTTTTAGTTGGCGGAGTTATGTTAGAGTTACGAAAGTTAAGTTGAAGTTGGTGGAGTTACGTGTTTTAGTTAGTGGAGTTAAATCGGAGTTACGTGTTTTTGTTAGTGGAGTTATTAGAGTTACGTGTTTTATTTGATGAAATTAAGTTGGAGTTATGTGTTTTAGTTGATGGAGTTAAGTCGGAGTTACGTGATTTAGGTAGTGGAGTTATTAGAGTTACGTGTTTTATTTGATGAAATTAAGTTGGAGTTACGTGTTTTAGTTAGTGGAGTTAAGTTGGAGTTATGAGGTTTTGTTGGTGGAGTTATGTAAGAGTTACGTGTTTTAGTTAGTGGAATTATGTTAGAATTACGAGAGTTAGATAATTTAGTTAAATTATTGGAATTATTAATATTACTAGAGTTAGATAATTTTTGTTAAATTAATGGAGTTAAATCATTGGAGTTAAACAGTTTACTTACTGGAGTTATAGGACTAGAGTTATGCAGTTTAGGTAGTGGAGTTACTCGAAATCAATGGCTGAGATTACTTCTCACTTCTCACCAAATTATCACTTCTCACTAGATAGGCCCTATATATATATATATATATATATATATATATATATATATATAGGAAATCTATCAAATGAGAAGTATTAGTTTCGTGAGAAGTGAGAAGTAATCTCATCCCTCCATTCAACCTAGATTAAAAACTGAAAATAAAAACAAACAAACTGAAAATAAGAAAACCCAAACCCAAATCTCACATTATTTTCTCTCTCCTTCCATTTCCTCTTCTCTCTCCACGCCCCTACCGCCGCGCCGCCCATCACTGCCGCCGCATACACCGGGAACAACCGTCACCGGCTAAGACACCGCCGGCCGACTCGTCGGAGTACCGCGACTCTTCGTCGCACACGAGACTCCTCCGTCGAGCTTTGTTTCGCCGCGAAAACCGTCTTCTCCCTGCCTCCTTTCCGCGCTCGTTTTCCAGATTCCGGCCGCCTTTTGTGTTCACCGTCGTCGAGATTCATCTTTTCCAACATCTTTCCTCATTTTCGCTACACTGCTCGTCGCTAAGCCTCAATTTCGCCGCGGAATGGCAAATCGAAACTTGTGGAAGGTGGGGAAAGAGGGGAAACGTGTGGAAATGATGGCGTCGGGGACTGGAGGGTGTCGCGTGGCTCGGCGACGGTTTCTGGTCCTATTGGTGGCGACTGAGTCACTGCCGGATAAGGTGGAGGCGTGGGTGAGGCAGAGGAGGGCGGTTGTGTCGGGTTTAGGGAAATGAAACACCTAAAACGTGAGAAAGCGGAAATAAGGGGCGGAGATGGTGGTGTTGGTATTTGACGGCCGCGTCTTGTTCGACGGAGGAGGCCGGTCTGGTGACTGAGTTGGTTGAGGAGCTGGTGAGGGGCGGAGCGGCAGTGGGGGTAGGGTTGGGGTTGGGTGGTGTGGGAGGAGAGAGAAAATGGTAGATAATTGTTTTTTTTTTTTTTTTTGTCATTTTCATTTTTTTTTTTGGAGTATGTATTTTTATTATTTTGAGTTGTGTTTTTAATTATTGGAGTTACGTGTTTTAGTTAGTGGAGTTAAGTCGGAGTTACGTGATTTAGGTAGTGGAGTTATTAGAGTTACGTGTTATATTTAATGAAATTAAGTTGGAGTTACGTGTTTTAGTTAGTGGAGTTACGTGTTTTTAGTTGATGGAGTTAAGTCGGAGTTACCTGATTTAGGTAGTGGAGTTATTAGAGTTACGTGTTTTATTTGATAAAATTAAGTTGGAGTTACGTGTTTTAGTTGATGGAGTTAAGTCGAAGTTACGTGATTTAGATAGTGGAGTTATTAGAGTTACGTGTTTTATTTGATGAAATTAAGTTGGAGTTACGTGTTTTAGTTTATGGAGTTAAGTTGGAGGTTACGTGATTTAGGTAGTGGAGTTATTAGGGTTACGTGTTTTATTTGATGAAATTAAGTTGGAGTTATGTGTTTTAGTTGATGAAGTTAAGTTGGAGGTTACGTGATTTAGGTAGTGGAGTTATTAGAGTTACGTGTTTTATTAAAGGAAATTAAGTTAGAGTTACGTGTTTTAGTTGATGAAGTTAAGTCGGAGTTACTTGTTTTATTTGGTGAAATTAAGTTGGAGTTACGTGTTTTAGTTAGTGGAGTTAAGTGGAGTTACGTGTTTTTAGTTGATGGTGTTAAATCGGAGTTACGTGATTTAGGTAGTGGAGTTATTAGAGTTACGTGTTTATTTGATGAAATTATGTTGGAGTTACGTGTTTTAGTTGATGGAGTTAAGTCAGAGTTACGTGATTTTGGTAGTGGAGTTATTAGGGTTACGTGTTTTATTTGATGAAAAGTTGGAGTTATGTGTTTTAGTTAATAGAGTTAAGTTGGAGTTACGTGATTTAGGTAGTTGAGTTATTAGAGTTACGTTTTTTATTAAAGGAAATTAAGTTTGAGTTACGTGTTTTAGTTAGTGGAGTTATGTTAGAGTTCATGAATTTTCGTTGAATTTGGTGGAGTTAGTAATAATACTAGAGTTATAAAATTTAATTTGTGGAGTTAGTTTACCGGAGTTACACAATTTAGTTAGTAGAGTTACAACTGGAGTTATACAGTTTACTTACTGCAGTTATGCGAAATTAATGGCTGAGATTACTTCTCATTTCTCACCAAATTACCACTTCTCACTGGATAGGCCCCATATATATATATATATATATATATTACCCTGGAGGATTTGTGATATGGATTTAAGAAAATCCAGGATAACAGATATTTTAACCTAAAATATGCCCTCAATCTCGGTGCATATATACATAAAAAAATATGTCTGTTAGGGTCAACGGATTACCAATATGAACATAAACAAAAATTGAATAATTTTGATTGCGCATAAATACAAAACCCTAGCACTTCATTAATCTATATATACATATATATATATATATATATATATCTATCTAGTTCTACTAAAACAGAAGCCACTAGGACACGTGTCAATATCTGGCTAAAAAATTTCCCGCTCAAAAATTTTTCCACAAATATTTTCTTCTTTAAACAAATAAAAAAATAGCTAGATGTTCCTATTAATGAGCCTAAAATGTCGCTAAAAAAATCCTCCAACAGATACGTATGAGTTTTTATAATGAGTGAATAAAAAATAAAAATACAAACAAATAACTACAATAAGGTTCTCCTATAGTCCTATCAATGAGCACATACTGTTGCTAAAAATCCTCCAACAAAAAAAAAAAAAAAACTAAAAAACCAATAAATAAGTGTTAACATTTAAAAGGACAAACCTAAAAGTCAAATTAATGTCTAGATCTCCTCCATCTTTTGCTGCAATCAGTTTTCTACCACTCACGTCTAAGAGACTGAGTATATGTTTTTTTTTTTATCATTCGTATCTTACCATTTTATTGCTCCATGAGCTCTTCACTTGGCTCCTTTATTTTCTTCCATCAAGTATGCTTAAATCTCATTGATTAATAAATTCATCAAACAATATTTTTCCCCTATTATGATCTTTTCAATTCAGCTACTTAATTATTTTTATTGATTTACTTATGGCGTCATTGTAGAAGTCAGAAGACTCTATACTTGTGTTTAGATATTCATATGAAGATTGAGTGTGCGTATACATTATACATGATGATATATGTCACGATGTTAATATCAATTTGAACTCCAACATGAATTTCGATGATATGATATTTTTTTTTATGTAGGTCACATACTAATTAATCATTTCTTGGGGCTATTACGGTAAAATCCGAAAACAATTATAATTTTGTATAAATATTGATAAAATAATTGTGAAAAGCATGTTATCATCCTCATAAACTTGAAAGATCTTTTTGTTTGAGTACTCCCACAGACTTTAACTATTGCAAACTCATAGTTGTACAATTACATGATCACTAAGCTAACAATGTTTTAAAAGATGGGACAATTTAAACTTGGGTTAGTAAATAAGTTATGAACAACAAACAACATTAACTTTATTTTCTGAAACTAAATATCTTCGTGCAACGCACGGGTATTACCCTAGTATATATATATGTACATTGACTCATTTATAACTCAATTCTGTTCCCTCGTCTTTTCCAGTGAAAATAACCCTAAACTTCCAACACAAATCCATGGCTAACAAGGTGATGTTGAAAGATCTCAAGAAAACCACTCTAGAGAAGAGTGCCTCCAAAGTTTCCAGTGCCTCTCGGTTTGTCTCCAACAAGACAAATCAAATGAGATACCAAAGCTAATCCTACTGCTTACTTCACTACTGAACTTCTTTTAATAGACGCTGAGGTATGAGCAAATTAATACACTCTATCAACTATATAACTAAGTTTATATGGAACATTGATTGCATAATTCGTGATAATAAATGCAGGGTACGAAAATGCAAGGTTCTCCAAGAGTGTGTGTGTGTGAGGATGAATCCGGACATTATCAAGTCCCCCATAGATATCAACAACTGTAAAGTGGTATGAAATCTAACTACATTAACATTTGGTTTAATAATTAATCGTGTGTCTCCTCTGATTTAATTGTGGATATAGATGCTGATGGCGATTGGTGGTATAAAGTAAATGTATGGGCGGACGATGACACGGAAAACATTTGTTTCACATTGTTTAACAATGTTGAACATTTCCTCAAAAAGTCGGCCAAGGCTATTAGACAGGCACAAGAGAAGGTATTTGTACAACTTTTATATTAAATTTTCATTAATAACAAATCTGAAACTTACTAGACAACACTTTGCAGGCCGGTGACCTTGAATCTTTTTCCAGAAGAATTTGATGCTTTCTTAAATAATACTTATCTCTTCTTGCTGAGGGTAACACAAGACCGTAATATTGATATGGGATACAAAAAATTCGATCACAGTGAATGCCATGACACAAGACCCTGATCTCATGGCTAAGTTTGCTGTGATATTAACTTCTCAGGCACTCTTCAATTCTCAACTACTACATTGGACTCTGTTTTATTCATAATTATATTGTAACTAACATAATATCTGAACAGGATTGCACATTCAAGAATGCCGCCGAATCTGAACACCATGCTTCAATAGAGGAGACCAAGGAAAAGGTGCTAACCATATTACCCTAAATGTCAAATTAATCAACTTTGGGAGAAGTTTTTGTGATATATCATCATTTCATTATGCAATCTGTGTTTTCAAATGTACTCTAGAAAATAATCCTACAAACCAAGGAATGGCGTGTGACAATGCTGGAGCAAACACATAGTTGAAAAGACCTCTGAGGGAGCTTAACACCACCCCTCAGTGAGATTACAAATGGTAATTCCTTAAATTGATCTCTACTATAATATATATATATATATATATATATATATATATATATATATATATATATATATATATATATATATATATATATATATATATATATATATATATATATATAGGCGAGATCAGGTGCGAACTCTCGCTCGCGTGAGAACTGCGCACCGCCATAGAGTGACACTGAGTGTCACATAGAGTGACACCCGCGTACAATGACACAAAATGTCTATAGAATGACACCTACATACAATGACAGAGAAATGTTTATGCAATGACATGAAAATTTAGAACTCATGTAGGAATCGAACCTACGACATTCGTGTATGTACACAAATGCTTTACCAAATGAGCTATCAAAACCACAATGCATACAATGACACCGAAACAATAACACCGCGTGTCCATAGTGTCACTCTATGGACAAACCTGTGTCATTCTATTGACAAACCTTGTCATTCTATGGACAAACCACGAATAACACCACTAATAACACCGAAGTGCCTATAGTGTCATTCTATTGACAAACTCGTGTTATTCTATTGACAAAACTGTGTCATTCTATGGCACCCGCACCAGCAACCACAACCACAACCACACAAGAGTGTCCATCCAATGACACCAACTACCCATACAATGACACAAGAGTGTCTATACAGTGACACCATCATACAATGACACGAGAGTGTCCATACAATGACACCATCATACAATGACACGAGAGTGTCCATACAATCACAGAAGAGTGTCCATACAATGACACTGACTATACGTATGACGACACCTAGTGTCGATACAATGACACCAATTATCCATACAATGACACCGATTATTCATACAATAACAAACACCCATCGGAACAGCCACAACCACCGCCACCCCCGCAACTGCACCCAACCACCACCACCACAACCACAACCACAACCAAAACCACTGACCGCCACCACCGCCTCCACCAATAACAACAACAACAACAACAACAACAACAACAACCGTGAAAACAACAAATAACATACATCATTTGCTATAATCAAATCGATTAACCGACAAAATTACACAACAAATCAAATAAAACATCAATTTTTCCATGTAATCGAATCGAATAATCATGAAGAAATCGAAATATAAATCTCATATTCAATCTAACAATAATTGAAAACAAAACGCCGAATTAAGAAGAAATCGAAATATAAATCTCATATTTGAATTAAATGAGATTTCAATTGAAATAATATAAATCTTAGATTCATCGATGAAGCGTGCACCTGACGCGACGAGGTGGTGGTGGCAGCGACGACGCGACGGAGGAGGAGAGAGAAAACGACGGAGGCGTCGATGGGAGGGGCGACGGCGAGATAGTGAGAAGTCGCGAGATTTAGAGTGGCCGCGAAGAAGAACAAGCCGTGACGGAAACGGTGTCGGAGCGGTGATGGAACCGCCGGCTGCAGTGGTGTCGGAGGCGGCGATGGAAGGGAGTGTCCGAGTGAGGAGAGAGAAAATGTGGAGGAGAGGACTGAGTTTCAAGAGAGAGAAAATGAATGTTGCAAATGATTTGGAAACCGAGTATTTCTTATTTAAACTAGGGACATGTGGCTTAATCTGGGGCGTCGAAATTGTTAGATCGTACGGCTGAGATTTGGTGCGCAGTACTCACCTAAGGAGGGGTACTCTTATGATCCTCACTCTATATATATATATATATATATATATATATATATACAGGCGAGATCAGGTGCGAACTCCCCTTCGCGTGAGAACTGCGCACCCGCATAGAGTGACACTCTGTGTCACATACAGTGACACGCGCGTATTATAGTAAAAAAAAAAAAGAAGAAGAGAAAGGGAGTTTTCCCTCTTCCCGTCATAATCTTCACTCACTTTCTCTCTCCTCTTCCTCTTATCTCCTGCTCTTTCTCTCTCTTCCAAACTCCCCAAAAATTAAAATCGCGATCTCCATCTTCTTCGCTTCGATTAGATCCGTTAACAACGATCGATGCATACATACGCTACACCAATGGCGACACCAGTAGGTATGTAACTCAGATTCGTGTTTTATTTAACAAATTTTTGAATTTAATTTGAATGTTTTAGATTTGAAAATTTGGGGAAAAAGATCAAATTACTCGAGTTTACAACTAGAATGATTCGTTCGGTTTGATCTATGTTCTAGGTTGATTTGTTTTTTTTTTTTTACAAATTTTATATTGATTAATAAGATTTTAGATTTGTAATTTCGTGGAAAATACAATGACACTAAATAAACAATCCAATGACATTATTATTTCGAATATTAGTTGAAGAATCGAAATTCATAATTAAATTTCTAGGTTTTAGATTTTTTTTAAATTCGAAAATACAATGACACTTACTACACAATAGAATGACACTAACTTAACTGGGAAAATACAGTGACACTTCCTACACAATAGAATGACAGTAGGTAAAGTTCGAAAATACAATGACACTTACTACACAATTGAATGACACTTACTGCATAAAATACAGTGATGCTCTTGATTGTATTAGATTCAAATTAGTCTGTGTCATTCTATGGGGGTTCAGTGTCATTGGATGAGTATGTGTCTGTCATTGTATGTTGATTCATGTTCATGCTCAATTTTCAGAAACAGGTACAACACCTCCATCTATGGTATCCTTTACTCCTGATCTGGGAATTTGTTGTCTTAAATGTACGAATTTGATCTTTAATTACACAAGTAATCGAAAGGCAGCTATGCTGAATTTTGCTGATTTTTTTTTCACTCTATGTACATACCACATTCGTGTGTCATGGATTTATAATTTCGTGGAAAATACAGTGACACCAACTAAACAATATAATGACACTATTTTTCGAATATTAGTTGAACGATCTAATTTTAGAATTAAATTCATAGGTTTGAGATTTTTAGATTTCATGGAAAATACAATGACAATTGCTGAATAATAAAATGACACTAGGTTTGAGATTAATTTTTTGAGTGAAAACAGCCTGTGTCACTCTATGGACAAACCCGTGTCACTCTATGTACAAACGTGTGTCATTGTATGGTTGTGTAATTCTATGAACAATTGTGTGTCACTTTATTTACAAACATGTGTCACTCTGGACAAACGTGTGTCACTCTATGGCTGTGTCATTTTATGTCGGTGTCATTCTTTGGAGGAACGTGTGTCACTCTATGAACAAACGTGTGTCAATCAATAACAAAACGGAGTGGATGGACCTAGTTTCCGATGATTTATGTTTTGTTCGGAGTGAGTTATTCACAAACTGATCCTGTTCTGATGGAGATGCTTGAAAATTTCTGTGAAGCCGTACCGTTTGTGTGCTTTAGATTCAATTGTATATGAATTTTCAAAATCTTAAGGTCTGTTTGTCTGTTTTTCAAAAGATTCAATTGGACTAACTACTCCCTATGAAAGAGCTTCTCATGTACACAATTCCAGTGATATATTAATGGAATTAATGAAATACTAGCTCAATTGGTATGACACTAGTGCAAATATGCACAAGTGTTGTAGGTTCAATTCCTACATGAGCTTTCTAAACAATGATTGTGAAATTGACTCTTCAAGCTAAAACAAACTTTCACCATGTTGTGTAGCTGACATGGGAATCGAACCCACACCTCGTGCATTACAGTTGTCCTCTTAATTAGTTTCATTCGAAAGATGTATTTTATCAAGCATGTAGTCTACGTAGGAATTGAACCTACACTCTCCGTCCATCAGACGACGCTCTACCAATTGAGCTAGTAGACTATACAATTGGAAGATAATGCATAAAATTAAGATACGAACTTCAAATTGTTTACCAAATGAGCCATCAAACTAACACAATCTTTCATAGTACCCATCACAAGCAATAGCTAGCCGAGAACAATTTGGATTTCACAAACCACATTCCATCAAATGACACCCACTCTCATACGATGTGACACTTAGTGTCCATAGAACGGCACCGACACCCATACAATGACACCAACTGCCCATGCAGTAACAGCCAATACAATGACACAAAAGTGTCCATACCAAGACACCGAATATCCATACAATGACACCACCGTCCATAGAATGACACTCAACCGTCCATACAATGACACCGAATGTGTGATAGAGTGACACAGAATGTGTGATAGAATGGCACATATCCCACTGTCCATACCATGTCACGTACAATGACAAAGAGTATTCCATAAAATGACATATCCATCAAATATCTCAAATCATATGAAATGGAATTCAAAATCAAATAAACAATGACACACGAGTGTCCATACGGTGACACCTCCATCCAATGACACCTACTATCCATACAATGACACAAGAGCGTACGCACGATGACACCTCCAACCAATAATGCTCATTGTCCATACAATGACACAAGAGTGTCCGTACAATAACACATGAGAGTCCATACAATGACACTCAAAATCTATCAAAATGTTCACATAATTTGCAGGAAATAAAGGTAGAAACCCTAGATTTTCATCTAAACTGGAAAAAAAATTGCAGAATCTAAACGATAGGATGAACAAAATCAAAACATTCCGAAACAAAGTTAAATGCAGAATCTCGCCGGGAAATCAAATTAATCATATTGATTTAAATTCAAAACCGATGAATTGAAATTGAGAGAGTTAAAAGTTAAATGTCAAATTAAACGGAAATCAAAATTAAATCGCAAAATCGGAAATCGAGTCGGAGCAACTAATTGACGATTCAAACCAAAATCAAAATCAAAACACAAACAAACAAACGCAAAAATTAAATTCAAAAATCGATGAATTGAAATCCTAGACCTTTCATATCAAAATCACAATCAATTAAAACAATGAAGTAGGAATAAAACAGATCGAAATCAGGCATAATCTGAAAAAATTGCGCCGATAGATGAATTAATTAAAGAGGAAGGAAGAATAACTAACCTGAGATCTCGCCGACGTGAACACAAAACAGGTCGGAGAACACGAAATCAACCAAAATTTGAAGAAAAAACTGTTACCGGAGATTGACGGCCAGAGGAGAGAAAACGCGGCGGCGTAGATGAGAAGAGATGCGATGGAGGTGAGAGAAACCGTAGCGGCTTGTACCAGAGGCGTCGAAGGTGGCGGCGTCGACGCGAGGAAGATGAGAGCGCCGGGAGAGGAGAGAGAAAATGTGGAGGAGAGGGAGAATAGGAAGAGAGAGAAACGAGAAAGCTGAAAATGATGGGAAATTGGGGAAAAATTAGAAATCAACTTCTTTTCTAGTGGAAGACAGGTGGCATAATCTTGGACGTCGAAATTGTTGGATCGTACGGCTCAAATTTGGTGCGCAATACTCACCTAAGGATGGGTACTCTTATGATCCTCGCTCTATATATATATATTACCGTGCAAAATTGTACACGTATACCTAACCTAGCTGTTTTGATTCCACACTTCAATTTTTCAGTTAACACACCTAGACAAGAGACCTCAAGGCAGAGAACAAGAAGAATTCTGTCATAATTGCGTAACCAAGAAATGCAAAAGGAGGATACGTTGATTATTATTAACAATCAGATGACCCCTATAAGTGTTGCAAGTCCGATTTTGAGCACCTCTCAGTGACATTACAAATGATAATGGTTTGACTCTACCTTTTATGTTTCTTTTTTTTTTTTGTAAAAGTTTGTATTAACTCCTATTGCAATGAAAGTGTATTAACTCAAACAATCAAATGTCCAGCAAGAACAACCAGTAGCGAAACCACTCGACAGAGAATCGGACGATTGTTAACGGAAATAACCGTACAAGAAACAACATGTATAATATAAACCCTAGACACTTCCACCATTTCTTTGACACTTTCTACACATAAAACCCTTCATTCTCATCGCAACTTCACCATATATAAACCCTCATCATTAATCCTACACATGACCACTTTCATATCCATCACCATTGTACAACATAATCACTAATATTATTTCTCTAAACCTAAATACATATCTTCTCATTCCTCTCAACGCCATAGCCACTACCATAATTCATCTATCACCGTTACATCAACCTAATCTCCACCATTAAGCCATTAGCCATTGTTGAGCCCAAATACATTTATCAACCCATTATCTCATTGATATTACATTATCTCTTGTTAGATTATAAATCATTGTATATGTACTCATCAACTATATCATTCAACACGGAGAAACACTACTAGAATATCTACTAAAAGCACTTGGCGGGCTAACAAGATCCCCCCATGGTTTTTTCCCTTATTCATAGGGTTTTCCACGTACAAAAAATCATTTGTCTCTCTATCTTTTATCTTCTTGCATTTAGTAGTGTTTTAATATTTTATATTTGTGTTTAGTACATTTAGATTCTACTTGATAGACAGTGCTGGTCAGTCCGATCATTGATCCTCGACCTCAATCCTTGATCCTCGACCTCGATCCTTGGTCCTTGACCTTGATTCGCCTTGACCTCCATCCTTGATGCTCGATAGAACCTGTCTGATTGATTCTACTTGTCTGATTGATTCTACCTGTCTCTCCGACAGTACCTATCTGATATAGTCTACTTGTCTATCAGACGAGGTCAACCTCGTAAAAATCGCCCGTCTACTTGATAAAGTTTGTCCACTTACTTGATAGAGTTTGTCCGTATATCTATCATACAGAAATTTCATCTAGGACGAGTAGTAGCAAGTTGACTAATTGACCCTCAATCTAAGTGTATCCGATACGTGGAGTTTTTTACCAAAACATACCCAGCAGAAGTTGGATTGGGGATTTCGTTGATGGAGAGAGATTGGATGTTTTCTACTAGGGCTTGCTCTTTATCCATCGATACGGCGGCGGAAACGGCGGATGAGGCGGCGGCGGATAGAATAGATAACACAGAATTGGGAGACTGAGGTGCAGAGCCGAGTCGAGAACGTTGACGAGCTTCATTTAACCCATGAAGCAAGCGGTAAAAAAAACCAGGGTTGGTTGCGTAAAAGTGGCTATACATGTAGCGATTAGTGTTTGTTGTAATGGTAGCGTTTCAAGGAGATGTCATGGAGGTAACTTTACAACTGGTTGTTATGTTACCAAAATGATGTAAAAGAACTTAGTTAACCTTCGGTGCAACTAACTGTAGTTGTACCGGAGTAGTTTAAGTGACACTAATTTTGAAACTTCAGTAGTCGAATATATTGTTTGGGTAAATGATATGCAGTCTTCACAAATAAATAGAGATTGTATTCTACTAGTATAAGTTAATGTCAGATCAGCCGGATTTATTGCGTCATTAGAGTAAATCGGCAACTAACGCATGAACAGTTAAAATCAAAATTACACACTTGAAAGGTCTGCGAAAAATTTATAACATAAAAAAAAAACCGAGTTGAGATTTATCTTTTGATAGTATTGTGAACTGTGTAACAAGTAATAACATGGGAGAGATCGACAATGGGTCGGATATTTTAGAGATGAGTCCATGGAAGTGCCACGTACACATTAAGTTTCTTTTCACCTGCGTAAGACTCGACCAGCTCTTGGAGTTTCTTAGGTGAACAGGCTACATCATAACGTTCAGCACTTTTGCTGAGGGAGCTTTTATAACATCCAGACTTAAAGCCTCCGTGTTATAATCAATAGAGAGGCGTCCTAAACAAAGGGCGGAGCAATTAACACTCCTTAATATAAATTCTATATCCAAGAAGCGCAAAAGGACATGACAAAGGCGTGCCAATAGTCAATAATGGCGGTCCTAAACAAAGGGAGAAGCTATCGACACTCCTTATTGAAAATTCTAAAATCAAGAAGGTGATATATATGGTGTACATGATGGTTATCAACCTGCAAATTTGTCAGGTAGAGGAGAATTTGAAGAGCCGGCTTTGTTAGAACTACTACATCCCGGCTGGTCAGAAAATGTATCAGCATAAAAAAATTTATGGGGGTATTTGCTAACATTCACATGCCAAATAATACACCGGAGCTAAGTTACAGGATGAGCTTAAGCCTTACAGGTTCCAAGATTCAGGCTTTCATTCAGCTTCCTCGACATATTAAAGCATGACAGTTCATGTGAGAGATAGATCATGGGTCTGAGTATTGAGTCCATGGAAGTGCTACACATTCACCTGGTGATCCTGTAGGACTGACAGATTCAGAAACAAACATGTCAACACAAGTTCTGGATAAATCACGGGGAACTGAAAGTGCAGCCAACATATAGGATATCATCAAGAGCAATACAATCGCATACCTTGACCAAATCTAGGAGTTTCTTAGGTTCGCCTTCACTAAAGTGATCCCGAACAGGCTGAAAATAATAAAGAAAATAAATCATATGATCAGCTTTTGTATATAATAAACATCAAAAATAACTGTTTGCAAAGAGTATAGAAAGCGTGTGGACAAATTACCTGCAGAAAACTGTTCAGCGCTTTTGCTAAGGCAGCTTTCACATCATACGGCAGCAAAGCCTCCGTGTTATAATCGACCACCAGCTCATCAAAGCTTTTGTAAGTCCTGAACCAAAGACGATAAGACAACATGAGCCAGGCGTTCTCAATACGAGGTTAGGTTATATAGTGGCAAAGGCTTACCTGGCTCCACCATCTTCATTGCTCCGTTCCACTGTAAATTCCTGTACTCGTGGGAATACGACATATTTCAAGTATTCCAGACATGGATTTCCATCAACTGTCTTCGGAGGGCAATATGCCATTCTAATTTTAGCATTCACTACATCCTGAGATAACAAAGAAAACCGCTTAATGATACTAGAGGTACAAAAGATTCAATTAAATAGACAATGAAGTTTTTATCATACCGCCTCATCCTCCATAAAAATTGCAGATGATTCCTCAGATTTTGACATCTTTGTTTGCCCTTCTAACAAGCCTGGAAGCATATCTGCCAATCAACAGACAAATTGTGAGTCTAACAACGGCAGGCAATCAATAACACCTGCGACTGCGTGCTACCAGAAACAATAACACAGAGAAAGGATGCTGGATGCATACGGTGTGATAGTATAATGGGCTTATTCTTTCTCTTGATGTCATCACAATACTCCCGAGCTAAAACATTAACCTTACGCTGGTCCATACCAAGTTGGCAAATGTCCGCCTACTCATAAATCATAATATAGGATAGAAAAATTAGTCAGTACCGATTAATTTTCACAAAAAAAATCCGAGGAGAACATCAAATCTGACAAATCCACATATGTATACTGCCCTAAATTAGATATAGAAAAAGGATAGCCAAATAAAGAAAGGTCAAGACATAAACCTTCAGAAAAAAGACATCGGCACACTGCATGCATGGATACAGGATCTGTGCACCAGACAACTTATCCTTTTTGTCATCTTCGCGACCCATAATCTGACCGCACCTGGACAGATAAAACAACAGGCATTGTGTCAGCCTAAATTGAAGAGGGCACATATAGGAGGATTGCGCTTAATACTAATACAAAACAAAACTCGCCTTATTAGCCTAAGTAGGGTGTTTTTTCGAGCAATATCCATTACTATAGGCCAATACTCACGAGCCCGTGAGTTAATTTCTTCTGAGGACCATAAAAACTCAACTTTCCCCTCGCTGATATCCATGCCACTCGCTTTCCAGATTTCAATGAAGTATTTCCCCACTACTTCAATTTTCTTTAAATCACCTCCCATTTTGTTATTTAAGAAGCCGAACCAATCTGCAATCCACATCCTTACTTTACAGCCTGCAGATGTTAGTCTGTTCACATTTACTGTCTTCATAAGCCCCTGCAAACATAACAGCATTACCGAAAAACAGATCTTGGAAAATCCAAGCTTAATATTACAATAACAGATGCAAATACTAAGAAGACAAAAGAATGTACCTGAGCAATATGCATACGACCAGAGGGTTCAAACCCATCATAAGAAACTGGTACATCTTTGTGTGCAAGAAGATTTTTAAGCTCATCTTCCTGAATGCACTCTTCCCCAACACTTATTATTGTATTAAACCTCTCATCCAACGACATCCTAATAATTCAACACACCCACAGAAATACATTCAATTCAAACTCTATGAAATACCACCATCGCATATATACAAGTTGATGAGAGATCTCTTGATTACCCAGAGTGAGAGTGTGGAGTGTTGTTGACGGCAACGGATTCCTTCACTTTCTTCTTATCCGCTTTTGTTGAAGTTGTTTGTTTATATCCCTGAAAGAAGACCATAGCAGCTGTTAGGATGATTATTTTGTCCCGGCAATTGTGTAATGTGTACGACTATATAGAACTTTTTTTATACTACTTTCTCCCCAAGTCAGAAGTCAGAACTGCCCTAAGGTGGATGTTAGTTGGCCTTGTTCAGGGAGCTTACATGTTACACCACACTAGGTTCACCTTTCTTGAAAGAAAATGAGATAAAAATAATACCAAAGAGGGGAAATTACTAACCTTGACCTTCTTTAGCAAATCTTTGGCATTGATATCATTAGCAAAGTGATCTCGCACAGGCTGCAGGCAATGAAGAAAGCGTAAATCACACAGAAAATATGGCCTTGAATTGGAAATTAATTATACAGCACAATGGATCCTCACTATGGCAGCAAATCGGGGGGCATACCTTTAGAATCTTATTCAGTGCCTTCGATAAGGCGGGCTTCACATCACCAGGATGAAGTGCCTCTCCTTCGTAGTCAACAACCAGTTCGTCAAAACTGTGGTACATCCTGAAAACGAAAGCAAATTAGCAACATAAGAAAAAATTAACCTTTTGGAGGAGGATCCGAAAGATTAGATTCTAAAGCGGCCAGCCTTACTTACTTATCTCCCCCAAATTCAGCTTTGCGTTCGACAGAAAACTCGTTGAGCCATGGGAACACAATGTACTTGAGGTATTCCAGACAAGGGTTTCCATCAACAACCTTCGGAGGGCAGTAAGCCTTTTTGATCTTCACATTAACTTCAGCCTGAGGAGGAAGGCCAAAAAAAAAACATCTTATGTACATAAATCAGATTAATTTCTCTGTGTAAATACTGAATACAACAGCCACAAGTATGCAGTAGTAAGGTTGTACGTATTACCTCATCATCATCCATGAATATTGCAGATGACGCGACAGAAGTTGACATCTTTTCTTGGCCTTGTTGCAAGCCCGGAAGCATGTCTGCGGCTCAACAATTAAAATACAAGTTATACATATCCGTAAAGACAGCAGCAAAATAAAAATGTTATAAGGTTGCCACAAAGTATGAGAACTTCAAAGAAAGGATACATACGGTGTGACAATATAATAGGTTTGCCGAGTTTGTCTTTCAAAAGTTCAGCATAATCTCGAGCTAGATTTTTAACCTCGCGCTGGTTCATACCCTGGAGGCAAATGTCGGCCTATTCACAAAAGGAAGTCGAGTGTTATAAAACGAAAAGAATATTCAGTAGCGTAAATAGTACCACTTTACATGAACGGTAATGAGAACCAAACAGGAAATGCAAAATGGAACCAATGACCCCATGACCTTAAGGCTTAATAGCATACAGGGCCGGCCCTGACCCCCGGCGAGGAGGTGCGGCCGCCTAAGGCCCACCGTTTACAGGGGCCAATCTCTTTGAGAGGTAGTAAAGTGGAAATAAATATTATAAGGTTAATAACTTAATTTCTTCAAAAATGGAACCATAGCCTATTGGTTGAGACAAGATTATGTTGATGGGCCGTATAGTTGCACAAGTTCAAACCCCCCCAAAGTGCAGTTTTTTATACTTTTTAAGCCTTTTTTCTTAACTTAATTTTTCACTTTTACATTTCATTCGTCATATTTCCAATGGTTAAGAAAGAAAGCAAATTGGTCTAAATATATTACCAAATACTAATACACCCTCCTACCCAAATATATCTCCACACGCTTTATATATATAGGGCCCCACTTTTCAACTTCGCACTAGGGCATTCAAAATGTCAGGAACGGCCCTGATAGCATAGAGCAGATAGAAAATTTCATCAAAAAAAGTATTAGCAGCAATAATAATAAAGCAATGATCCCAAGTACCTTTGAGTAAAGGATAGCGGCACACTGCATGCAAGGACACAAAATTTGAGCTCCAGATAAGTCGTCTTGGGCAATTTGACAGCAACTGCAAAAGGCAAAATTGTAGCATCGGTCATTATGTCATTGCAGATGCCAGAAGACACTAAATTAGTAGTGACACTCACCGAGTGAGCCTGTGGATTTCGTTTATACGGGCTATATCCAAAACCAATGGCCAGTAATCATCATCTGCGTGTTGGTCTGAAGCCCATAAAAACTCAACTTTGCCAGAAGAATCCATTCCTGCAGCTTTCCATATTTCGATAAAATATTTCCCCACAACTTGGATTTTCTTTTCATCACCTCCCAATTTGTTATTTAGAAAGGCAGACGAATCGTCAATCATCAACTTTACTTTACAACCACCACAAGTTAGCTTCTTCACATTAATTATCTTCACAAGTCCCTGAAAACATGCCCACCATAATCATCATACCAATCTCAGGAAGATTGATGAAATATTCTACAAACAGCAGACAAAATTAACACAAAGTTCGATCAATGCATTAAAACTTAGATAACCCACCAATCAAAATCAAAATCAAAATCAAAATAACATAAAGATTCAAACTTTATGAAAAAAAATTACCTGAGCAATATGCATGCGACCAGAGGGTTGGAAGGCGTCGAAACAAACGGGTTCATCTTTCTTAGTAAGCAGATCCTTGAGATCTTCTTCTCCAATGCACTCCTCCCCAACACTTGTTATTATCTTTATTCTCTCTTCCAATGCCATCATCCTCCTCTCCTATCAGATGATTTCAGAGAGGGTGTGGCGGCTGAGAGAGAGATTAGGGATTGTTACTAAATATCTACCGCTCTTCCAATTTATAGCCCCGTGGGCGTGGGGTGGCGCGGAGATCGTCTGGATCTTCCAGTTCTCCCTTCCATTAGCTGACACGTGTATATCGCACTAAAACCAACGGCCAAGATGCACTTAACAAAAAAAAAAAAAGAAATTGAAAACTAAGCTAATTTGAAGTAGTGTAGTTAGAGCTGGCATCACGGGCCGCGGGCCACGGGCGGCCCGACCGCCGGCCCGGCCCGGGCACGAACACGGCCCGAAATGGTATCGGGCCAGCCCGGCACGAAGCACGACGTGCTTGATCCGGGCCACGGCTTTGAAATGGGGGAAGAAGCCGTGCTTTGGCACGGCCCGGCACGAGGCACGATGGTCCGGCCCGTTCTAGGCCCGAAATTAGGCACGCTAGGTACGGCCCGCCAAAGCCCGGCCCGGCCCGGCCCGGAAAAGAAGACCGTTGGAAGAAGGCAACGGCTACTTGGTGAGTTGGTGTGTTTTGTTTTTTTTTTTTTTTTTTTTAAGTTTCTCCAATTACTTATACACCACTTATCCCTCCATACACAATTACTATAAATACCCAACACTTCAACTCAATTTTTCACAATTCATTCCAACTCTTCTACTCATCTTTTCTACACTTTTCTCATACACATTTATCTCTCCATTGCAATATTATAAATACAAATTACTTACTCAAATAATATATTAATTCCACAATTCCTAAATTATATCTTATATTAATTAGTCATTACAATTACTAAAAACATTAGTATAATATTCTCTTATATATTTCTCTCTCTAATTGCTTGTAATATTTTATATATATAATTACTTACTCAAATAATATATAATATATATACTATCTAAAATTTTATTATAATTACTCAATTGTTAATTTTGGAAATTAGAGTAAAAGGTGAAGGGTCGAAGTCCAACCTCCAAGGTTCTAAGTCGTGAATCGATCAAATACCAAGCTTCTCAAAAGCTAGACGCACTTATTCCGAAACCGATTTTGGAGGAGAAATTTCTTTACTTTATATTTTCAAACATTATATTCATTGTTGCATGTTATTTTTGCATTAGTTCACATAATTATATTTTGCATTAGTTCACAACTTCACACAATATAATTAATTATATTATTTACATTACATAATTGTTGGCTATGGAACAAAATTTCCAAAACCCTTTTTCCACTTCCAAAAGATCACGTCTCCGGGATGAATCTACATCATCCCCTCAAACACCACCCACCCAAGCAACGGACATGAACCAATTCACAAATTATACTCCTTCCCACCCACAAAACATGCAATGGCAATCTTTTACACCGTTTGCTTTGGATCCTAATCAACAACAAAATCTAAGAATAACTCCGACAAATTTATTTTCAACTCCTCCCGGCTTTGATAGTCGACCCTCACAAATTCCACCTTCATTTACTAATACTTTTCCTTTTATGCCACAACATCCCACTTTTGATCAACGACCTCCACAAATTCCACCACAAATTCCACCTCAAATTCCCACATTTCAACAATCACAAGAAGATTCCACACAAACGTCCACAAATTTGGATCAAACCATCCCGCCCGATCCCACGGATGTTTGGATGACCGAAGAACAAATGGCACCAATTAGAAATAGAGTTAGAGCAAGTCCCGTATGGCAATCTTTTATCCAAACCGTTGACAAGTTAAAAGCCAAGTGTGTGCATTGTAGTACTATATTTACTTGCAAATCAAAAAACGGAACCGGCCATTTGCTTCGACACATGAAAATGTGTTCTAAATTGCCCGATAGTAGTCAAAGATCAATGGACAATTACATGTCTAAATCCAAAGGAAAAGAGCAATATGTTTATGATTATGATCATTGTAGTGCACAATTATCTAAAATGGTTATTCAAATGGAAAGTCCATTTTTAAGTGTTGAGCATCCGTCATTTAATAATTATGTCACTTCAAACAACCCCGAGCACAAGCCAACGGGAAGGAGAACATGCAAAAGCAATGCAATGGCACAATATTTAACTATGAAGCATCAATTAATTTCTGAATTTGCTTCTTTGACATGTAGGTTTAATTTAACCGCTGATGCTTGGGATTCCGGTATTGGTATTTCTTATATATGCATTACTGCTCATTGGATAGATGCTCATTGGAAAATACAAAAACGTATTATTTGCTTTTCAAAGTTAGAGCATCCTCATAATGCCGTAAACATGCATAACATTATTCTTAATGGCATTTCTGATTATGGTATTAAATCTAGAATTTTATCACTTACTTTTGATAACGCCACAAGTATGACGGCTGTGGCTAATATGCTAAAAAGTAGTCTAGATGACGTTCTTTTGAACGGCGATTTGTTGCATATGCGATGTGCTTGTCATATTTTAAACTTATGTGTAAGTGATGGTCTTGAAGGACTTAGACAATATCATGATTATTTTAGAACTGTAGTTCTTCACTTGCACACCAACAAGGTAAGACGTCAAGCATGGAGAAATTATTGCCGAGAAATTGGTGTGAAATATAGAAAATTTCCTTGCGAAAATAACACTCGGTGGAATTCTATGTATATTATGTTGTCCGCTATTATTCCATATAGAGTGCCTTTGACTAACTTTTGGAATGCTATTTTTCCCGATAACCCTTTACTTGATACGCATTGGAACAATATGCAAATGTATTTTGATTTTTTAGAAACTTTTTCCGATGCAACTAAATCTTTCTCTCATGTTTATAAGCCAACTTCTCCTCATTTTCTTTCAAACATTATTTCCATTGCAGAACTATTTTCTAATAATCGTGGTTCGGATTCTTATAGTGGGTTTTTACCCAAAATGGAGGCAAAATTTCTTAAGTATTGGAAAAAAATTCCACTTGTTTATGTTTTTACCATGATTTTAGACCCTAGGTGGAAATTTGATGGTACTGTCTCTTTGATTGAATACTATATGGAGATGATGAACTTAGATTTCGATATAGATTCATATAGTGATGAGATTAGAACTGCTTTCTTTAATGTTTTTAGTAATTACGAGTCTCGTTTTGGTTCAAGAAGTCGTATATCGTCTTCACATTCCGGTGCAGGTAGTAGTGGTGATCACATGAGTACAAAGTATGCTACTCTTAAATCCAAAATTAATCAAAGAGGGGCAAATGTGGGACAATCTACTAGATCCGACTTGGCCGAGTATCAAATGTATTTGAATTATGATCATATGGGTCCTTTTTCAGATGAAGCTTCGAGCAACTTGGATCTTTTGGTTTGGTGGAAAGATCAACGTAAGCAACTTCCGGTGATGTCTGCAATGGCACAAGACTTCCTTAGCATTCAAGTCTCTTCGGTTGCTTCGGAACGTGCCTTTAGTGCTTCTAAAAGGGTATTGGATGAAAAAAGAACAAGTTTGAGATCAGACACCCTTGAAATGTGTGTGTGCTACAAGGATTGGTTGGATGCGGAAGCACAATGTCAAGGCGTCGAAAACATTGATAACGATATTAGCTCCGACGAATCAAGCACAACATCCCAACAATCACCAACTCATGAATAAATATGATTCATGACATTTTATCACTTTACATTATTTTGGAGTAGTATACTATTTCGTAGTATTTAACTATGTTTAATCAATAAAGCATTAGTATCAATAATCTATATTTGTAACTCTCTTCGACTATTAATAAATATATATGAGGTATTTCAGTTATATTTTGTCTCACTTCTTTAGTTTATTTTAATCAATTAAATAAATATGAAAAATAATAAATTTGCACAAACAATATGCAAAATCCATAATTTTGGAAAAAAATAATTTTGGAATTTTTTTTAAAGGCCCGACCCGAAGCACGACCCCGGCCCGACGGACCCGAACCATGGGCACGACCCGAAGCACGACCCGAAGCACGAGCACGACCCGAGCACGAGCACGACCCGGCCCGAGCCCGACGTGCCTCGTGCCGTGCTCGGGACGAGTTTTAAAATTTCGGCACGGCACGAGCCCGGCCCGAAGGCACGAAGTCCGTGCCCGTGCCGGGCCTCCGGGGTGATTGGGCACGACGGGCCGGCACGAAGCCCGACACGGCCCGGCCCGCTGCCAGCTCTAAGTGTAGTACCAATTCATTGCCTCTTTTCCACTTCAAAAAAAAAAAAAAAAAAAAAAAAAAAAAAAAAAAATTCATTACCTCTTTTTCATCTTCTCTTGTGCGATTATCCGGATCAATTAAGATCAATTTAATCTTCTCTATATTTCATCCTAAGATGATTCAACAATTTTTTTTTCAAATTATCATCTCTTTTTTTCTCTCTCCAATTTATCTCCATCGAATTTGAAAATCTCAAGCATGAGGAAAAATTTGAAGATCTCAAGCATGAGCAACAAATTTCTGGGTGAGATTGGCTTTCAGCATAGTTCTGGGAGGTATAACATATATTTAATTTATTTTTGTGAATAATTGTTTTCAAGAACAATTCTTCGGTCTTTGATTGTTGAAGATTTTGTGCTACAGGTTACACATATGAGTTCAGTTAAAAGGAGATGATATGAATTGGAGAATACCTCAGCACCAATTGTTACTAGCAAGATTCGAGTAAATCAGGTGTTGAGGAGGAGAGTATTAGATGGTGGAAAATCTTAAATTCATTAATGGTATAAAATAACTATTTATACAAGAGTTAGGGTGTGAACATATAATTAACCTAGCTAACTAAATCCTAGAATTAAGGTAACATTAAAGGGCATAATACATCAATAAAATAATTATCCTAAAATATCTAGATACAATATTAACAATATATTGACTAGTATATCATCATTTCCTTATACGCCCCCAAGATGGACGATGGGAGAAGAGACCAATCTTGGAGAACCATGGAGATCGAGAAGAGGCTCGGTAGCGATTTGATGGCGTGTGTAAAGATTCGAGAGTTGCGATGTGCCGAAGAGGTGTAACACGTGAGAGGGTTGTTGCAGCGGAAATAGTGGATGGGATTTTATTTATTTATTTATTATTTTTTTTATGCGTGGAAATGGGTAGAATTAAGAGTAGGAATGTGGATCAGGAAAAGAAATTTGAGAGGGTAGCCTTGGGTGAAGTTTGGCCGAGACGAAAATTCTGATTTTTTTTTTTTTTTTTTTTAAAGAATACGTAAATAAAAAATTAAGAGGGATTCCATGTTTAATGGAGGGTTTTAGAGCAAGCTCATCTAAGAGTTGAAGGAGTTTTGGACTAAGGGTTGAGAGTACGTAATCACGATTAAGGTCGGATTGTGATAACGTTGGAGTTTTGAGAGTGTGGGTCATGGAACAGTAAGATGTGATGTGAATCAAGTGTGTGGGATGAAGATGTGTGAATATAAGATGAGAGTACATGATATAAGCAGGGGTAAAACTGAGGGGTGTTTGAGAGGTTGAGAAGAAGATTGAATAAAAAAAATGGGTATTATGATTTCAATCAAGCCGCTATGGTGAAATTGGTAGACAAAGATTACTTGTGTTTGTTGGGGGAAACAGAGTATAGCCGATTGTTGAGAGGAAGAGGATGAGTCATAATTTTGTAAAAAAAGAAGAGATTTAAAAATAAAGAAAACGAACTTTGAAGGGTTTAGAGTAATCAACTTGAAAGAGAATTGTAAAGAACGGAAGAAAAGGAGATTTGGAGGAAAGTCGTGGAGTTACCAATTCCCGGATTTTGATGCAAGATGATGATCAAGTCGACAATCGGGTGGTCATCCGTGGTCCGATTCGTACGAAATTCCGCGAGCCTGTTGCACACAAAGGTCTTCGATCTGAACGGTGAAGATCGTGTTTAGAGCTTGAAATTTTGAGTTATGAGAGATTTTCTAGAATGGTGATTTTGAGGGTTCTAGGTAGAGTTGTGGCCATGGTTTAGGAGGGTTTTGGCCACGGTTTTGAGGGTGAGAAGAGTGGACAGATCAGATATTTGCCGAGGATTGTGGAGGGTGGCTGTAAGAGTGGAGAAAATTATCAAAGTTTCTCAATAAGGGATAAAAAAAATGATTGAAAGGGTCAATTTTGAGGAGAATCAAATCTGATAAGGAGGGTTTAAGATCCCGTGGAGACGAGAAAAGGGACCTTTTGATGATCAAGAATAAGAGCAATTGGTAGGAGAAAGTATAAGAGAGGTGCCCAAGGAGGTTGTTTGTCGAGGGGTTTGGCCATGATATGAGAGTTTGATGGTCTTCGAGGGCAGCCGGATAAGAACGAGAGGATGGCCGTGGGTAGTGAGAGTGGCCGGATTATTGGGTGGCCGAGGGTTTGGAGTTGAAGCTTTTCGGAGTGTTAGGCCGAGCATAGGATCTATGCTCTGATACCATGTTGAGGAGGAGAGTATGAGATGGTGGAAAAGCTTAAATTCATTAATGGTATAAGATAACTATTTATACAAGAGTTAGGGTGTGAACATATAATTAACCTAGCTAACTAAATCCTAGAATTAAGGTAACATTATAGGACATGATACAACAATAAAATAATTATCCTAAAATATCTAGATACAATATTAACAATATATTGACTAGTATATCATCATTTCCTTATATCAGGTGTGTTTCTTAAATCGTTAAATTCTAATTACAATAGAAACCATAGATCAGCACATGTATATGTCAATTAGAAAACCGAATTACTATGCAAAATGACTTCAAAATATAAAGTGGAATCAAAATATGGAGTTGATCATTTCTCTGTCCTCAAAACTTTGTTCCTTCGTAATCTCTGTTGATGCCCACTTTCAGCTAGTAATGTTAATTTCCCTGGTCAAAAACAATAGTTAAGCAATAAAATTATGTGAGTCAAAGAACGTATGCGAAATTAAATTTTAGTCGTCATATAGCTTACTTCAGTGTATTAAGGACCAACACAAGTACTGAAAGAAAGTATCTGGGAGTTGTTATTCAATCCTTCCTACATAAGTAAAGTTTGTATCTGTGATATGTGCTAAATCGTATCTCTCCATTTTTCATAGATTACTTTTACTTACGGTTAGCAATTGGGTGAAAGTGAGATCAGTTGCATCAAGCATGTTGTAGTCTGATGTTGGCGTTATCGTCATTTCTTGAGCCATTTGGTTTGACTGAAGTTGTACGAAATAGGTGTATCAATTGTTTTACACTAAGTAAAGTAAAAACAAATCACTAAACAGTAGGGATATATTTAGTACCGTGGCTTTTGATGATTTAGATAGTCTTCGTTTTGGGTTGGCATTTGCTTTTCTTTTGCTTTTCTCCAGCCACGTTTTTGGGCGACTCCTTCCTTTGTAAGAGTTTTGTCTTTTCTTTATGCCTTTTGCACCGCTAGCGTCAATGATATCGGCAATTGTGGGTGATTCCTCATTAGTCATTGATATTGAAACTTGGCACACATCAGTTGCTTCTTCACTACCTAAACACGGTCTCTTGGCTAGCATTTCCTTAACAATTTTTGCTAACTCATCAAAAACCTTGAATAGAAAAGTGTACGTCTCATAGGATTCAGATGCCCGATTCACCATTTTATGCATTGGAGGACACAAGTCTCTGTAACGGCTACTAAAATGACTTTTTTTGTCAGCTTCTTTTTGTTGTCCATCCAAATTATCCTTACGTCCACATCTAGCGTCTCTTGTCCACCTCTTATGTATGTAATGCTCTGGTATCAACTTGATATTCATCATGTCCAGTGCTTTCAAAGCATGACTACAAATCTAAACATTCCAACGTCATGAAGTCTACTGACGAGACAGTGTCTACCAGACACCTTCTTATGTCCTTGTTCACCACCTTCATGGTGACCACCATAGGATCATCATGCGGTGTGCGAACCTCAGTCACATCGGCCTGTATCAAGATATTATCCGGTATGGCGATCGGCTTCTCTGGTTGTTGCGAGATGGAGTTCAAAAATCTCTTGAGGTTCTCCTTTCAGCCCCGGTGGCTTGGTCCCCCACTAGCGAAACCCCCAGATATGGTGTTGATAACACCAGGGTTGTGGGTTCGGTCTGCGTTCCTCTGCGGCCTAGGCGGACCCGACTAACCATTGTTGTCGTGGTCATTATAATTGTCGCTGCCCCCGCAACCGAGTCAGGTACCGCTCCAGCCTAACGTTGTCTGCCAAGTGATGACACACGTCTTCCAGCGCAGGGCACTTCTTGGTGTTATGGCCATTTTCCATGTGATACTCACAGAAGTGGCTCATATTCACCCGATTAGCGTAAGCCATTAGCCTCGGCGCTGGCAGCATCTCGTCATTCTTTATGACCATGAAAATGGTCCTAAGAGACGTATTGAGCAGGCCCGGGTTGCGTAGGCCGTTATTCACCCGGCGCGCGAGAGGGTAAGTCGCCTCGCTTTTTCGCGCAGGCGACAAACGCTCTATTCCCCCAAACCATTAACCAAAGCACCATAGATGTTCGTTGCGACCCTCTTGTAGGCGCTCTCGAGCGTCTTCGGCTGCTTCGCCACTAAGTCATATTTACACTTCCGTGGCCACATACACATAATCAAGGCCGCAACCCCGGTCTCGTCACTTAAATTCGTGACATGTGTCGCATTCGTCCGGAAGCACTGAATGTAGCTGTCCAGCGATTCCATTTGCGTTTGCGCCACCGTTGTCACGTGAATCGAAGTCTTCTTCCTCGTCTTGCTGGTCACGAAGTTAATGCTCCGTGGCGGGAGCTGGTCGAACAACAAAGAATGCCCCTTAGGTCGGTGACTGTAGTAGCCCAAGCTTGCTCATGCTTAGGTCTTTGGCTTTCGCACGGAGGCATTTTTGGACGAGGGCGGGAGTGGTGGGATGTTGCAACTGGTCGCGAACATGGGGGAGTTCTTAACCGAATCTGTATAGGAGAGTGTCTCACTGCCCCCTTAGGCCGCTAGACCCCAAGTCGCGTGTGCACCGAACCCCTTTCGTCACCCGTTTTTCCTTTTCCCTTCTCGGCCTCGGTGAGCTTTCTGTACGACATTTGGGTCTTCTCTATCTCCCTTCTCAATCTCTCTTCCTCCTTCTTTCTCTCATCTACTTTGCGGGCCTTAGACGCATCGATGATGTGTCTAGCATCTCGATACTTTGCGTTGGCCAGCTTCGGTGCTTCGTTCACCTTCTCCACAGCCCGCTTAATGCGCTGCGACTGGGTCAAGCGCTTTTTGATCTTCTTCAATTGCGAGTTTGTCAGGAACGTCCGCGTTGGCCCCACTGGGAGCAGAGCATGTGAGTCCTTCTGCAGCGTAGCCATTCGAGACTCCAATTGCGCCATCATCTCCGCCTAGAGCTTCTTCCTGATTCCGGCTATCCTCTCTTCTAAAGATTGCGGTACTGAGCGCTTTCGACTCCGTCTCCTCCTCATCGGTGTATTTGGTCTCGTCCTCGACCTCGTACTCCTCGAGCTATAGTCCCGACGCCTCCGGCGGTTGAGGTCGTGATGTCCCGACCGCAGCAGAGGAGGCCTGATTGAGCAACGCTCCAATCGTCGGGTCGTAAGGCCCGAGGATGGGGTTGCTCCCATCAGGGGGTGGGGCCCGTTAATGTATTGTGGTCGCGTTAGCTTTGTCCTTCTTTCTCGTTCCGGCTACCATCTTTCTTCTGATTTTCGAGTTCGCAAACGCATGCAAAGATCAGAACGTTCTAATCTATCCCCACAGACGGCGCCAATTGTTGGTGTGGATTCGATTTGGGGATGACCGAAAGGTTGTGCTCTCGACCTGCGCAACGAACAAACAATCAAGGGGGCCCGGTTTTCACCAGGCGACGCCCCTCTGACGCTGAAGTCAATTTTGAGTGCGAAAGATGGGGTAGTCGCGACCAACTTATCACAAATGATTGCAATTAGTGTTGTCTTAAGAGTAAGTAGTATGGAATAGATATCACCTGATTTTGATTAATGGAGGGTATTTATAGTGAATGTGAGAAGTCCAAGGCATAAACCTAGGGAACCCCCTTTCATCCTGACCCTCCATTTCCTCATAATCTAATGGATGAGATGAATTGAACTTTATGGGTGTCACATGGGCTTAATCAAATTGGGCCTTCATCCTTTAGGGCTGTGGGCTCATCTTATATCTATATATAATAGTGGGTTGGAGCGGCGTAGATAGGTTGTGTAGACAACAACTAATCAAGTGTTCAAGTAATCTAATTGAATTACACACTATGGTTTAATGATTATTGATATATGTGTATAAACTAATCAACCTAGGGAATACACATAAATCAAACAAAATAAAACAAATGTTCAAGTAATCTAATTGAGCGTACACACTGTAGTTTAATGATTGTTGAAAAATGCGCATAAACTAATCAACCTAGGGAATTTAGACAATCCAAACTAAATAAAACAAATGTCCAAGTAATCCATAGTTTTATAAACCAAAAAAAAAAAACACAGTTAGTGCGAAGCACGAGATGCTCTCTAGTTAGTAAAATGAACCCCAACACTATGATAATTGAATTTAGCAATTTGATTAAATTCATTTTAGTTTGATAGATGCCAATTTTTTCGATTCAATTTAAGTTTCTGACGTTCCGTTCCGTACGTAACATTATAGAACTAACGTTGCATGGGTGATGGGCTGTATATATGGCCGGAGGTTGAGGGGTCGTCGACGCAGAGGTGGCCTGGGGTTGGGGTTGTAATCAACATATGCTCCATCCATTCCTAATTTCTTTAACCTCTAATCTTCACAATTGCTCCCAAAATTTCATCCTTGTAGTTGGGTTCGTTTATTTTTCCATTTTTGGATTATTTACATTGTTTTAATTGTGCGATCATAGTCGAATAAAGAATAATGTTGAGTGGCGATGACGACGACTTACACTTTTTGCTCTATCTAGACATTTTATTGAAAGTATTTATGAGGATGACTTCTGAATTTAGAATGATTTATGTTTCGTAATGCCATCACTTCTACGTTTACGATATAATTTAATGCAAAAGTTTCCACTTTGTTAAGTATTACTAAATTTAGATGGCTCATCTGCATTATATTGTGTTATTTATGATCCAGCTAGCTAAGCCGTCTTTTGTGTTGTTCTTTCGAGTATGTATTATTTAAGCTTTAGCGTAAAGATGTTAACTTATGCTTTTTTGTTAACTTATGTTATAGCCTTTTTAGGAAATGATCTCAGATTATTGCCTACCTTGTGCAGGTTATTCTTATAATTTTGGGGTGTTCTTTTTATTGCGTAATTAACTTAACAGATGATATATCATCATGATTGTTAGTCGCTCATGTCATCTCTTCAGGTTCGAGCAGTTTTGGCTTTCAGATCCTGGATGTGCGGAGGTGGTTAAGGAAGCGTGGGAGAATGCACGAGGGGCACCTATTGCGACTATGGTGTCAGCCTGTGCAGCTTGGCTCGCGAAGTGGGATGCTCGGGCCTTTGGGGATTTAAAGAAAGATTTGAAAGCTAAAGAAAAGATGTTGAGCATGTGGCAGAAAAAACACCCCTCAGCTGAAGTATTACAGATGTGCGAAATGTTATCAACAAGCAAGTGGAGTCTTACTGGAACACAAGATCGCGTAAATGCGAGCTCTGGGATGGTGATAAATATACCAGTTATTTCCATTACAAAGCAAGTCAGAGGAAGAAGCGGAACACGATTAAAGGGCTGGAGAATGCTAATGGGGAGTGGTGTACTTTTGGAGAACAGGTACAACAGATAATTAAGGATTATTTCGATGACCTTTTCTCGTCCTGGAGACCGGATAATATGGAGCACGCCCTAGTGGGGGTTGACAGAGTGATTACTAATGACATGAATAGAGCCTTTGATGCTGTACCGACCAATGATGAGATTCGCGAAGCCCTCTTCCAAATGCATCCTAATAAGGCCCCGGGGCCTGATGGAATGCATGCAATTTTCTATCAAAAGCATTGGGGTGTGGTGGGAGCTGATGTTTGCGATTTTGTCCGTGACTGGTGGGAAGGGCGTGTGGATCTATAGGATGTTAACAAGACCACGGTGGTACTGATTCCGAAATGCTCTGAACCCAGGAAGATTACCGAGTTTCGGCCTATCAGCCTTTGCAATGTTATTTATAAAATTATTTCGAAGACTATGGCTAACAAGCTGAAACCTTTCCTCGATTGTATTATTTATTTAAGTTCCGGCACATTAACGAATTTTTAGTGCCAACAAATTGCCCCCTCGGTACCATGTCGCGTACACTATGCAAGTGCTTTAACAAGGCGAGGTACCGACTCATTTGATTTTGGACTTGGAAGTCAATGAACACTTTACTCATTGTAAGAGTGGTCACATTTTTTTATTGTCACCCTGTTATTTGTCGACTTGGCGGATGACATTTTTGCCCTCGCTGACATCATCCTGTCATTTGTCGGACTAGGTGGATGACAGTGGAGCAACTTACGTTATTTTGGTAATTCTGTAACCTTAGCGGATAACATAATGGTGGGCATTTGATTAACGCCATTTTGGTACCGTACCAGGTTGACGTCCATCATTCGCAATTTGACATTTTTTTTATACCTTGTCGAACTGACTAGTCGGGTACAAAGAGAATTTTGTTTTTTCCCCCTAACTGTTTTCTTTGCTTTGGTAAATATACCCAATGAAATTTATGGAAATCGGGTATAGCGGAGTAAGGAAAAATTTGTGATTTGGAATGTATGAGTGAGTTTCGACGGCTAATCTTGCAAGCAGTATACCCTACTCCCGAGAGTAGGTAGTACCGCACTGCCACGTCACGGTTTTCTTTAAAAACCGGTTTATCTGGTTTTTGATTCTTTTCAAATAAAACCGGTTATCTGGTTTTTGAATCTTTTCAAATAAAACCGGTTTATCTGGTTTTTGATTCTTTTCAAATAAAACCGGTTATCTGGTTTTTGATTCTTTTCAAATAAAACCGGTTTATCTGTTAAAATATACACCAAACGTATTGTAAAAAACACTCCCACCTTTTCTCTCTTCTTCCCTGCCACCACTGCACCGCCACCCCGTCGGCGATGAAGCACAAGCCACGACGAAAACGTTGCCACAGACTCCATCAGAGGCACGAGATAGTCCGACCACCACTTCTCCCACCAATGCTTCCGCCTCTCCGCCCGGTGGCTTCCCAACTCTACTCGATTTTGCCTCTCTCTCCATTTTCGCCCAAAATTTGCCGGCTCAGGCCGGAATGTCCGAGGACGATGGGGTGAGTGCGCGAACTGGGTGAGGTGGTGGTGGTGGTGGGGGTCGGGGGTTGAGTGGGGAGGGGAAGGAGCAGTGTAGAGAAAATGGGAAAATTGTGGAGAGATGAGGTTGTTTTTAGGAGAGAGAAAATGTAGAGGCTGGTGTAATGGGTTTCAAATAGTTTTTTCATTTAAAGTTTTTTTAGGTTATTTAAGAAGAAGACAAATATTTAAAAACTTTTCATTTATAAATTAGAAATAAACATCAACACATATAGGAAGTAATTGAGAAACTAATGTACATGGTAGTTGTACAAAGATAACACGTTAAAAAATATAATGGATACACTAAAGTACTCCTTGTATGATTTCTACGCCAAGTACGCAGTTAATAAGCTAAAGTATATGTATTATATGTTAAAGTACATAATTGAATCGTTGAGTTACACATTAGTAGATTAGAGTACATAATTTAAATGCTAAAGTACATGATTAATAATTTAAAGTACGTGATTAATAACTTAAAGTACATGATTAATAACTTAAAGTACACAAATAATACGTTAAAGTACCTAATTTAGTACCTATTTTTTTTATATACGTAACTTTTGTACACTAGGTACATAACTTATACAAACGCTAAATTACGTAGGTTATGTGCTTTCCGTTGTACGCTAAACTACATGATCGGAACATTGAAGTACATAATCTATACGCTAAAATACATAACTTACACTCGCTCCAACAACAATCATATTCAATCCTTATCTAAAAAATGATTTGATCTTGGGGCCGACTAATTTGAATTGTAATAATTTGTAACCGTCTTGTAGTGAAAACCCTTTTAGTAAATAACACTTTAAATACGATATTTATACGTTAAGTTACATAACTCATATATTAAAGTACATAATTGATACTATAAAGTACATAATTGATATTATAAAGTACATAACATAAACGTTGAATTACATAATCAATACGCTAAAGTACATGATTTTTTATATTAATGTACACAAGTATAAGGCTAAAGTACACAAATTTTTTAACATTGTTATCATCTTTCTTATTTCATGCAACTTCACCAATTACAATGAAGATAAGAAAAACCACAGAAATGAACGCAAAAGGTCCAAAAACATTTCATAAAAAACATATTAAAAATAAAATAGTATAAAACAAAATGAGTAAAACCTAAGCCCACCTCTTCTTCCTTCTTTCTCGGCATATTTTTTTAATCTTTAAAATAACTCTTTCTTTCCACAGGAAATTACCATTTCTCTCATCCTACAACATTATTTCCTCATCATTTATTTGCGTTTGTATTACTCTCATGATCTAAATATGAATTTGTGCCGGCTTCTAGTCACCGACGTAAAAGGTAGAGGGAGGTGAGCTGTCAGTGGTGGTGGTTGGGGCGAGTGGTTGGGTCGTGGCCGCCATTGACAGTGTCGAGGACGTCGCCGGTAGGTAAAGGTGGTCGGGGTTCATCACCGGCGACGGTGGGGAGGAGAGAGAAAATGGAAAGTGAAAAAGATGACCCAAGAAAAGGACGCCTGAAAAGGAGGAGAGAGAAATGGTAATTTGAAGTGAGGAATCTTTTATTAAATGGGCGGTTACCTCTTTCTATTTTTTTTTTCTTTTGTTTTTTTTTTTTAATTTGAATGAGCCGGTTTTCGAAATTGAACAAATTCGGTGAACCGGGTGAGCTGGCTTCCACGCACGCGCCAGCTCACCGAGAGTATGTACTCTCGGTTTTTTTTTTTTTCTTTTTTCTTGCGATTCGTTGTAGCAATTGCACGCACGTAAATCATACAAGTGCTACCTTTTCCTTCAAAGTTTGAGCTCTGGATAATTGATTACTTTCTGCCACTTTAGCTTTGCATGCTTGCCTCCCGACATGCTTTTCCCTCTCTCGCTCTTTTGCTTACCCTTGGTCAACTGTAACAACGTGTACCAAGCATACATACTCTTGATTTTTCTTTAATTGCACGTGGGGACTTCTTGATAGCACTACAAACCATGCTCTGTTTTGTTTGTCTTCAATTCGGCCGAGGCTATGCATTTACAATGCAACTGTTACTCTGTTTTTCTGTTGATGATCTTGCTCGAAAGTTCATATGCGATTTTCGAAATTTTGTTGAAAACCAATTTGTTCGGCTTTTTTTTGACTCGCTATGTCCGGTGATAGTAGTTCACAGTGTAGTTATAGCCTTCGCAATTAAGCACGGCATTGAACTTGAGCAAATTTTCTGATCTTCTTTGAACCGCTATGTCTCAGTTAATTATTTCATGTCATTGTGATATGAGATTTCTTTGAGAAACATTATGATGATGCATGACCTCTAAATTGGCCGATAAGATTCTTGAACTCAATCCTCGTTTGGCTGTGGCCTTATCTCAATTGTAGTTTGTACGTACGCATAATTTCCTTGAAGTCGTCTTTGTCCCTCCTGTAATTTTGCTCCTATTGTTTCACTTGGATTATAATCTTAACCCATCATATTTTCATGGACAATAACACTTAAGCACAGTGTTCGTCGACCTCTTCGAAACGTGAAGGTAAGGCGGTAAGTCGTACACCATTCTTTTTTTTTTTTTTTTTTTTTTTTTTTTTTTTTTTTTGCATGTGTTTGGTCGAGTGCAGGATATTCAAGACTATCGTACAAGACGCATCCAAGACTATAGTACAAGACGCATCCAAGACTATCCAAGACATCCAAGACTATCCAAGACTTATCCAAAACATATCCAAGATTATCCAAGACTGCCCAAGGCTATCCAAGACATCCAATACTATCCAAGACTATTCAAGACCATTGAAAATTTTCCAAGACCGTCCAAGACTATCCAAGACTGTCCAAGGCTATCCAAGACTTATCTAAGACTATTCAAGACCATCGAAGATTTTCCAAGATGACCCAAGAAATTTCAAGACGAATTGAGTTTTGTCAAAGAAAGAAAGTTTTGAAGTTCTTTTGATTGTTTTTCGTTCACAGTTTGAGCTCTTGTGGGCAAGGAGCGGTTTCGTTCTGTTTGTGGGGAGAGAGGATTTTTTTTTGGTAGGTGTGGTTGCACCTGAGTAAAGTGTTTACTCGAGCTGCCTACGTACTTGCAGAGTGAGAGGGGTGTCAACTTGCAAGATCAAGCCAACGTAGTTCGATAGGGGATATGCAGTTTAGACTCTTACATCGCTGGAGTGGAATTTGATGTATGCAATTTTTACTCTTACATTGGTGGAGTGTAACTTGGGGTACGCATTTTATACCCGTGCATTGCTGGAGTGTACTTTGACGTGTGCAGTTTAGACTCTTGCTGTGTGGGAGTGTAGTTTGACGTGTTCAGTTTAGACTCTTGTAGTGTGGGCAGTTGCACTTGCAGTTTAGGCTCTTGCAGATGGAGCAGTTGCTTTTGCAGTTTAGGCTAGGCTCTTGCAGAGGGGAGCGTTTTGTCTAGCAGTTTAGGCTCTTGCAAAGGGAGCATTGTCATCTAGCAGTTTAGGCTCTTGCAAATGGGAGCGTTTTGTCTAGCTGTTTAGGCTCTTGTAGAGGGGAGCGTTTTGTCTAGCAGTTTAGGCTCTTACAGATGGAGCATTATCATCTAGCAGTTTAGGCTCTTGCAGATGGAGCACTTCTTCTAGCAGTTTAGGCTCTTGCCAAGTAGAGCGGTTCCTCTTATAGTTTAGGCTCTTACAGATGGAGCAGTTTCTTTTGCAGTTTAAACTCTTGCAGTTGGAGCAGTTTCTTTTGCAGTTTAAGCTCTTGCAGTTGGAGCAGTTTTTTTTTTTGCAGTTTAAACTCTTGCAGTTGGAGCAGTTCCTTTTGCAGTTGGAGCATTTTTTTACTAGCAGTTTAGGCTCTTGCAGATTGGAGCACTTCTTCTTGCAGTTTAGACTCTTGCAGAGTGGAGCGGTTGCTCTTGCAATTTAGGCTCTTGCAGAATGGATAATTCCTCTTTGTTTTACTGGAGGAGAGCTTGAGTTGTTTCCACGTACACCGTTTTCTCTTGGGTAGAGTGGTGCCCAGTGCTTTCCTTTCTGGTTGTGTTGCTGTAGCGTGTCGACCCTTCGAATGTTGAGCGCTGCTTCTCAGACTTGTGTTTTTCTGCAAGCTTAAACCTTCTACTTGTTGTTTTAGAGGACCTCCAAGTTTACGCACCATGTTATCCATGCACGGTGTATCAACTTTACTTGGCATTTTAGATCTGTAAGGTGTGAGACTCTTGCGCATCATATCCTTTTTCGACGATTTCTTTCTCCAAGATAGGTTATTCCTGCATGGAGTAGATTTTCCACGCAGCATGCGAGCTTCACTTGACATTGTAGCTTCAAGGGGTACTCCATCCTCAGCAGTTGGTTTTTGAAACGCTACATGTTGTGTTGTTGACAATACAAGTTTAGGGTCCAACCATCCATACTGTATCATGCACGTTTGCCCCGTTGTTGGGGTGTAGATGGAGTTTGGATTCTCATACTGAAAAGGTGACCTTTCTCTTGAGAGAGTTGCATAATCATGCGATATAGCAGCAGTAGTGTAATTTGACTCCACAACAACGTCGTTATCCAACAATATTTTTCCTTCGTCTTCAAGTTGCTTGATGCGCTTCTTCAACGTACCACATTCTTCGATGGGATGACTGACAAGCCGATGATACTTACAGTAGTTCGGATCAGCTGTTCGTCCCACCTCGTGAGGACGCTTTGGTGGAGGAAGCTCAATCAATCCGTTCTTCAGGAGTTGATCAAGCATTGCGGAAACATCTGAGTCTGCGAAGGGATACGTCTTTTTATCAAACCTCTTTGAAGTAAGATGTGCCTTCCCATAACTACCCACACTTGATGCTTTTCTACTTGAAGATTTTGGATTAGTTGAGGTAATTTGAGGTGTAATTGTCATAGTCTCTGCCGAATCCTTTGTAGACGTAGACAAAGAAGTAACTCTCCTGCGCGCATTGGCAATGGTAACCTCCATGTCGTGAGCTCGCGTTGCAAGGTCTTAGAAATCCTTAGGTTTGTTTCCTTTTAAGTTGTACAACAGCTCCATCCGCATACCGTTAACACACATCTCTACGGCGGAACTTTGACTTATTTTATCCTTGCATTCAAGACATAGCGCACGCCAACGGCTGATGTAGTCGAGAACAGGTTCATCATCCCACTGCACAGTGTTTGTGAGTTCGCTCATACTAACAACGCGTCTAGCGTTGTAAAACCTATTGAGGAACCCATCTTGCATTTCATCCCAACTGTCGATTGACTCGGGATCCAAGTCAGTATACCAGTCGAAGGCGATACCTTTGAGGGATCTGACGAACTGGTTCACCAACCGATCTCCTCTAGTTCCAGCATTATTGCACGTCTCCATGAAGTCTGCGATATGCTGTCTTGGATTGCCTTTCACGTCGAACTGCTGGAACTTCGGCGGTTGATAGCGTGAAGGCATCTTCAATTTGTCAATCCTCTTAGTATAAGGCTTGACGTAGCGAAAGCTATTCGCAGAGCTTTCACCAAACTGATTATTAACTGCATCTGCTATCAGCATCTGCATCTGCTTTTGGGAGTAGGAGCACTCTTTGGTCTTGATGATCTCATCCTGCTCAGACTCCTCCTCGTCATCTTCTTCTTCCTCTTCGTCGCTGCTACCCTCCTTTTTAGTGTTAAGTGGCTTCTCAGCGTTACGCAGCTCAACTCTCTCCCTCTGGAGATCCTCAATTTTCTTGTTCTTATCTTCGTTCTCAAGCCTGAGCTTCTCGAAGTGAGCCTGCACTTCTGCCAACTGTTCTTCGACAGTCTTTGGTGTTATTGTCATGACAGATGCGACGATCGGCTTATACTTCTTCTCTGGGCTGCTGGGCTTCACATTCTTGGTCTTCTTGCGCTGGGGAGAAGCAGAAGCAATGATGGCAGTAGCTGCTGCATTAATGGAGGCGGCAGAGATTCTGCGAGACCGCTTAGGAACCTCGGCAGCACGGAGGCAAGCAGCGGCGGCATTGACGGCGGCCTTCTTTGCCATCCCTCTAGTGCAGACGCCGGTGGGTTGCGCTGTAGTAGCGCTTGGAGAACTCTGCGACACTTTTCTAGAGGTCTTCTTGGAAGAACGAGGAGTGTGCTGTTCAGCAGACATCGTTGTTACACTAGTTCATACGTACGTAGTAGGGATGAGAGGTAGAGGGTTCACGTTGGGTTCACCAAAATTTGTCACGCAAATTTTGTACTAAGACAAAATAAGGAAACAAATGAATTTTATTATTATCAGAAAGTTGTGTGTGTACAATCTCTAATGTAATCCTCTAAATTCTACTACGCAGTAGGGGGTGTGCCGTACGATACACTACAGTGGTAGCGTACGTGCTGTAGGGGGCGCACGCGTTGTCTGCGTGCGTTGTTGTTGTTCCTGAGAGGGTCGCCGGGACTTGAATCTTTTCTTGAACATTTGAGTTTGATTGTTTGTTTGGGGGTTGAACTTGTGTTCGATTTGATTTGCAGGCGGCACAGATGTGCTTGTTGACTGCGTGTGGCTGGGAGTTTGTAAAGAATTCCTATGGGGTTTTCTTATCTCTGATTTTTCCAACCTGCAAATGAACGAGTTTCACTGTATTTATATTGAGTGAAAACCCTGATTTCTGGTGGGTTTGTACACGGGCCCATTTCGTGGGCTTGGTATGTGACTTGGCCCAATTACCTATTTTATCTGGATGATGATCCATTTACCCAATTTGGAAACTGGATCGACCCAAATGTCATTTAACGGGGAAGAATTATTAAATTGAATTAAAATTTGATATTAACTCAAAATATTTAATTTCCGGCACATTAACGAATTTTTAGTGCCAACAGTCGTATGCCTTAAGACACACTGTATTGGTGGCCAACGAAAGACGGTTATTATACAGTAAGGTCTGGGTATTGGTTCGGCGTATCAAGTAGGAGTAATACAGGGGCTGATGCGGGCAATCGAGATGACGTGTGGGAGATGATCTGGAGTCTCAATATTCCACCGAAGCTCGCACATTTTGTATGGAGGGCGAGCATGAACATCCTGGCGGTCAAAGATAATCTGTACCGTCGACACATTGCACCGGACGCGAGGTGTAGCTTATGCGGATGTGAGGAGAAGACTGTTATCCACGCGATGTTTGAATGTACGGGGGCACAGGAGGTATGGGCTGGGAGCCCTTTTCTGTACTTGCTACGTGATGGGCCCACAACGTCTTTCAGGGACCGACTATCGTGGGTCAATTTGAAATATGAAGGTAATGAGGTTTGTAGCTTCTTAACACTGGCATGGGCGGCGTGGACCGTACGAAATGCAATGTTGTTTGAGGCAGAGCCACTACTAGCAGCCCACATTGTCATTGGTTTTTCCGGGCTTGTTACGGATTATAGGGAGTACGCAAGGAGAGTTTTTGCGCAGCCCCAAGCTCCTGTTTGTCGCTCTGTATCAGGTTGGAGGTGCCCTGCTCCTTGGTGGGTCAAGTTGAATACGGATGCTGCCATTTTCGATGAGGGAGGATGTGGACTGGGTATGGTTATACGTGATGAGTATGGGTCGGTTTGTGTCATGGCTAGTGTTGGCCTTGCGGAGAGATGGCATCCTCGGGTAGCTGAAGCGGCTACGGCTCGGTTTGGTATAACAATTGCGCGCGAGCTTGGTTTTGATAGGGTGGCTATGGAGTGTGATGCGCTAGAGGTAGTTAAGGCAGTACGAGCCAATGTCTTTAATAGGAAGTCATCGGGCCTCATAAAGGAGGATGTATCTACTTTGAGTAATTTATTTTTGAGTTTTAGTATTTTTCATGTAAAACGGGGTGGGAATTGTGTTGCCCATAGTGTTGCCCGTCTATGCGGCTCTATTGGGAAACGAGTTGTACTTATTTCTGATTTTCTCCAAGCTATTTTGGCTTTGGCGGAAATTGATCTAATATAATATCCTTCCTCGTTGATCCTCAAAAAAGGATATGCATAGATAATTTCCTCTAGTAAGCAGGATGTATCTTATGTATGATGTCATTAACTTATTATGTGTTGCGTGATATCCATTAGATATATCACCTCTAGTAGGGACTTCCCTAAAAAACTTTCCTATTTCAATACTTACTATATCTGGCAAGTTTTTACTCTTATAATTAAACATCTATTAATTAATAACAATCTACTTACTTAGGAGTAAGTTTCAACATTTTATTAGTAATTACCCCACCCGAATCTAATTACAAATTTTATATTAATTTTTCTACAAAAAAAAAAAAAAGTGTAAAAATAAAATGTCGAACTTATTTTGGGACGGAAGGAGTATAGTGAGGTATGACGATTAACTCACAAATTTAATGAAGTTAATGCGTGAAGGATGGAAAAAAGAAATTAAATGCAAACCATTGCTTAACACAAATAAAGTCATGCCATTAGTAGTAGGGTTTTTGTTCTATATCTTAAAGGAAACATAAATGTCGTTCGTTCTATCTTAAAGGAAACGCACGCACAAAACCGTCCATAAATAAACAAGTGCATGCTGATGAACATACATGACACAAACAAAGTAATGGATGGATCGTAAGACAGAATTAGAACCTGCTGCATCTCATCAATAAATGACGTATTAGCCGCTGAAGTCTCTCCCCTCTGCAGGATGATGCGATGTTCTAAAATAATCCTCATTTGCCTCCGCTTCTCTTGTATTTAACGTTCCAAATTCTAGAACTACATTATCACACAACAAGTGCTGCATGAGCATCCCTCACCAGCGGCGAAGCCAGCTGGTGGCTTGGGGTGGCGGCCGCCACCCCGGCCGGGGAATTTTTTTTTGAAGTTTTTTGGGCAGAATCCCTTTATATATATTTTAGAGCACCAATTTAGCATAAGATGTTGTTAGTACAGTGGTTAGTGTGCTATTATTGTAACCTGAAGGTTGTGGGTTCAAATCTTCTTAATAGCAAGTCTCATTGTTTTTTTAAATTATTCCTATACTTTTTAAAAATAAGCATAACTTCAGTTAGTCGACGATGAGAGGATTTGAACTCTTGACTAAGGTCTGGGCAATTGTTCATACAAACCAGTAGGCTACAAACATTTCATGCTACCTAATGCATGTCTTTGATATATATTCTCATTTAGATTGTTCATTTCTCCACTTATGTTTTGTTCGCATTTACAATATATTTTTTCTTTCTTATTCCATAATTTGTTGAGCATGTACGTTTTATTCAAGATCGTATTTAGGGGGTAGCCTGAGGTGCACCGGCTACCACAAATTCCCCGAAAACACCTAATTATTGCCTTAAAAATTCCAAAAAATTAGGAAAAAAATCAAAAAAAAAAAAAAAAAACTTGTACTAAGATGGTTACCCCAAATTTTTGGGGTTAGGTTCGCCCCTGCCTCCGTTATGTTTCTTATTAAATAGGATCGTATAGTATCAGTTTTTATTAGAAACAATAAATGATTCCTGTATTATTCGTTAGAGATACCGCGTATACAGTTATAATTCGCCACCCCAAGTTTTTAATCCTGGCTTCGCCCCTGTCCCTCACTTGTTTAATTTGAACATGAACACAAAATATTGCAGGATTGGGTTGAACTATAACTCTCCTAGCCAATGTTTATACCATGTTCCCGGGAACACAAGGAGTATGGTGGTTCTTCTCACAATGGAGGAGTAGGGACTACACTTAAAATAATTTAAAACACTACGCCAAATAATACATAAGACACCGGGTGCAAAACAATATAGACACCGGTTGCAACCGGTGTCTGGACTGCCGGTGTCTTATGTTAAGACACCGGTTATTCTAAAAATACCCGGTGTCAAAAACAATACATACGAACCGGTGTCATATGTTGTTCTTTTTTTTTTTTTTTTTCCGCTGGTGGACATCTAACACCGGTTTTTCCAAACAACCGGTGTCATATATTGGTTTATTTTTTTTTTCATTTTTTTTCAGTTGGACTTTAGACACCGGTTTTTTTAAATAACCGGTGTCATATGTTGTTCTTTTTTTTTTTTTCCTTCCAGTAGGACATTTGACACCGGTTTTTTAAAAAACCGGTGTCATAGGGTAGACTTTTTTTTTTTTTTTTTAGTTTGCTTGCTTCTGCTTCTGCCAGGGAATTGGCGACTACAACAATTAGTCGCCAATTCCCACATTACAGATAAACATACATTACGATTATACCGTTTCAACGACACCAATTCCCAAAACCTCGACTACAAGAAACCAAGTCGATTCTTTGCTATACAACAATGGAGCTTCAAATTCACTCTATATATAATAAGCATCCATCCAATCTCAATTACTCCATCCACAACATTTCTCCAAAATACAACAATGGAGATCTTTTGCTTTTCCTAGTTTCTAATTTCCTAACTAAAATTTACTAACATTTCTAACTTAATGAGAATCTATGTGTTTCAAGAAATCAAAGTAGATTTGAGCACTTACAAGCAAAACTCGCTAGGTAGTTAGAGATCATCATCGTCTCCTTCTTCATCTCCATCCACAAAGACATATGTAGCCCAAAGATCTCTTATTTCATCCACTTGTTCATTCGTAAATTGCTTGCATCCCTTCACAACATACTAAAACGACAAATTGATGAATTTAGAAACTTAAACATTTATAAATTACTATAGGATGATAGATATATGTTTTGATATTTACCGTAATTGGAATAGTTGAGGATTTATTTTGGATTATCTCGAACATGTAACGACAAATATAATATCCACAATCGTTACTTCCTAAGGGTTGACGGGAACACTACAAAACAAAATAAAAAATAAATAAGCCCAAATTCGAACGCATAAATAGGATATGAAAAGTATAGTTAATAAACACAAAAAATTCAAACGTACCATTATAGTATGCCATCTCATAAGCGTCGACTTCATATTCAACTTATTTAGGGGATCCAAAGTCATGATCCTCGTTACGGCGCTAGTTAAATAACACGGTATTCCAATATAATTAAAAGATATAATTAAATAACAATGGAGTTTAAAGAACAATGGAGTTTAAAAATATATAATATATACATACTCTTGTATTAGATTACGAAGAAATTCGGGTGGTTTCTTACTCCCTCTGGATGGATCTAACCAATACCCCGTTCCTGACGGTGGATGAATCACAGCTAACATCCAATGTGAACTACAAATTATCAAAATAATATAAGTTATGAAATATAAAATAAAAAAATCATCTAGAATTTGTAAAACTAGTTACCTCTCATTATAAGGTGCGAAAAATATCTTTTGCCCGTATGCACATGTTGTACAAGCAAACGCACTAAAAATATAATTCGCACGATCATCCTCATCATCAACCGGTGTTATAGGTGACAAAAATACCGGGCATAAAAAACCATACAAACCATCTACATGTGTCCTTTCACAGAACTTTTTCAAATACCTATGACAAAAAACCACAAAAAGAAAGTGGTCAGATGAATCAATTTACCAATATATATGAATATCTAAACTAATTATTATTTTTCTTAAACAAATGTATAAAAAGTGACTTACAAGATAAATGCCGTAATGTGAGTAGATTGAATTTGTCATTGATAACACCATTGCTCCATCTCTTCTAGTGTCACAAACAAGTCTTGCATATTATGAAGCACATGCTCGGGTACATGCAAAACTTTTCCCTCATCTCCGGTTTTCTTCATGTTTCGAGCTTTCTTACAAAGCCACTTCATCAACACAGTTCTTCTCATATTCATTTTATCTTCCGGTGTTATGAATTCCGAAGAGGATGTTGAAATGGAAGTAGGTGTCGAATTGTTGATTGGTGGTGTGTTCTTCTTATTCGTAGAGTTATCCGTTTCATTCTAAATGATCAAACAAAATAAAACACTTGTTAGAATTTAAATATAAATTAAAGATAATATAAGAATTTCAATAATGAAGTATAAATTACCGTATCAGACAATATATATATGAAAGGAGAAGGCCACAACACATAACCACCAAGGGCCGAAGAGAGAAAACAAGCTTCCGGGGTTGGAACTGGCAATTCGGCATTTGGCACCAAATCTTTAGAGATACTCACTCTACTATAACCGGGAGGTACAATGTTATTGTGTAGAGTAAGTACCTCCGAAGCGCCTGGCACATACACTTCTCCTAAAGCTACCATCTCTTGTGAATTGCTAGGAAGTGACATTTGACACTTATGCCAACCCTGCATTATTTATAAAGTAATGTAAATTGTTGGTGCAACTATCACAATTAGAAAATATAATTCATTTGAGATAAAGTATGTTGAATTGATTAATAAAGTAAAGTAATATAACAATTATATTAGATACCTGAACCGGCCCTTCACACGTATCTTGAATTGATGAGATCGACGTTAGAGGGATATTACGAGCTTGTCTCGGAGATGAATGGGAAACAGGAGGCTCACGATCATCATTTAAACTCACTTTTTTTCCCTTTCTTAGAACATTAGAATCCTTAGACACTCTATCCTCTTCATTGTTTTCTATTGCTTGCGAATCGTTACTCATCATCGCACTCATCAATTCTTTCATATCAGCTTGACTCGGAGTTTCTCCGGCTACGAAATTGCAAAGTATTTGACTCATCTTGAACATTTGGGATTGCATTGTTCGCACCGTATTCTCTAACTTTACCTCGGACATCTTTTTCGTGGATCTACCAAAAACATTTGACAAATTGCTCATGTTGGTTACACCACGAACACGACCTGGGTGCTCCTCTTTGCCGATTGCACGAGACAATATATCATCTCGACCTTGGGGAACAAAATTTCCTTCTTTCACGGCTTCTTCCAACTCACCCTAAGTGACAATAACAATTTAATTAGAATTAATATGTGAAACGATTTTAAAATAAGTACAATTTCTACACTTAAAAAAAATAACTTACAATTTCTTTCACCACTTCCTCGTCATACTCGGACATTGCCCCTTTCTTGGATTTATGACCTCTCAACCAAGTCACATGACGTGGTACTTCTTTGATTTGCAACCCTTTAGTGGCATATTCCTCAATCTATTACATTTTTGTGTTAGTAAAAATAAACGATTACTAATTTGTTAATAATAACGGAAAAAATAAAAAAAGGTGTATATTTACTTACAATTTCTTCGTTGATCCCAATATATCCTTTCCGAGAGCCAAAGTATTTAGTCTTCTTTTTTGCAGCATTTTCTTTACCATCTTTGCTAAGCGACTAGTTACCGTGAAAAAAACAAACAAAAATTAGAATATTCATTAAAGCTAAGATTTCAATAAAATTATAAAATTATATGTAAACTTACAAGAAACTTTTGATCTTTCAAATGATATTCAATGAAAGCATCCCATTGCTCTTGAGTGATTTGTGGATACTTTCCCGGTGGCTTCGTTACAAGTTCCCTTTCCTTGGTCTTCTTGTCAATTACATACATATACTTAAGATGAAGTTTGGTCTTCCAATTTCTCCATCTTTCACCGGCTATCTTCAACACCCAACGTCCTCTACGTTCGGGAGGAACATAAAATGCACCCTTGCAAAACACCCAAAAAAAAAAAAACACATTAAAAAAAAATAAGAATTTAGATAACTTTTATAGACAAGACATATGAAATAAATTGAATATTATATCTAACCTCAATATCGTGTAAGACACGTTCTCTTGTGGCTTCGTCAAGCTTCTTCCACTCTCTCAAAGTAATAGGCACATGTGCACGTGCGATTGCGCCTATCCAACTACTAAACTTTTGGCGATGTTCGCCAATCGGATTTAACAACCCGTCCGTACTCCATTGTAGCTGAAAAGGAGAATCATCTTGTAATGCTTTTGCACAAGCGCGTAATAAAGTTTGACCTCTTTCATGATCGGAATCGGAATCGGAATTATCACTAGACTTTCTTTTTCTTTGAGTCGACATTATCCAACCTATATTCACAAAATATAAACACGATTATAAGTATTAAAAGACATAAGAGAAAGCTAAATAAAATAAAATAACTATAATAAGTGTAAGTAAATAATAAACATAAGTAACACAAATAAGATAAAGAGGAGTTTGTGCAATTAATGGAAATTATAATTACGTAAATGTAAAACAAATCATGGTATTTTGCATCAAAAAATTTCCATTGAGCTGCATCAGCCGGATGTCTCAACTTACCATCATGAACTCTGTCGACACCAGATTTGTGCCATGTCATCAATTTCGCATCCTCTGGATTGGCAAGGAGTCTCCTCAATCTTGGTATAATGGGAAAATACCACAAAACCTTAGTCGGAACACCATTCTTATTCTCCTTATATCGAGAGGCATTGCAAGTAGGACAAACAACATCATCTTCATAATCTTTGCGATACAATATACAATCATTTGGACAAGCATGAATCTTTTGGTACTCTAGACCCATTGAAGCTAACATTTTTTTGGCTTCATAAGTCCGAGTAGGGAGAGAATTACCACTTGGTAACATGTCATTCAACAACTCTAACAAACTTGTAAAACTCTTGTCACTCCAACCATTTGCCGCCTTTAAATTATACAACTTTAGAACGGCGGACAATCTAGTATACTTTTTGCAATTTTCATACAACTCATCTTCACTTTCATTCAACAAGTTCTCCATCATATTCGGGTCATCACCACTTACATCTACATCAATTTCATCGTCATTCGGATCATTATTCTCCTCTTCTCCACCAGCCTCTCCACTAGTGGCATCGATATTCTCGACATCATCATCCTCACCAATATATTCTTCAACACTCTCTCCAATATAGTCATCATCATCCTCTCCAATATCTTCTTGGACAAATTCTCTATTACTTTGACTCTCCATGCTCAAGTCATGTGTTGCCTCCCCATGAAAAATCCATTTTGTATAAGTTGAAGCAAAAGCGCTCTTAGCCAAATGAATTTTTACCGTATCAAGAGAGTGAAATCTCATATTATAACAATTACAACACGGACACCGCATACACTTTAAGTCTTCACAATTTTTCTCGGCGAAATTTATAAACTTTTGAATCCCCTCCTCATAATCACGGTCTCCTTGATTTGACATTGTTATCCATTTTCGATCCATGTCTATATAAACCAAAATTAGTAACCAATTATCCTAAGCTCAACCTAAAAAAAGTAAACACCTAAATATAACTAATTAAAACTACCAATTCAATAATCTAAATTTTATTGTTTTAATCAAACTAAACTCACTATTAGAATTATTAACCAATTATTCTAAATTCAACCTAAAAAAAATCAAACGTAAAAAAACGGTCAAATGTATAACCGGTGTCTTTGTCCACTAATCTATAATGCTTTAATTTTGTTTTGATACCACTAAACGCACTACTATCATACTATATTCATAAACCTAAACAAAACATTATTATAGATAAGAAAACGGTCAAATGTATAACCGGTGTCTTTGTCCACTACAATCTAAAGTTGTACTCTATTCTACTCAACTAACGTACGGCATTTCACTAACTAACACATAATTCCATTCAACTAACGACAATTCACTAACTAACACATCAAAAAACAATAGCGGCGACACAGAGCGAAGATTTCATTATTTTGGCGATTAAACATTCAATTTTGGCGAATAATAATTGAACGAAAAAACAAAAATACAAAATTGAATGAAAAAACAGTAATTGGCGACAAACCTAATTGAATGAAAGAGACACCAAAACACGAGCGGCGAACGGCGACAACGGAGGGGCGGCACAATAGCGGCGGCGACACAGAGCGGCGAGGGAGCGGCGAGCACCGAGCAACGCCTGGCGAGGGCTGAACAACGAGCGGCGAAGGCGAACAACGAGCGGCGAGGGGCGAGAGGTGGGCGAGCGGCGACAACGGAGAAAGAACGGCGACGGCGAATTAGAATTTTATTTTTCTGGGTTTCGGGTTTTTGGGGGTTATAGTTTTTTAGAATGAATAAGCATATGACAAAGGCAAAATACCCTTTTCTGGGGTACCATATGACACCGGTTATGCTAAAAAACCGGTGTCTTATGTCCTTATTTTTTTTTTTAATGAACCTCGGTAAACATATGACACCGGTTATACTGAAAACCGGTGTCTTATGTCCAAATTTTTTTTTTTTTTTTTATATTTTTTTTTTCCTGTTATAATATAAAGTTTTAATGTTTTTTTCGCTGTGGGAGAAAATGATCCTCCCCTGGGTAACATATGACACCGATTATACTTAAAACCGGTGTCTTATGTCCAATTTTTTTTTTTTTTTTTCAAGCTAAGTGAGGAATTGCGCGTAAATACCCTTTTCTGGGGTAACATATGACACCGGTTATACTTAAAACCGGTGTCTTATGTCCAACTTTTTTTTTTTTTTTTTTTTTTTAAGCTAAGTGAGGAATTGCGCTTAAAAACCCTTTTCTGTTGTAATATATGACACCGGTTGTACTTAAAACCGGTGTCTTATGTCTAACTTTTTTTTTTATTATTTTTAGCTAAGTGAGCAATTGCGCGCAAATAGACTGGGGAAGCATTTGACACCGGTTGATTGAAAACCGGTGTCTTATGTTTTTCAGACACCGGTTCTAAGCCTACCAGTGTCATATGTACCGATGTTAAATGTCATTTTTGGCGTAGTGAAATCTATTTAATTGTGATCCCTACTCCGCTATTGTGAGAAGGATCACCATGCTCCTTGTGCTCCTGGGAGCATGGTATAATTTGCGCTCCCCAGCTAGCTAGTACGAAAATGGGTTCAAATTCAATCTTGATGACAAGAACGACGAAAATTGCATTTAGGATGAAAAAAAATTAAAAACGACGATACATTTGGGAATATAATTATATTCCCTTTTTCGGCAACAAACATGAAAATTATTGACATACTTGTGACTTTGAAGCGTAGTCAGGATCATCTACAGATTGCTCTACCAACCGTTTAAGTGAGCTGGTACTGAAAGCAATTTCTCCGGCAAGCTTCTTGACTTGTTCCACCACCAAATTCATCTCATCATCAGACATAGTTACGTTATCCATAAGAAGAAAAAAAATAGTTAATTTGGTTCATGACAATGCTTATAATAACTCACATCCCCATAAAAACTAGTTAGAGGTTCGATTTGATGACTCGATCGATCTTATACGAGTGAAATTAAACTACATACAAATAATGTTGGGAACGGCTTACCACATAAAGCTTGGTACCAAGATATATAATTGATCATAGATTGATTGTCCACAATATTAACGTGGAACAACATGATCATCAACATGCACCAGAAAATGATCGATCCATAAACTTACATTTATTACCATTAAACTAAATCACACTTCATATAATCGTTTCTTTCCAGTTTATTGAGAATTGTGCTTCACATATATACTCCCTCCGTTCGGCTATAAAACGCGTAGGGTCGGAACACAATTTTTAAGAAAAATAGAATAAAGAATGAGTTTTAGGGTCCACTTGGTGTAAAATTACACATAAGGGTATGTCCCATTTGCACTTTTAATAGAAAAGTAAGGGTGTTTTGGTCTTTATATGTACAAATAAGGAAAGATTCTAAGTAGGAAGTTTAAAGATGAACACCCCTAAATAGAAAGTAGGAAGTTTAAAGGCGAACGGAGGAAGTACATTCTTAGAGTTAATTAACAATAATTGAGTACTAACTAATACTAGTTAGATTATTACAATTATTAGATTTAAACCTTATTATTGGAGATCGATCGAACAACATAATTTTTGTGTGACAATAATATTGAAAATTTGACTACACAATTTCGTGCATGGCATACTAGTTACTAAGACAATTAAAGTTACTTCTTACCGCGGTAACAGCTCCGATCTCCCGCTGATCATCACCTGTGCCACCATGACTACTATTATCAGGACATAATTATTGCGGAACGTCATAGTATGTACTCCCTCCATTTTATTAGGTTCTTTGCATTTGGTTTGAATACGTGAGAGGAATTCAAACCAAATGCAAAAAACCAAATGAAATGGAGGGAGTAGCAAGGATTATTTGTATTAATGCTCTTCTCAACTTTTTCTTGTTTCTCTTAAGTGAAACGCGCAGGCCATGCCCATTATAAAGCTATATATTAGCTAGGTTATGTATACGGAGACGGAGCTATAATGTCATGATTTGGTTTTCGTGTTCACTATTGCTTTTAAATTATTTTAAGCGTGATCCCCCACTCCTTTATTGTGAGAATGACCACCATGGTCATTGTGCTCCCGAGAGTATGGTATAATTTGCGACTCTTGCTTGTTTGTTTTGCTTTATTTGCTTTCTATACGTCTACTCCGTATTTCGTATTGAAAAATATACCTCCATAAAATATAATATATGATTTTTTTGGATAACGAGCTGAGGGTTTGGCTTGTAACTTTTAAGAGATATACATATCGAAAAATTAGGAAAAACACGTATCGTTGGAATCATATTGAGAAGTACTTTAATGCAAATATATTTTCATAATTTTTATTTATATATATTATGAGATATTAATAAATAAAGGAGACCTCGAAATGCAAGAAAGTTATATACGGTGTATAATGATATGTAATAACTTCGGCCCCCCTTGGTTTCAGTTCTTAGCTTCGTCCCTGTATGTATATATGTACTATAAATGGAGAAAATGTAATACAATCACTACGCCAAAAAAAAAAGATATAACACCGGGTCCTAAATCAATCAGACACCGGTTATACCCGGTGTCTGGACTGCCGGTGTCTTAGCATAAGACACCGGTTATGAAAAAAATAACCGGTGTTGTAAGATACACATAAGACACCAGTTGAGCTCAAAACCGGTGTCTTATGTGTTTAATATGAATTAAATTTGTACACACATAAGACACCGGGTATGTGAACAACCGGTGTCTTATGTTACCATTGAAAAAAAAAAATCCGCATTTGCAACAATTTTAGAATCGTTTTTCAGTACTAAAAATCAACCTCTCCTTCCAACTTTTCTACCTCCATCAACTTGTTCTTCTCCATCTCCTCTTGCCATCAATCTCTCTATCTCCTCCACAAGATTGACCTATAATATAATAACAAAACATTATCAAACCCATTGACAAAGATCATAAAAAAAATCACAAGGAAAATTAAAAACGAAAAGCAAGCAAGCACACGGTACTGTGTTCTCCAGAAATTCTGGGCTTTCGACACAAATTAAAAAAATTATGAGGAGATTTAAAACGAAAAAGTAATAAATAAGGAAGAAATCAGAGATCAAGCAAAAAACGAACAACTGAATAATAGAAAGTTAAGATCAACGTGATAGTGAATTCAAACTTGAGATCTGGGAATAACAACACAACATCAACACAAGTGAGAGAAAAAAAAATCAAAACCTATTTTAGCTTAATTAAAACGAAAAAAAAAATCATTTAACCTAGGATCAAAATCATGAAAACACAAGTTAAAAAAAAAAATCAAACAATAATTATTCTAGATCTATAAAAACCACATAATACACATTCCCCACGATTTCAACCCTAAATAAATCCCCAAATTCAACCAAATTAACATAAAATAAGTCGAATTAAAAAAACAACACTTACCCCGACCATCAATCACTTGTAGCAATGTAGAGATGACAACGAGACGATCGAATCAAAGGATGAAGATGTTGGAAGAAAGGTTGATAATTGAGGGAGGATATGGGGTTGATAATTGAGGAAGAAAGTTTGTTTCATTGAAGAAGGAAGATAAGGGTTTTTTTTTTTTAGAGGATACGTTAAAATGAGAGGAATGAGAGACGTGCAGTGCGTGACTCTGGCGGAAATAACGATGTGAAGCTTTTTTTTTTTTTTTTTTTTTTTTTTTTTTTACACATAAGACACCGGTTTTATATACAACCGGTGTCTTATGTGTCCATATATGACACCGGTTTTATACACAACCGGCGTTAAAAATGCTCCTAGATATTTTACTTATTTTTATAATTCGTTTTCAATACTTTACGCAATTCTTTTTTTCTTTTACACATAAGACACAGGTTTTATATACAACCGGTGTCTTATGTGTCCACATATGACACCGGTTTTATACACAACCGGTGTTTAAAATGCTCCTAGATATTTTACTTATTTTTATAATTCATTTTCAATACTTTACGCAATTCTTTTTTTTTTAGATGACTTATAACACCGGGTGATGAACAACCGGTGTCTTATTGATTTCTGACACCGGTTTTAGGTTAACCTGTGTTATATATACCGGTGTTATATGCTATTTTTGGCGTAGTGAATTATACACGATAACGCTGCTAATACTGGATGACTTATCGAATTAGTGTCATGCACAAAAGCAAAAACTAAAATATACACTCATGAGGCCTTGTGCGATTGGATTGCATTTTTCTGAATTGATTTGATTTGATTTGAATAAAACTGATCTGAGTTGATTTGATTTAAATAAATTTGATTTGATTTGATATGAACTGAATATATTGATAAATTAACTGCATTTAAACAAATTAATAACTAGAAGTAGACTACATTCATTGATTGTTATTTGGATAATTCTGATCTGATTTGATTTGATTTGAGAACTTGATCTGATTTGTCAATACTTCGGCTGCGCTAGGTAGCGAGCGCCAATGCTTGGGCTACCTCCGGTTCATTAACAAAGGGATGGAACTGGCTTGACTCGAGTGTAGCTGAAATTACCACTACTCAAATCATATTTCAGTTACCACCCGATTATGAAGACGTAATACAATTATCCACGATAACGCTGCTAATATTGGATGACTTATTGAAGTAGTGTCACAAAAGCAAAAACTAAAATATACAGACTCCGCCTCCTAGGTAGCTAATGCCTAATATTGGATGACTTATTGAAGAATGGTTTATTACGGTGGAACTACTCTATGGGCTTGATGTTGTACTAATAGACTTTATGAGTTGCAAACTTGCAATACAAGGGACCGAACCATAGTCCTTTTACAAATTATCTACTACTCTGTAGTTTTTTTTTCTTATTTCTTTCTTCTCGATCTTGTTTGTAAAAATATAAGTCGGGATAGTTTGACGTTGGGCGCGAAGTCAGGGGTGCTTCCTATAAGGAAGCCCATTAAAAATCACAACCACATTTCGACACTAGCTACATGGGTTTGAAGTCATTGAACCCCTGGATCTATAGCTTCCGAGAGTGGTCACTCAATTAGGTTACTCGAAGAAAAAAAATCTATACTACTTGAACTATTGAATAACAGAAGATCAGAGCTTTTTTTTTTTTAACTTTTTTTTTCATTAGTTTAAGCAATTGTTTTTATATTTAATTGCTTATCCACTTGGTGGTAGCTTAGACAACCCGGTGTCTTATTGGTTTGCGACACCGTTTTTGCCAGGGGCGAAACCAAGGGTGGGCTGGTGGGTGCCTGGCACCTTCAACCCACGGTGGCGGCCCATGAATTTCATGAATCTGGCCCCTACAGATAAATAAGATTTCTGTCTAATATGATCACTAATGTTCACTTTATCTCAATGGCAAGGAAGGATAAATGTTGCTTCCACCCCAACGTCTCTGGTCCAAACCTTGGCCAACGCATTACTTCTGGATTTTCTTTCTTCTGTTTCCTTCACCCTTTTACTTCATTTTTCACTATGTTTCCTCTACCCCTTATTTTCCCTTTCCATATTTTTTTTTCTTAGTTTCCCTCACTCTATGTTTGCCGCAAAATGTCAAAACCTCAGCTTACATATCTCATTATTTTCGATTCTTGATTTTGCTTTCATCTTCTCCTTTTACTATATAATTTCAAAATATTTTACAACCAACTATTTGTGTGTGTTTTTTGTACGAGTACTTGATTTATCAAATTATTTGATATTGCTTTGTTGATTCTTAGTGTTACATATATGTTTTTTGGTTACAAATGTTACATATATGTGATGTTATGAAGTTTGCGTTTGCCATTAATTTGATGGCTTACTTATTAGAACAATTGTTAGACTTGCTACAATAATCATCAATAGTATCAATTTAAGAAAACAGTCGCGATTATAACTTCAAAAAAACGACCATATGAATGTTCCAAGAAACCTTAAAACATATTAACACCTATATATATTTGGAGAAATTAAACTAAAATACATACTAATAATTAAGTTCCAAAACTCGACCAAATAGTTGTTCAAAACACCTATAGGAGGTAATGTATGGGATATATGAATTTTGAATTTGGCCCCCGTAGTGTTAAAATCCTGGCTCCGCCCCCGGTTTTGGTGTTTCGAGTGTTATATAGCATCTATGTACTAGTGAAGGTCTATATTCACGAAATCGATTGTTTTAAAGGTATTGGTTTCGCAAAAAAAAAAAAAAAAAAAAAAAAAAAAAAAGAAAAAAAAAAATATAGTTTTAAATAATTGCACATCGGTTTCAAATGCAATCTTGCTTATTATGCACTCAACAATTTAGTGCCATATAGTTTCAATTACATGTGTCAACTGGTGCTTGCAGTTTAACTAGGGTTTTAGTCCGGTCAAGCTGATTTTGACCGGGTTTGACCATCCCCGATTATTTAAGTCAATCAGACCAGACCACTGACCGGTTCTTGGTTTAACTGGTTGAAACAGCCGGTTCGGTCTGGTTTTATAAACTGCTCTTTAGTTTTATGAGGTAGAATCTCTTCTTTTTTTTTTCAATTTGAGACACTCATATGTGATGTATTTTGGATATCACTTCATCAACAACATGCTTCGTGATTTACTCTATATTGAACTATATACGAAAATAGATACATGCATGTTCAAAATATAATTCAACCGATACTCAAAATTTTTAGCTAAATGCTCATTGATCATTTGCGAAAACCATGACACTTGGGAGTGAATATTATGCACATTTTGATCCTACGTATGAATATGCAATTATTTCGTGTTGATCGACATGTTACATCCGAATAAATGAACTATCGACGGGCCTAGGAAGGCTTCAGCCCTGAATTTTCAAAATAACAAATATATATGTAAGCTAAAATCACTATATTATTTTTGGATCAGTGGCTTTGCGGGAAAATATTGTTCAGTTGTATAGCAGTGCGTGGGCTCAGCTTCTAATGGGGCTATTTTTCGTCGAGTTTCCCATGTTTTCCGGTTACTTTTGGTCTTGTAATCCAAGTGATCCCTAAGTTTTTCCTCTATGTTTTTTTTTTTTTCCAGTTTTTAGAAATTTAGTAAAAGTTTTCAAAAGAAAATGTACTTATGTTGTTGATATCATCTTTAGCTTGTTATAACTGAATATTGTTGGTCTTTGAATTACTATTAACATAATAATAGCATAACATACGTGAATTAAAAAATTTAATATCTCTATACGGTTTGGCCGTCCTCAAGATTCTATTCTGACTCCGTCCATTGGAACTAGGTACCAAAGTTTGCAACTTTGCAACACACCTAGAAAGTTGAGGTTTAGTATGGCTCGCTCTAATCTTTTTAGCTTGGTTAAAAAGAATAGCCAAGGGCTAAGAAGTGAAGGACCAACGAGTGTCCATAAACTGATATGGATCATGCATGGATGATACAAAGATTTAGCTCCTCTTCTACTCCACACCCTAAACCCCTCATCCTCAAACAGCCACCCTTTGAACGCCACGTGGCATTGCAAATATCCATTTTAAATAGATCACTGCCATGCAACCTTCATGCTATTGTACATCACATACGGACATACCAACTTTTAAAACCTTATTTTCTTTCAAATCAAAATATACACCATTTATTTTCTTTCAATAATATAATTAAAAAGACACTAAGTTTATAATCAAAATGACAACTAGATCCTCACATCACCAAGCTATATCTCACCTCCCTCCTACTTCCATATTTCATGAAACAAAAGGTCATTTTGGTAAATTATTCCAAAGAGAATTCTATTTTCAATTATCATAATAAAGACTTTTCAACAATAAATTAGAAAATACATTTCATTTTCTTTTCCCACCCCCAAATCTCTGGTCCAAATTCAATAAACTTTCTACCAAAAGAAAAAGTGATCATCATCATCATCATCATCATCTAATCCAACATTTCATATCATTTTCTCACATTTCCAACCAATAATAACAACAAATAAAAAAAAAAAAAAAATCTCAAACACTCAAACACACTCACTGCTTCCACTCTCCTCTATCTCTTGTTTCATCACAAAGGGAAAAACAAGAGAATAGAAAATAAAAGTTACACAAAAAAATGGCAGTGTGCACATTATACACAATTCCCACAACAACACACTTGGGATTCAACCAAAAATCCCAAGTATTTTTCTACAATAACAAGAGTATAAGCACATGTTACAACAAAAGATCAAGCAACAATAATAATAATATAACAAGACCATATGTCATAACATGCGCAAGTGATGGAACCATAGTGATAGGGCTAGCAGCCGACTCAGGGTGCGGTAAGAGCACCTTCATGAGACGTCTTACGAGCGTTTTCGGGGGCGCGGCCGAGCCACCAAAGGGAGGAAACCCTGACTCAAACACCTTGATTAGTGACACAACCACAGTTATTTGTTTGGATGACTACCATTCCTTAGACAGGACTGGTAGAAAAGAGAAGGGTGTCACTGCTTTGGACCCACGGGCTAATGACTTTGATCTTATGTATGAACAAGTTAAGGCTTTAAAAGAAGGTAAGGCTGTTGAGAAGCCTATTTACAACCATGTTACTGGCTTGTTGGATGCACCTGAGCTCATTCAGCCTCCTAAGATCTTGGTCATCGAAGGCTTGCACCCTATGTGAGTCTCCATCTCTCTCTCTCTTAGTTATACTCTTGTTATTTTTTACTCTTTTCAGTCTCGGGCGAATTCAGGGGTGTGTGTAGTACATCGACTATCACATTGTTCTTAGAAAACATGTAAATATTGCCTTAGGGAAGTTAGAAATATATAGTACAATTTTGTGTCACTGCATGGGTACGATTGACTATATATCACGATTCTGCGAGGCTAGATTCGTGAATGTAGAGAAATTAGTAATTTGATCGATGATGATACTCAGCTCATTGATTTTTGATTCTAAAGCTTCATTCGATGTAGAAGTAACCAACACAAGCTTTTAGAGGGGTATATCCAATTTGTGACATAAAGGGGTCTTTCATTTATCCATGAAGGTTTAATTTCTTTCTCACCACATATTCTATATCAAGAATTCCCGTATGACTATTTCACGCTTAAATGAGCGTGTACGACGCTATGTTATGGTAATAATAATATTGGACGTCTAATATCATTCAGTTACATGATTTTAAATAACGATCAGTGACTATCCCGTATGACTAATATGCATGTTATGTTTATTTATTTTTTGACGGAGATGTAGGCAAATAATGTTGATTACATGTATCTACATGCATATCTGCGCCAATGTATATATATGTAGGGAACGTTTGGCAAAAATATAGACATTTGTTAGAGTTTATTGTTTACGCCAATTTTAAATTGGAAGTCGCATTTTGTGACTTTGCGGTATCTTGATTGATAAAATGTCCACAGTCGTTCGACCTTTTTGGCTATTACTATTTACACGTGTATATAAGCCCATAAATTCGAGTAGTGATTCTATTGAATAAATGAATTATGCAAAAACTTGAGATCCCATAACAATATAGTAGTAATCTAGCAGTGCCAAAATTAAAATGAGTGAAGAGGAGGGAAAGAAAACAAGACATTATTGATAGGCGATAGGATATTACTGGTATACATACATATGCATGGTTGGCTCTCTACATTTGATAAGTGATAAGGAGATAAATATTCCTACTTAATGGTTGGCTGAGCTTATGTCAATGTCCTTGTCACATCTTCTCCTTCAAGGTCCATATCTATTTGGAATGCGTAAATGTTATTTTTCAAACTCTTTTTTTTTTCCCTCTTTTATCGTCTTGACGTAATATAACCATTGGGTGTCCATTTTAAGATAATTTACCGAATAAAGCAACCAACTAGGAAAAAAAATCACACAAAATTAAGTGGAAAATTAAAATTTGAGTTGCTATTTTTCCCAAAAAAAAATGAACATAAAAGAACAAAAAAAAAAAAGTGTTGCAATACTTTGAAGGATAAAAAAAAAAAAGAGAAACAGAAAAAGAAAATAAAAAAATGCGTCTGCCGGGAGTCGAACCCGGGTCTATTGCTTGGAAGGCAATTATCCTAACCGTTGGACTACAGACGCTTTCTTGTTTACTATTATAATGGTTTGTTACTTTATTTTGAATTTTGTGACGACCAGGTTTGACTCACGTGTAAGAGACTTGCTGGACTTCAGTATCTACTTGGACATTAGCAATGAAGTTAAATTTGCCTGGAAAATTCAGGTACAATCTTTGCTTTCTGATGTTTATTTGCTTATTTCCATATTCGGCCTTCGTATTAACCGGAACTTGATTATGATATCAGAGAGATATGGCAGAGAGAGGACACAGTCTTGAGAGCATCAAGGCAAGTATCGAAGCCAGAAAGCCAGACTTTGACGCGTACATTGGTGAGCCTAACGTACTACACTAGTTGATTTCATTAAGCAATTTGAATTGCTATCCACGTGTTGTAGATGAGTAAAACACGGCTTAACGTGGAACAGAAGAATGTATAAGTGTGTGCTCGAAGTAATGTTGTAATTTTCAATTGTGCAGACCCACAAAAGCAGTATGCTGATGCAGTTATTGAAGTATTGCCAACCCAGCTAATCCCTGATGACAATGAAGGGAAAGTGTTGAGAGTTAAGTTGATTCAGAAGGAAGGAGTCAAGTATTTCAGCCCAGTATACTTGTTTGATGAAGGATCCACCATTTCCTGGATTCCCTGTGGCCGGAAACTCACCTGCTCGTACCCTGGCATCAACTTTGCCTACGGCCCTGACTCTTACTTCGGCAATGAGGTAATCACTTTCACTGTCGCGATTTTCCCATCATGTTCCTGACAACCCTGTAAAGACATCAGGGAAATTTTCTTGAATATTCAGTCACAATGCATGAACTTGTGTGCTTTTGCAGGTCACTGTTATAGAGATGGACGGACAGTTCGACAGATTAGATGAGCTCATTTACGTTGAGAGCCATTTGAGCAACCTGTCCACCAAGTTCTATGGAGAAGTCACCCAGCAGATGTTGAAGCACCAAGATTTCCCAGGAAGCAACAATGGAACCGGTTTCTTCCAAACGATAGTTGGTTTGAAGATCAGAGACCTGTATGAGCAGCTCACTGCCATCAAGTCAGCTGCTCCTGCAGCCGCTGCTAAGGCATGAAGCTCAGTTTGACAGGAACGCGATATCCATTCTGAATCGGAGTTTTTTTTCCCCCTCCTATAATATCATCACTTGTATTTTCCACTCCACTTCATCCTGTATAATTTATTCTTGTAGTCTACTCTGAAATTCTGTTGTGTTACATATATGATTATATGCATATAGAAGCAGAGATGTACAATCCCATTCAAAAGAATTCACAGCAGTTGCTTTTCGTCTAGCTTTACCGTTAGAAGGTGGCTGCGACAAAGTTTTCATGTAGTAGAATTCTAATTTATATGCAACTGAGAATCAGTAGCCAAAGTTCTCAAACAATCTCCTGATGTCTGTTGCTCGGAATCTTCATTTCACGTTTAAAACACTCAACACTTGGAAGTGAGTATAGCCAAAAACACGCTAATTGACGACAACCATACATGTAACCGATCCAATGGTTCTAGTCGTATCCAAGCAACATAACCCCCATCTCATTTATAATGAATGCTAAGTTATTAAGGAACACAAATAAACCAGCTGCTGAGGTGCAATTTAGAGGTGTATAGAAACCCACATATTTCATTACTCTGTGAAGTACAGTTAAACTGCCCAAACTTCTACATATCCGTACAACTACACAATGAAGAGCTTGAATATTGACAGTAATGAAAATTCAATAGGCAAATGCTGCAGAAAATATAAGTTTTAAGAAGGCGAAACGGGAGAAGCAGGACACATTAAGATCTCCACTATAAACTTAATGGTACATAGTATCACTTGATAGTCACAAACTTGTTGGTACCATGCCTAGCCCAGTGATCTTTCAAGTCGATTGCTTGGGCGAGATCATAACCTTCAAAACTGAGCCTCTGAAGAAGTTTGTCATAAGCTCCATGGCTCATTTTCCGTCCAGCTGTGCGTGAACCAGGCCTTGTGGCACTCATAGGGAGTGGATACTCTGATATATTAATTGTGCAACATGCTGATTGCCATCCCCCGGAACCCCATCGATAACATTGCCGAGGAGAACCTGTACAAGAACAGAATGGTGCTGGTGGCCCAGAAGCATCCATGCTGGGTTCATAGGTAGAAAAATTCAGATTCTTTTTCTCACGCTTTGCTGGGGATTTGCCTTTACCTTTGGCCTTAGGAGACTTTGCAGAACCCTTTTTAGATTGCTTCACCTTAGGTTCCTTTGCAGCTCCATCAGTAGAGTTCTTTGTTGAGGTCTTAGGCTTTTTAGTAGGCTTATCGGGCTCTGCCTCATCATTGACAGTATTGGTTACCTCATTGATTGGAATCGATCTGATTGGAACAGCAGTTATTCCTTCTGGGTTGTGTTGACTTCCTTGGAAAGGATTGATACCACTTCTCGTACCAGACATATAGTTACCAGGATGAAACCATGCAAAGTGAGGGACTGATGTTCCTTGGTTTGCCTCAGACATCATAGGGTAGGTTGAACGATATGTTCCCATCTTCGAAGAAACAGCTATGTGCACAGTAGCGTAGATTATAGTGCTTCAACTGCCAACATTCCAGGAAAAAGATTCCAGCGTTAAGCAATAGGTATACCAGTTCCTACTCAATGGACAGCACAAGTTTAACACAGATTTAATGGCTTCTACCATAGGAAGCCAGGAAAGAGATACATATTCATCCACAATAGCAGATACATATGAACAATAAGAAGAATAACAGCAACACAGCTGTCATCCTGAAAACGGGGATGCATTACGTATTCCTTCACTCCAACAAAATTTACCAAAATATACCTAAGAAATTCCCTCAGGAAATACCAAACAGAAACACCTGGTTTGGTTTGGCATAGACAATCAAGGGAACACCATGACCTGAACATGGAAGTTCCTGTGATTAGAAGTCTAGAACCAAGTTTCCTAAGCAACATAACTTAAATTTTCGCAGGCAAGCACAAAAGCACGTCCACGTATGTAAGCAAGCTTGAGTGTGCATCAACAAATTGGGATGCCATTACAAACTCTAATCAAAATATACTAACAAAGAACAACTAATTCACTATGATTTAGACTATCTATAGAACAACTACACTAACAAAGAGACCAAGCTATGACAATGCCTTTCAGCAATCATATCGGAATATAAAGACCACGAAGAACGATCCCCCAGTAATGCAAACAGAACTTCAGATTTTTACGCACAAGGGTATTCCTAATTCCTGAATGCATCAAAGAGAGTAAGTGGTAACATGCACTCTAATTCATGCTCCCAAACTCCCAAGCAAATGACTCCTATTATAGTCAAGCAACAACCAGCATATGCTTTGCACGAACATGTGCAAGATAGACGCTTTATCATCAAACTAAGATGCCATTACAAACTAGAATCAAATTCAGACGACTACACTAACAAAGGCAGCCATCCATTAAAACCAGGCCTGAACTCCGGTAATCATTTTGGAGTCAGTGAATCATGAGAGTACACTTCCCCATTACGCAACCCATCAAATTTCAATTCCTAGCTATGAGGTTGTCTCAACTCCTAAATGCATCAAAGAGTCAATCATACACATGAACTTCCTAAACAAGGCAATTGAAGTAAAAAAGAGATTCTACTGACTACTGCAGCTCAGCCAAGAAGAACAACCACACAAAACATAATTTACTCCAAAAAATTACTGTTACACAATCACATCTATGTGAGCAATCTTTAAATGCAAAATCAACAATGTTTTCTAACTTTTTACCATAAAAACATGCAATGATGAATTCACAGAATACCCATGAAAGATCACAACAAACCCATCAAAAATCACATAATTAAAAGGGGGAAATCTTGCTCAAACAGATAAAATAGAAAGTAACATGAAGAATGATGAAGAATACATAAAATTAAACAGGGTTAACTGAAAAGGTAAAAATTGATCAAACTTGATATAATGCAAGCATGAATTTACTTGATATCTAACTAAAGTTTCAAATTATCATAGAACAAGCTTAAAATTTACGGAATTAGGAGTACCCAGAAGCTGAAAGAGCAAAATAAATCACCAAATCTAGTGATAAAGTTAAAAAAAAAAAACAGAGAAATTAAGGGATGCAGAAAGATACCCAGAAGCAGAAAAGCAGTAAAAAGCTCCAAACTTTGAGAAAATTATCAGTCTTTTGTTTAGTCTCATCTGAATATTTGTGGGATTTGGGATAAAAAAATACAGTAAAAAAATAAAAATACAAAAGAGGGTTTATGTGGAAAGTGGAGGGAGTAAAAACGTACAGAAAATTGGTAAAAGAATGTAATAAAAAGCAGGTTCGGATTCACATTTAGATTGGCAGCTCAGGTTCGGGACGTATTTTGAGCTGATACGAAGCTAAGCTATTGGACGAATTGCTGACATTGTTTGACAGGTCTGGGACCCACCTTTGAGTGGATCAGACCAGGTTACGGTCCGTCATGGTCTCATGGACGCTAGTTTCTTATGATTTGATTTGCGGCCTTTTTTTTTTTTCTTTTTTTTTTCTCTTTTTGCATTACAAGTTCGAGTGGCACGACCTTTACAATAAAATCTTGGGTACTGCACCCGAATAACCGATGTCACAGAGACATCACTAGTTTAGGCAAGATAGCCTAGCGAGCTGAAGTTGTTCAACATCTAGCTTTTACGACGCAAGTAAACAAGACTTGTCTTCATGCATGGTAGAACAACACTTTTATCTTGAAAGCACTTCTTACGCCTCTTTTACAATTTAAACTCATGATATTCAGTTTGGTGGAACAATACACCAACCACTAGACCAAACCCTTGGAAGTTTTGCGGCCTCAATGTTATCATGTTAGAGGAATTGCAATCATATGTCCAAGATCCTCATGTGTATAATATTTGAAGATGAATTTCATCAAATATCACACCAAAACATTTAGATAGGCGTTATTGTAAACTACGCAATTCAAGGATTCGAACAACATGCTTTCACAATGTATAATACATTATTGAGTGACTACAATTAATTCAGATGTTTGTGCAACTCTCTTCCCATAATAAATCTATATATCTACATATAACTATTAATAGGGTAACATCACGTACTACATGACATTACCTCAGCTATTGTCCATGTGAAAATCCAACCAGTTGCTTATGTGTCGGCTCCTTATCAAATCACAAACAACTTATAAATGCGAGTTATTAAACTCTTAAGTTGCCCCCAAAACGTTATAAAACGCTTCAGATTCTTATAAATAAAGTTTTATTATTACCTCAGTTATTTATTTTAATGATGATAATAAGTATTGTGTCTCTTGACTATTGGTTTGCCAACTTTGTGGATTACACATTAGTTTAAGGTACTCCCTCCGTCCCAGTTCAAACGCCCCATCCTCAAAATACCCCCCGTGTTGAGAAGGTTGTACACACTAATCGGTTTATCAAAGTTTCAAAAAAAATATATAGCGAGTTAGATTAGAGTTTTCTCTAACTTGCTATGCAATTTTTTTGGAACTTTAATTAACCGAGCAGTGTGTACACCCTTCCCAATAAGAGGTCGATTTTTACGTGAGGCGTTTGAACTGGGACGGAAGGTGTAATATGTATACCTATGTCTATTACTTGATTTTAGAGAGAAATATGTATGCACACATATACAATGAAAAATATTTCGAAAGAAAATTCCATTTGAGAGAAGAGATGTATACATATAGATAGAGATCTGAAAATGGTGTCGAGGGGTTTCTCATACAATGAATGTACCTTTTAGAGTGTTATTTTTTAGGGGATGGGAGTTATTAGCATTGTCATGAACCAAATTAAATTAACTACTCCAGTTCTTATAGATTTATGTCATTTACTGTACTGCAGGATGATGTAACTATGTCTGATGAGATATATTTGGTGGTGGAACAAGTCAAGAAGCTTGCCGGAAAAACTGCTTTCAGTACCAGCTCACTCAAATGGTTGGTGGAGCAATCGGCATACTGTATACTGTATATGGGTCGAGTCCGAGACCGAGGCGTTATCTAAATTCTTTTGTATACTGTATACGGGACGAGCCCGAGAAATCACTGTACATGTGCAAATTCACAACCTTAAACTGTAATTCTAAGAGCCAAAAAATGCTTAATTCTTGATCATCGTATCTTATAGACTGGTCTCCTGTCGAATGTGACTGAGATCACCAAAATAAAACAGCAGGAAATCTCAGCTTGGCCATAGACTCTGAAACTGTATAATAAACAAGTCATCCTTTAAAAAACAGGAGTTGCCAGACGCCGAAAGAAAACTCCCGAAAGAAATCGGCTACAAGAATATGAAAACAAAATTTACCCGTTACACGCAAGTGACCGCCCTGCATATCACACTATTTCTTCACTTGTCATCAATATTGATTTGGCAATCTGCATCATGAAAAAGTCGCAAATAAGTACAAACCAACAATTCTTCGTCAAAAAAAAAAAAAACCAGGTAAGCAGCAACGCTCATGAAAGGATGAAGAACTAAAGTTGCTGGAAATCGACCCATTTTCTAAGTTGAAAACTATGGCTTCAAAAAGGGCAGTAGACATCAGTTTTTAAGTCAACCGGAATTCGAAACGACAAGACCTTCAGGGGAGGACATTGGCACTCCAACATAAGCTTATTGCACTCCCGCTACGAGGAAAGGTCTAGAAAACTATTTGCTTTCCAAGAAAGGGATGACACTTTCTTTAAACTTTCGGAGTACCAATATTCTCGTAGAATGTGCAGATTCAACTAGCTAATCGAGCGACATGTTAGGGCATAGAATTTAGAAAACTCTCAACATGAAAACCCTAGTCACTAAAATGATTAAAAAAACATGTGGAGAAATAGATTTAAAATGAGGCTATGATGATTTAACAGAAGAGGAGAGCCAACAGACAGTATCTAAGGCCAGTTAAAAAAAAAACACTCTACAAAGACACGTCACGGAAGAGAGATTACCAGCCCAAAACTGAAGCTCCTTCAAACTATAATTGAAGCAAGAAATGCATGAAATAATGCCCAGTAAAATATGATCCCAAGACGTAAAGCAGGTTGGCGCATCAGAGCACGGTCACAAGAAACCCTGGCCAGTAGCAGATAGATGAATCAGAATCCATAATTGTACGGGAATTAAGAAATGTAGTAATTTCTATTAACATGAAACCCACCATAAACCATCAATCATGTCGCTGACAGGCCTTGTGAATTTTGGAACAAACCTCGATGTTGTAAGCGATTTGAAACCATGAACTGAAGGAGAGAAATAAGAAATAGAGGAGATCGAATCCAGTTAGCAATTGTTAAACTTTTAAACCTCAGAATCTCCCGAACAAACAAAAAAGAGAGCACAAAAAAGGAAAAGAAATAAATAAATAAAATTAAAAAAAACCTTTATCATCATCTTCATCCTCAAATCTATCTGGACTTCCAGCATCCCTATCGATTGCTATAACTACTTGATCATTGTTCGCTTTGCGCAAACTCCGGACTTGAGAGGTGGCTGAACTTACTGGTCCAGTCCATTTGTTCAACTGCATGAGTACATAACCTCTTTAGAATTTGAAGATTACAGCCTTCACGCTTTTGAAAGGTTTTAATAAGTGCCACAAGAATGAAAAATTTGATAATAACTAGGCTAACACCCAGTCTGAACTTTACTACTACATACCGGAGAAACAAGAATAATTTACGAAGATCCTTTTATTTTAGTTCATGTCTATTTGAGATTGAGAATACATGTATTGTTACCGAAAAATAATTTCAGTTTATTCAAGTTTAGTTAATGTCTCTATTTGAGAAAACAACTACACGAAAAAAGCTCATCACTTGAGAAAGCCATTGTTTCTGCTTCATTTAGGATTGCAGAGTAATCTTAGCACTTTGGAATGTTCCCCTACACATAAACTAACATAACAAAAGAATGCTCTTTTGTTCTCACTATTCTTTAAGAACATGCTCTCGAAATTCATTTATTTTGCTTTTAATATTATGCTTCCATAGCCTATTTTCTTTTTATCCTTGTCTACTTTTCTGACTCCTTTCCCATTTCTGCTCCAGCCTAGTTTTTAAGCTCCCCAATTACCCTTCTCAGTTCTCACTATTCTTTATTCTAAATGATCTTTTATCTAAAATAGTCTGTCTATATTTACAAACTGCCTGCCCACTAAGTCAACAAATTATGCAAAACCATATTACCCAAGAATGCAACAAAACGACTTATAATATATCTGTGAAACATACCACTGGTTCAACCTCAACAATTTCTGAATTTCCTAGTCCAGAACTTCCAGCACTGTGAAGTGGAATTTCAGCACCCAGAAGTGAGTTCAGATGTTGCTCTTTTTCATTTAGAGATAACTCCAGAGCTGCTTTCCTCTGTGACAGCTCTTCCACCTTATTTCGTTCAGATTGTAACAACATATCCTTATTTTGTGCTGCTATTCGGGAGTCTTCCAATTCAGAGATCATCGAAGTGATTTCTTTCTGAAGGTTCTCCTTGGCTCGGGAAAAATTAACACCAGTATCATTATCACCATGGGCATCAGGCAACAAAACACCAGACAACATTGAGTTTAACCATGTCAATAACTCATGAAGTTCAGAAGAACTTCGCTCCTTCGTCATCTTTGCAGCTTCTAAAACATCATTGGTGCATCTAGTGACTTCTTGCCTTAAAAAGGAAATTTCCGAATCCCGGTCCTGCAACTGTGATTGAAGATCTTCAATTTCAGAGAGGAGGCCTTCAGACATAGAGTGCAGCTCATCAAATTTGCTGACGGTAACAGACAGCTTTTTCACAGCTTTCGAGCGAGAAGCCTCTACGTGCTCCAAATCTGAATTCTTCTGCTGCACTGCTCTTTCCAGTTCCTCAATCTTACTTCTCAGGGCTTCCATCTGATTCTCCTCTTCGTCTAGTGCTTGCATCAGAGCCTCAATTTCTAATATACCATAACATAGAATTAATTTGTTGATGAAACAAATAACTGTTTATAAATACCAGATGGTTGACAAAATTAAAATATACACACCTTGTTCTTTGGCAGCCAAAATTTTGTTCAACCCCGTTACCTTCTCTTCTAACTCAATGGAACTGAACTGCCCCTGACGTAATTCTACTACCCTTTGCTCCAACAAGCTCCGTTCCTTACCCAATGCTTCCAACTTACTCTCCAATTCATGAGCATAACTCCTAGCTGATTGCAGATCCCGAGAACAATTTGCAGCAGTACTTTCAGCTTCTTTAATTTGACCAACAAGCTCCATACAAATCCGTTCCCTTTGGACATCCTTCTCCTGAAGCTCCTTTTGCAAGGTCAAAATGGTATTCCTCATTTCCTTACCATGGCCTTCTCTACTCTTGACTTCAATATCGACCAACTCTTTTACGGCACCAACAAGGTTTTCAGCAAGTGCTTTTACACATTCCTCGGAAGAGGAAAGAGTGGAGTTGCTCAACTTTCCTCCATCACATGAAAGCAATAAGGGTAAATCGATTACTGAATTCCCAGCACCCAAACTCAGTCCGGCCAATTCGGCTTTAGTATTCTCAATTTCCGTGATTGAGCTGCAACATGCTTCATAAAGAGAAGTTAAGCTTTTCCGCAACATGGCGCCCTCTGTGTTTTTTTCGTTCATGATTAATTCAAGACGGATCTTCTCACCCTTGATAGCTTCCAAGGAGTTTCTTTGAGAGACAATTTCTCCCAGCATGGTACTGATTGCATTCTTAAACTGATCCACCTCAGTTCTTACAGAAGTTGAGTGGCTGTGTAGTCTCTCGTTCAATTCACCAAGTCTCTCAGATAACAGTTTGATATCAAATCCATCACTCCCATCCACTTGATCAGGTATCTCACTGCTCCACAGTGAGCTTCTGGACCAGAAAGCCTGAAACCAGAGAGCCATTGATTTGATTTCCATCATCAAAAGACAACTGAAAGATTACAGGAAAGAACAAGCATGTGACAACTACCATACCTTAGAATCAAATCTAATAATTATTTCATGGATAAGACTCATGATGGTTTAAGTACCAAAAGGTATCTTTTAAACTAATAACATAATTTAGGGTGCAATGCTGAAACTCATCACAGCTAAGTCAGAAGACTTCCTTGATGCAAGAATTGCATTTCTACGACTCTTAACAACCTCAAGCAGTAGAAAGCTCAAGATGAGGGAGTAAAATGCTCTGAGAAACTAGCATAATTCCGTGCTCATCTCAAACTGAAAACCCAATTTCAATTACCAAGGGGGTCAACATATTAAGTGAGGAACTATTGATACGCATCAGAAAAATGCAAATGCTAACCAACCCCACCCCCCCCCCCCAAAAAAAAAAAAAACACAAAACAAAATGTTACTGTTGACCTTGCAGATGATGTCTTACCTTGAATTTTTTGTTTCCAGAGACCAGGTTACTGTTACCATAGTCTTTAGTGACTACCAGATCTGCCGCAATATGTTCCAGGCAAGAATTGACATGAGCCTTGACGTCATTTAAAAACTCCGAATCCTTGGCAAATATCTCATCAGCTACATTAGACATATCAAAGATTACTTTCTTCACCTCCTGCAAACTAGACTGCAGTCTCTTCATCTCACCAAGCTGGAGTTTACGTTCTTCAGATAATTTAGCCAGATGAGAAAGGGCTTCAGTTTTGGAAGAATCTGCGAGGTCTCTTTCTCTTGAAGTAGTTGATATGTCGTTATATGCCCTAGCTAATTCTTCTTGCAAACCATCATTTCTCTCCTGAACTTCATTCAACTCAGTTAACAAAAGCTCAGCAGCCTTTTTAGATTTCCTTGCCTCCTGCTCAGAAGAAGCTGTGGTGGCACGAAGTTCAGAGCACATCTTTCCGATTCTCTCCAGCTTTAGCAGTGGATCATGAGCATTAATCTCTTCACCAACGTCAATCTCACCCAGTTTATTAAGAAAAGTACTCAAAGTATGCTCGTTGTGCTGTAGATGCTGTTCAACTTCTATCAGATGCTTTTTCAAAGACAAGTTTTCAACTTCATATGCTTCATGAGCTTCTATCTGAAGCGACAATGCTCTTATGTTTTGCCTAGACTCCAATAGAGAGTTGTCCCGAACATTCAATTCAGATTTCAACCTATCTATCTCGTTAGACATCTCTTCAATATTCTGCTTCAGACTGTCTCTCTGTTGAACCAGTGATTTGCCTTTCCTAACTGCAAGATTTAGCTTCTCGCGTAGCGAGGCTGACTTCTGCTCTTCCTGTTTCGCCAGCTCCTGAAGTTCATCGTTCTTACTCTGGAATGCTTCAAATTCAATGGCCATAAGTTGAATCTTCTTGGACAGTGCATCATTCTCCTCCCTAAAACGTACCACTTCATCTAAAGCTTCAGCAAGCTTACTTCTGAGATCTGCAATAGTCTGCCCCTCAAGAACTGTGCTCCTCGACATGGAAGCATCTAAATCTTCAACAGCCTTGGCGGGAACTTGGGCATTCTCAACCTGTATCTCGGTTATTGCACTCGCATCCAGTTCTGATACTCGACCGCGTGCAACTTCCTTTGCAGCATGACTATCTAAATCAACTCTACTATCTTGAGCCAAGAGTTTCCTGATTAAAAATTCCAGGGATTGGATGTTACTCACATCAGAAGTTTCGTTTTCTGTCCCAGAATCTTGGAGTACCTCAAGAATCAACACTTGTAATCTTCTCAACTCACTTTCTATCTCTTGAATAAAATTATCATTTCTGATTTTCTCTGACAGGCTGCCCTGCAACATGTCAACATCTTTCTTCAATCTTTCAATATCATGCTCATATTGAGCAACAGTATGCAAGGCTAGCTCATGATCGGAAGTCAAAGAGACTAAATTGCTGGAAAGAATCTCCTTATCCCGAACAACCATTTCCAAAGAGGAATCAAATTCAGACATTTTTCTTTCTGATTCTCCCAATTGAGAAGACAGTGATGCAGAATCATTTTCAAGGGAATGAATCTTTTGTTGAAGAAAGTTCATATGGTCATCAGCTACTGACAATGCACTGTCCTTCTCATGGATAACCGCCTGGAGGGATGATTCTAGCTCAGATTTCCTGCTCCACGAATCCTTTAAATCACTTGACAGTGACTCGCAATAATCCTCGAGATTTTCAATCTTTTGCTGAAGAGATCTCATATGGTGGTCAGCCTCTGACAAGGCAGTTCCCAACCAGTGAATCCTTTCTTCCGGCTCCATGGACCGTATCTGGGGGGGAGTGTTAATTCTATCTAAAACCTCCTCCCACCTCTGCACTAAAACATTTCTCTCCATCAATGATTGTTCCAGCATGTCATTTTGTTCAGCTAACTCATAAAACTTTGTTTGCAGCTCACTATATTGGTTCCTCAAATCATCCAGCGGAACTAAGGTAGGTGGAACGTCTTCCTTTCCTCCATCTGTAACAACTCCAGCATCTGAGTGCGACCCTCCTCCAACAGAACTTCTTTGGTCCCAATCCCCAGGCAGAAAAGAATTGCTAGCAACTGACTTGGCTAACCAATCGACCTTCTCAACAGTGTCTTTAGAGTGAAATTGATCTGGCAGATCAAGTTCTTCCATGATTTCTTCAATTTTCTGAAGAACAGAATCCTTCATCAGAAATGATTCTCTCAACGCCGTGGAGGAGTTACGGATGTACGCCAACTCAGATTCCAAAGCTTCCATACGTTCACCGGCCTCAGAATAGGGCTTAAGTTTCTTTTCAACCTCAAGGATCCTAGAATCTTTCAAACGCAACTCTTGGGAACATTTATCCAGTTCATTAGACATCTCCGCCAAAGAGTGTTTGAGATTGTCACGTTGAACAACCAATCCTTTGCCCTTTGCAACAGCAATTCCAAGCTTCTCCCTAACAGAAGCAACTCGCTGCTCTGAGTGGTCAAGCTCCTTAATTTTCTCCAGCAACTCAGCCTGAATAGTATCGTATGCATTCTTTGCCTGGGTCAGGCTCTCTTTGAGGATATGCATCTCATTCTGATTTTGAAGATTTAAAATGTCCAGCTGCTCAATATTGCCTTGCAGCTTACCTAATTCAATCACCCTAGAGTTGCACTCTTCAGTCAATGAGCAGGCCTGCTCTTCTGCCGCCTTAAATTTCTGCATGAGCAACAGCACTGAAGACTGCAAAAGTTGAACGGGTGTTTTATCCAAGTCCAACTCTGTATCTTGTAGCTTCAACACTTCTTTGATATCCGAAACAAGCTTTGATACTGTATCGCTATCCAGACAATATTTGTTCAGCCCTTCAATCTCACTCGTTCTGTTCAACAAGTCAGAGTATAACCTTTTGTTCGATTCCTTTAGGTCCTGCAAGTCACCAACCAAATTACCCACTTTTGACACAACAGCCTCATAGTAATCGCCATTCATTGAATCATGTTGACTTTTGTCTGTTGTATGAAACCCACTGTCATCAAATTGCTCAGAAGACACATTTAGCAATTTAACTATGTCAGCAGAAACCTTCTGCAACAAAGCAAGGGCCAAACTGCGTTCTTCAGCTACACTACGTAACTCGTCTGTTAATTGCACATATGAACTAGATAGTGTTTCATGAGTTTCAACCTTCAACATCAGTTTCTCAATCACTTCACAGGCAGCACAGAGAGAGAGAGATAAATGACCAAGAATCCCCGCGTCACTAGACTCACTCGGAGGGTTGATATCTGCTGATCTGATGAGAGCATCAAGCTTCTCAACCACTGGCTGAAGCTGTGAGAGAGCAGTATTCCAATCTCTCTCAACTTCATAAAATTTCTGTGTCATTTCCCCTTGCAGGGTGTCAATTTCATTATTAAACGTGGAAGCCACTTCATTTGACCTGCTTTTAATATCTGTCAGAAGGACCTGAAACTCACTGATTCTAGAATAATTGGCGGTCAACTTGTTAAACAGCTCCACATTATGTAGCTGGAGTGCTGCATAATCCCGCTTCAAAGCAGCGGATAGATCTTCAAACTGACTTTTCTTTGCTTCAATATCATGTGCATGCTGATTCATTGCTCCACAAAGAACTTCCAGCTCAATGTTTCTCGCCTCAAGATTACTACTGATGCTCTTCAGAGCTTCATTTTCAATCTCGAGCTCCCTACGTAGAACATCAGCTGCTTCACACCGTTTTCGTTCTTCCAAAATAAGTGCATCCACATATTCAACATGCTGAGCAAGTGTCTTGAGCACACATCTCAAATGACTTATTTCATCCTTCGCCACCAAATACGGTTCAGAATGAACTCCATGGCCAGTTGAGGGATTTACTTCTAGGTCAGGGTCATCGACATTGGCTTTGGACTCAAACGCTTGAATCAGTTTCGATACTCCTGGAGCTGCAGTTTTACTGGCGGAGTGGCTAAGGGACACACAGTGAGAATACATCTCATCTGCTGCCATTTCGAATTTCTTCAACAAATTCTCGGCCTCATCCAAATAACCCCTCATCACTAAAACTGGGGTATCACCCTGAGAACTCAGTCTCAGCTCAGTAAGAGTTGTGCCCTCCAAAACGTCATGAGCACTGGAAATCGTTGGAATCAGAGATTCGACATCTTCCTTCACCGACTTTTCCTCAGAGCTGCCACCATCAGCTATCTCCATCTGTGCCTTAGATCCCATTCCAACAGACGAAATCTGAATATCGGGGGCATCAATCTCATATATTTTTGCTTTATAGATTTCCAGGCTGCTTTGAAGAATGATATTCTCCTCGGCCAATTGTTCAATTTGTGACATTGCGTTTACCAGATCAGCCTCAACCTGCATATTTTCCTGGTGCTGGATCAATAGGTTATCTTGAAATACAACAAGCTCTGTAGAATGCCGCTCAATCTCCTGAATGAGGAATTCCTCATGGTCATTCAGCTTCTTATGCTCTTCATTCATAACTCCAAGGCTCTTATTCAAATCGGTAATTTCTTGTTGCACAGCCATCAATTGATGTCTACAGACTACCATGTCGTCTGAAAGCACCTGTTTGTCCTGAATAAGAATCACATTTTCCTGGTGCTGTATGAACGCCTTATCTTGATAAACAACAAGTTCTACTGATAGCCGCTCAATCTCCTGAATTAGTAACTCCTCAAGGTCCTTCTGCTGCTTATGCTCTTCTTTCATAACTTCAAGGCTCGTGTTCAAACCAGAATTTTCCTGTTGCAACGCCATATATCGATGCTTGCAATCCACTAAGTCGTCTGAAAGTGCTTGTTTGTCTTGAACAAGAGTATCGTATTCCTCCTGAAACTTAATTCTCTCATCAACTTCAAACACAAGGCTACTTTGCAACTTTTTAACTTCTAGCTGTAGTGCTGTCAGTTGAGCACTGCTACCAGCCAAATCCGCTAAACGTTTCTCATGAATTTGTTGTTCTATAACCGCATCAGATTCTCTCTTCTGCTCAGATAACAAAGCCAAATCATTCAATAACTCTTCGTTCTTTACCTGTGAAGCTTCCAACTGAACCTTGTAGTGGTCCGAGTCTTCAGAAAGCCTGGACAGGTTGCCCACCATATCATCCAATTTTATTTTGAGCTCATCAACTGCCGTGGAAAATCTCATGGCCTCATCCTTTGCATTACGATAGAGATCCTGAAATTCAACTCTCTCAATGATAGCAGCCTCAAGCTCAGATCTACACTGAGCAAGCTCAGTAGCAAGGGTTCTATTACTTTCCTGAAGATCTAAAAGAGAAGCATTAAGCACAGGAACTTCATCAAACAACAATTCGCGCTGATGATCAGGACCAGGTTGTTGCTGGTGCTGCTCAACCAGTTGCGCATGGAAAACTTCTTTTGAGACATTTGCAAGATAAAGCTGCTCTTGGGATGTCTGACGATAATCTATTACGGAAGTTTGGGGTAAATGACGGGTACCAGTATCTGCCATTTCCCTCGACTGTATCAGATACCTAAAATCATCTTCAGGCAGTCTCTTTAGCACCTCGGCAAGCTGAACCATGTCAACAAAATTACCCTCTACACTAGCAGACAAAAATTGCTTGTCAACAGAATCTACAATGACAGGTTTAGCCAAACTTTCCGAATTTCCAACCTCAATAACAGAAGACGCCTCAGGGCCATGTACATTATCACACTCGCTAACAACTTTGCTATCTGTATCAGCTTGGTCTACATCATAATAATTTGATTGCAAATGCAGCTCGGTCTCATAAGATGATCCATCAATAACATCATTTCCTTGCTGATGCAAACTTGAAGAATTTTCGCTAAAAGTTTCACCAGACACATAGGAAGCCTCAACAGGAACAGAAGCCTCGAGTATTCTGTGAGTTCCTTCACATCCATTGATACCAATGGAAGAGACATCAGAGTGCGGCTCAGATGCTGACAAAATATCACTGAAAGAATCCGAAACGGAAGCAATCATGTCACCTTCATTAGAAACTGATGCCGAAGGTTCATTATCTCTTTCCGGCTCCACCTTGACTTCTTGAGCATGGTATGTCGAAGCAGGATTGTCAGATTCCTGCATTGCCCCTAACCAGCAACAAATGAGAACGAAATTATAAATCAAATTGTATAATCATTGTTCGCAAAGCAGTAGGGCGTAACAATGATGATAACCATGATGAGATGAAAATGACATGGACGAAAATGATGACAAAGGAAAGAAGGCACAACCTACAACTGATACCTGATCTCCTTCCTGCAACCTCTCTGCTTCATCAGCAGCTGTAGAACCAATTTCTGCATCATGTGTTGCTCCAGTCAGCTCCAATGACCCGACCCCGTCAACTTCATTAGTGACTACCTCACCCTTCCCCACGCTAGTTGGACGCTGAGAATCATGTAAACGGACTGGAGAAGTCTCTGAGGATACCAGCTCCAAGCTTGGGGGATCAACATCGCCATCCAAAACAGATTCTTCGGCAACACCAGAAGAAACAGCCCTAGACTCAACAGATGTGCCTGCCGAAACCTCCAATACGTCAGAAGTTTCTTTGGAGGATTCTGCCACACTCTCCGAGGCAGCCGGGGGCGAGGAATAAGATTCAATTTGTAAATCAGAATGTTGAGAGGATTCAGCATTCAAGTCAACAGGAGCAGAAACCACATGGGGAACAGTATCCTTGGGTTCAGATGGGTCAGCTTTATTGGATGATTTACTACTGCCTTTTCCGTCTTTTCCTTTGCCATCTTTCCCTTTAGGATCCTTTTTCTGACGGTATTGCTGAAGCTGTAATAAAAGTGCAAAAGTCAACGACAACCCAAAACCCTAAACCAAATGTAACTGTCACGAGACTCACAACTCACAAGAGTCAACTCAGCCTGATTCGTGGCAAGACCTATACACTCTAACATTAGGTTATAAAGGCTTCACCAAAAGGATCAAATCCCGAGAAATGGAACCATTTAATAGACCTAAGTTTTCGTCTTTGGTTCGGTACCACATCATTATACAAAACGAAACCATTCACTTCGTAAAATCACAGCCACCTACACCAAAGTGCACAAAATGCTAACAATTCGCCGCATTGATATCAACTACGCCCTAAATTTCATAAAGTCGTCCCATTCAAACCATACTCTTATCAAGTACTATAAACAGAAAACGTGGTAATAATTCGCCAATCATAACATTAACAACATAGCATATGAAAATACACACAGACGGTAAATTCGAGAAGACGGTAAATTCGAGAAGGCGGTAAAAAAAAAAAAGGAACCTTTTTACGGCCGGCGGCGAGAAGATCGGTGCGATTGGATTTCTTGTCCATTGCAAATTAACAACAAAATTACCAGCATCCGATCAATAAAAAAATTTCCTACCAAACAATACCAATTCAACAATAAAAAACGTGAATTACAAGAAATTTTGAATCATTCAATCGAACGATAATTACAAGAAAATTGAATTCGCGGAGAAATTAAATTTGAATCATAAATTAGGGATGAATAGGAGAAAGAATACCTGATAAAATGACATGGATCTGATTGATATTAGGGTTAGGGTTTGGGTTTGGGTTTGGTTGGGCGTGGCGGTAGATGCGGTGACTCCGGCGACTGGCGTCCTGCACACGCTTCAGGCAGTCGTGTTTGGTGCTTTGTCGAGAGAGAAAGGGGGAGAGAGTGTGAATTACCCTTTACGCAAACAGCAAACTAACCTTCGAAAAAGAGGACAGGCAAAATGAAAAGTATAGGGGTAGGTTAGACATTACTCATTAGCTAACGGTTGGAGAGGACCCGATTTGGGTGGGTTCGATCTCGGATCGGTCCGGGTTTGGGTCAATTAGTATAAAATTGAGGTAATGCGGATTCGGTTCATGGTCGAAAAATCGCAAGTCATGAGGTCAATTCGGATTTCAATCAAATCTATTTGAGTCATCTAGGGTCTACGTTATTAACTTTGAGAAGAATACTAATTTGATTTGAAACCAGGTCACCTTTTTCATAAAGTTTATTGCACTTGTGTACTCCCTCCGTCTCAACTCAAACCCCCCAAGACGTTTTTGTAGTGAAATAAGAAAAATTGATATAGTAAATTGAGTTGGGTAATATTAAGAAAAAGGAGGGGAGAGAATGTGGATTAATAAAAGTAAGAGAGATAATGTGAGAGGGGATGTAATAATTTAATAAAAGTAGGAGAGAGAAATATGTCCCAAAATAGATGGGGTGTTTGAGGTGGGACGTCTCGAAATAGAACATGGGGCGTTTGAGCTGGGACGGAGGGAGTATTGTATATACTTCTTCCTTAACAACGTCTCCATATAAATTCACGAAACATACGATTTTAATTATTTCTAGGCGTTTGAGTTGGGACGGAGGGAGTATTGTATATAGTTCTTCCTTAACAACGTCTCCATATAAATTCACAAAACATACGATTTTAATTATTTTTAGATGGAGATTACAATATTTTGGTCAAATTTGGTCAACCTGGCAAGTTGAGAGAGGACGGGATAGATAGAATTTGTAATGAGGTGGGTCAAATTTGGATCAGATTAAGGTAAATCAGGCTTGGTTCAAGATCAAACATCATAGCTAAATTCAGGTATAATTCGAACTTACTACAATTATTTGGGTCCGAGTTAAGTCTGGAGTATTTTATTTTACGAAATACTCTCGAACTTTAACTGATTGCACATGGTACCCAACTTGGCAAGTTTGTGCACATGATACCCCTGATGTTACTACTTTGTGCCCATGGTACCAAAATAGTAACTTCCGTTATATTTTTCCGTTAAATGATGATGTGTCAGGTCAAGGATACAGTCTCTTTCATCTTTATGTCTTTACTATGTAGTTCTAATCAGATCGCCGACTGAATGCTCAAAATTTGGGAACCAAGCCGGAAATTGGTGTAGACCAAAAGCTTGATCTGGCCAATAATTGGACCAAAAACTGAAAAGTCGACCATTTTCGTTGGACCAAGCATCCGGTCCGATGCGGTTTTTCCCGAACCAGACCCTTTTCTTCCCGTAACACAAAATAAAGGCTATAAAAGTACAAAAACTGTCATTCGAGCCATTCAAAGTCAAAACCCTTCGCACAGAGACATGGCAGAGAACAAGAAACAACATAATCATGGAAAACTTCCATTGGAGATGGAAGTCGAAATTTTATCAAGATTACCCGCAAAACAACTGATTCGATTCACTTGTGTCTGTAAGAGTTGGTGTGCAATAATCAAAAGCAAAAGCTTCCGTAAACTCCACCAAATTCGTCTACGTCAACAAAGTTCTAAAATCCTCATGGTCTGCAACGACACATCTAGCTACACATATGACTTCGACACCAACGTTGTCGAAAAAAAGGAGACATCGATATTTAGACAACCAAATGCTAAATTCGATTATTGGCCTGATCCTTTTTTCAGCATTGCATCGTTCGATGGGCTGCTTTTACTACGGTATCTTTTAAAGGATTATTCGGGCTTGTGTTTGATCAACCCTTTAACCCGAGCATCGAGACACATACCCGTGTCGGATACTAGAGACTGCAGATTTGGGTTCGGGTATGATCATATCAGTGATGATTATAAGATATTACGGTTGCCCATCAAACTCGGATGCTGGCCTAATTATATACAGGAAGGCAAGGATGCTGAAATTTATAGCGTCAACAACAAGTCATGGAAAAAGGTTCAAGTCTGCCTCTCGGAAACTTATACAGGGAAAATTTATGTGATGGGGAAGATTGTTCCAGTGGAAAACAAATTGCACTGGGTAAGCTGGACGGACACGTATGTAAGAGCGGTTATATCTACCATCAATCTTGAAACCGAAAAGTACGAGGAAGTACCGATGTGTGATGAGATCGTGAACTCCGAAGGAATCAGGGAAGTGACATCGTTACGAGGATGTTTGCACGTCGTCAATGCAAATCTACAGGGGAATGATGTTTATGACAAGATTGACATATGGAGATTAGATGTGTGTGACGGTCGAACAACATGGACACTGTTGATTCATTGTTTAGTAAGCGATCTCACGTCGAAATTTGTGGGTGATTGGGCGTGGCTTTGGCCTTGTGCTTACACACACGACGGACAAGACGTTCTACTCCAGATGGGTACGAGTTATAAGGAATTTGCTCACGTCAATTTAATAAGTGGAAAGATTTGGAAGACCAATATTTGCCGCTCATCAGATGTCCTTAGTTGGGTAGATATAAAGTCGATGGCATGGGTGGTGCCGTGGACGCCTTCCCTAGTCTCCCCTGGTGGTTATGATGAGGCCACACCTGATGTGTGATGAACTGATGATGTATGTAGTAGTACAATGTGTTCAGAGACTTAAAATAAACAACCTTAAACTTCTTGTTTGTTGAATCATATCCGAAGATTTCATGTAAATTACTACGGAGTACTATTTTTGTGATTGCCTGTGAATCTGATGAATGAATAATATGTTCCAATATATATCATTGAGAATTCTGTACAAAGTAGTCATGAATTTGGTGATAACTCGTACTTTAATGCTGATAAATGACAAAAGCAAAAGAAGTGAGGGGAAACTATTAATCAGCCAACAACAGCGAGCAGACTTTGGCGGATAATAGGTATTGAACATAGAACAGACCCAAAGATACCAGTGAGGGCATACGCTATGGCGCAGAACGGCAATGCCTCTGGTTCCTTTGCTGACAATGCTGCTGTTCCTAATCCATGAGCACTGAAATCAACACCATGGTTTGTCGTAACTAGTAAGTAACAATAAAACATGATTGCAAATTCAAAAATCCCTGATGTTAACGAATGAAAAGTAGTCCAAGAAACATTACCTGGATGCTGTTGCTATTCCTCGAGCAATAGGATCATGAAACTGCAGCTTATCGAGCACAACTTGCACGAAGTTTGCACCAACCAGACCAGTCAGCACCACCACAGCAGCTGTTAGAGACGCATTTGTTCCTGAGTAACAAATCATAACAGCAATTATTTGTCAGTTTTCAGACCTAATATGTTTGAAGACTTGTTGAGTAACAAAATTTTACCTTCAAACAAAGAGGTGATGCTGAGGGCTAAAGCCACAGTGATGCAGCGCGGTAAAATTGACAGGGTGAGTGATTTTTCAAGCCCCACTAGACGCCCTACCAGAGCAGTCGAATATAACGAGAACAGCGTTGAGATTATGATAGATGTGAAGATCTCTGCTGCATGTCTCTTCACAAGCTGCAAAATTATCAGACACCAGAATCATGGCCAGAAACTGAAATTATTGATGTCATTTTCTGATGGAATGAACGCACGGAATTATAGCTAATGTAACTAAAGGAAAGTATAAAGTTCCTCTCTTTGGCACTCTGCAGCAAAGAGAATTACCTTTCTCTGTTTGAACATAGAAAAGGCGAATGAGATGATAACAGATCCCAAAAATCCCATCAAAATATCACCAGCTCCAGGGTTTGTTGCCACCTTTGTAAGATAATGTCCTGTAATACGTCAGTGTTAGCCTTGAACAAAATGTTTTTGAGATTTTTTGCGCAAAGGCAAAGGTATGACCGTTATAGTGGAATGAATCAGCTGAAAGTCAGGACAATAGTCTGCTCGGACAAAGTTCTAAACCAGACAGACTAATCATAAACTGTTTCACTTCGTATGCCAGCAGAACGTAAACTGCGGGAAAAGATCGAATAGCTCTACAAGTACTACTGAAGTTAAAAGTAAACAACACTCCAAGTAGGTGAGGCCGTGAGGGATGCTATAAAAACTAGAAGGCCTGGGTTACCCATTGGGTGTGGGATGCTCATTTATCTTCTGTATTCGCTAAATGCGTAGAAAGAAACATGTATATAACGATTAGAGCTTAGATTATTGACGCCTCAAAGACAGATACACATATTGCAGGTAGGTATCCTCTTTGCCTGTCTTGACTTGGCAAAGAAAATAGTCGTCAGAGACTTTGAACAAAGAAGTTAGTAGCAAACCTAAAACAGGATCAATTCCAGATTTTGATATGTACCCAAAAGCAAAAGCCGCAAGATCTGCAGATAGTGCACAACATATAATCGGATGAAAAAGCATCTTCAATCCAGACGGCAACCTAAATGCAAATGTAGAAAACACCAGTAAGTTTCTAAATAGTTCTTTCGATCAGTGAGTATTCCACCATCAGAGCAGATCAACCAACTCATGTATTCACTAAACAGCTGAAAGCCATGAAACTAGAAACTTACCCAGTGCCAATAATGTACCCTAAAACTGTTGCTGAAAGTAAGAAGGGGAGGCACGTGCGAGCACTGGTTCCTAGGATTGTTGGATACAGGAATGCACCAACAAATGATGCGATGAAAATAGCACTCCATGCCCACATTTCAGAAGTAGAAAACGGAGGTGGTTTTGACATAGGCTCAGCAGGTATCATTTCTGTCTTCACAATGTTCCTTACGGCTATAGCAGTGTATCCTGCCACGCATAGTGATGCCACCCACCCTCCAACTACAAGGAACTCAGAAAAGAGAAACAATGAGGATACATATTGCTTGAAACAGAATAGACAAGCAAAAACACTGTCATGATTCCAGTAAATAGACAACATATGTAATAACTTCTAAATCAAGTGTTAAACCCTGAATAATCTAGACAACGTGGCATGTTTACTGATAGACAGAAAGAAAGGATGCAGCTCAGCTCATATTTCTGCAGTTAGGCATGTGTTAAATTACATAAATCCAGTAATACCATGTTGTTTCTACTGAACAAATATCCCAATAGCAGCAGTTGCTGTGCAATGACACTCAGTAGAAAGTTTTGGTAAACTCAAGACAGTACAGCAACTTGTTTTCTGAACAGCCCTTAACACAGTAAGACTCGGTGATCTTGAACTAGACACGAGACTCAAATGCTCAAATCCGCAAATCAGACAGCTGATAACTTAGTCAGACACTATAAATCACCAATGCAATAGAGAAAAGGGACAGCATGATGTAACCAAAAAAACAAGTTACTCATCAAAGTGACCAGTCAAGTTAGAAAGAGAGTCGAAACAATACCTAAGATGCCTAAAATCTTCGCTCCAGAGGCAGCCGGAATATCTTTGATAGCAAGAGGCAAAATCACCAGTGAAGGAACGTAGAACAGTGGAAGCCACCTTTGAATGAACAGAATAGCTGGCTCAAAAAAGTTCTCTAAACCCTTAGCAGCAGACGGAACAACAGCATCGAGGATCGTCAGGATAGAGAATGTACAAAACATCCCGAACAATGCACTTGGAAATTGAATAGCTGCTTCAACAAAAGCTTTCTTCAGAAGCTTATCCATTGCCAAAATGATCCCTAGTGACACAACCAAATGTACTACACCAACCACCTGAGTATATCATCACCCACCACATCATCATTAGGTTTTGAGCTTACACGCAAATGCATCAATAGTTCAATACTCTAATATTTACACTAAATACAGCAGAAAAGCTGCAGAAAGTTTGCAACTTTAATTTATTACAACGGCAGCATTATCCCAGTGTCGCAAAGGCTCAAGCCTATGGTGAGTTAATGAGCAGTCGGATGCATGCTGTCTAACCCCTTAGTGGAAAACATATATAGAGAGGCTGTTTCCGAATAAACTATAATGAAAATTGCATCGAGAACTACAACTTTGACTCTAGAAAATTAAACAAACAATAATTTACTAGAAAAAGATCACATTTCAACGGACCAAACATTATGATGAAATTGCAATCACAAAAAAACTTAGGAGAGGGAAAATACTGACATTTTGCGCGATTGTGGAAGTAACACTGCCATTTGAACCAGCAGATTTAGCCAAAATAACACGATTAGAGCGAGATTTATGAGGACCCAACTGCAAAAATCGATAATTATTACCAACCAATTTAATGGGTGCACCTGATTTTTCACAATTTGATTGGCATTTGATGGGTTTAATTCCAAAGGGTAAGCCAGAAGGTGTGGAATTTAAGCGGGAATGACGGTTGATTGAAGGGCAGAATGGTAATTTCGTTGTAACTGCCATGGCAGTGGCCATGATAACAGCAGTCTGTCTAGCAGAAGTTAAGCTGAAGTGTCAGTTGAGTTAACGAATTTTGGGTATTTTTGGTTGGGGATATTTTCGGTATACTAAAGTTTTTATTTCAGGGGTGGGACCATGATGTTTGTATGGACACAAAAGGGTTGTTTTGTGATCAGAGAAAGATAGGGAGATTGGCAGATTGCTGATCTTAAACTTTCAGGAGTTCCTGAGAAAAAAAAATGTGGTAGTGAATGAATGAATGTTTTAGGAAGAAGATCCTAGCTGTCATAACCAACATTATTGAAAGTACTATATTTCGTCATTAGACAGCCCCGTCTGATTGCGAGAAACTGCTCTATTTGGATCTTTTGGCCCACTATATTTTTATATGCGACGGTAAAGAAATGAGTCTAAGGAGTTTTCCAGCTGACTTTGGCACTGAGTTCACAAAAACCAGTTAAGTTACTTGTAAGGGAAGTTACAGATTCAACATGTAGCTTTTGCTTTTCGTTTTGAAGAGCATTCAACATATAGCTAGTTGCACACATAAGTTAATTAAACAAACCAGGCTGTGACATGATATACACCAGGGTCTGACATCAGATCAGCTGGTGCGATCTGCACAAAATTCAAAGATGTCGTAACCTAAAAGTAGGAAGTCTTTTAGACTAATGCTTCTAAGACCCTGGAGTGCTAGACCCTGAAAAAGAGAAAAGTTATCGACAAGTGTGGAAGTCAAAGTGTTGCAATTCTAAGAATCCCAGGCAGCATGACATTAAGTCATTAGCAAGAAGATTAAAGATCTATTAAGTTTCAGATACTGTGCAAGAAACCACTGTTACAATTGCATACAAGTCTTCAAGCTAAAAGATTGACTTGATATATAAGTCTGCAACACATTATGGATCTCACTCTTTACTTTTCATAATGGCAGGTCCAGTGGCATGCGCAATCCATTATTCTCACTTGCCACATTTTCTTCTAGACTAGAGGCCACGAGAATCTGTGACATTGATAATTTGATACCACAAGCAGCGCCAAGTGCTGCTGAATCAGTCATACCACACTCAACAGTATATCATCTATGACCACAATCTTGAATAGCTACAGTATATGAGCAACTCACCTGAATGAAATCAATTTCAGGGAAATTCCGGTAAAGAACCTTCACGAGACATCAACTAGGCATGTCACATATGAGTTCATGTGCAGATATAAGGTAATTAACACTGATGAGTAGATAATATACAGATGACTGAGATGAGTAGATAATATGAGTATCTGGTACCAATCAACAAAATATTTATGTGAAGGAAAACGAAAATAAATCAGACGTATGTGAACAAGTATATGTGTATAGAAATACAATTTGATTGTTAACCTTATACATATAGGACCAGAACCACGCTTCTTTGAAGTGGCTCTGCATAATTGCTGACAGTACATCAGGTCTTAAACCTCCTTACAAATTAAAGGAGTTAGACAGCTTTCATGCAACTGCTGTCATCATTAAGTCTAAAACAGACAATATCTTCGTCACAGCAATGAAATTACAGGAGGCCCCTCTACACACCATTTTTAGTCGATCACAGCAGTATTAAGAGACACATTACATAGATAGGCACGTATTACAGTGCGAGAGAAGTTCAAAAGAGTCATATAGCTGTATAGCTTTACGGATTGTAACTATATGTTAATAGTTATGTATGAAGAAACTGAACCTAAAGTTTAGAAGTCATAAGGTTCCTTAGCTGTCGCTTGAGCACCTTCCCTGCTGCTGATTTTGGTATGGAGGTCACAAACATTACTTTTCTAATTTTCTTATACGCAGCAACCTACAAGAAAACAAAATTAGCATAGCCTTTTAGTATTTTGTCATAGAGGATAAGGTTGAGGCCCCGACAATGGTTTTATACCTTAACATTTTGAACCCAGATTGTTACGCCCAAACTATTCCAAATTACTTTATAATTCGTTTAGTTATTTAACAGTCATATTATCAGTCTTAGGTTATTAGGTAATCTCATTCAGGAATGTCATATTTTGGATATTTGTAGAATGTTAGAGCTCTACCTCCTTTGCTACAAAATTGACAACTACATCCTGAGACAGAACACTTCCTGGCTTCTTGACGACAAATGCCACTGGAATCTCTCCAGCTTTTTCATCCGCAGCACTGGAGAAGTAAAAACGACTAACATTTCAGGAAATGCATCAAGAACCAGGAGGTTAAATAAAAATCAAGCAGCTTAGTCATTCTATATTGTCGACAGTATACTTTAGCTGCAAAATCTAGTCCCTTAAACTACTAACAGTAGTACAGTTCAATTTTAGAGCCCTGACAACAGCAACAAAGTGCTATGTGGCTATGCTCAGACTGCAGTAGTGACTAGTGAGTAGTGTAGGATGTATGAGCAACAATCAATTTGCATTAGATAAACAAATGTCCCCCAGAAATGACAGGTCATTCATTGCTCTAGCTGCAAATTTTTGGGCAGAACAAAATAAACCACTACAGTATAGTTCACTGAGAATTAGCAACTCTATATTCATACCAGAGAGGTCACATTCTATCAGATACACGTAATCTGCTGCTGTGAAATTTTCAAACTCTTATGAATGAGGCATAATGTTACCAATCATAGTAAATAGGATGTATCAAGACTCACGCTGTCACTGCAACATCAAGTATTTCAGGGTGTGACATCAGAACAGCCTCTAGGTCAGCAGGCGCAATCTGCATATAGATTGAGAGATAGATATTAAGCTAATGAGTGATTACATAAATGTTGCGATTTTTGGCCTATAAGGCTAAAACAGTCTAGGTTGGAGAGAAAACAAGACCTGGTAACCATTATATTTGATGATCTCCTTCAACCGATCAAGTATGTATAAGTAACCATCATGATCAAAATAAGCTATATCTCCGGTATGAAGCCACCTGTCATCATCAATTGTTAACCGAGTGGCCTCACTGTTATTGAGATATCCTGTCAAAGAGGCAATAAAAAAAAATCCTCAATCCTAAATTTTTGAGCTCTTCAACATCTATTTTCACTGAAGATATGGGCAGAAATCTTTTCTAAAACCGATATCAGGGACAAATTAACATAAGCCCTTTTATTCAAAGAAATTCAGAGCGATCAGATTCAAATGGATTGCAATTCACTCTAAAATACCCATATAACAGCAGTACTTATTGGTATTGACAGTTGAAATCATGCATACTGCAAATAATAAGGAAAAACTCGAGTTCTGAAGTGTACTCCACTCTAAGAGATTATTGCACAATTGGAAGTATTAAGAGTTCCACAAGAACTAATTTTGAAGGCTACCTTTCATGACTCCAGGTCCACGCAGTAAAAGCTCTCCAGTATTTCCTGGTAGCAAACATGAACCACTATTCCAATCTACCACTTTAGCTTCCATATTAGGAGCCAGGAGGCCTACTGAGGTGTACTTGGGACTACTTTGAACATTGAATCCTCGAGTTCCAACTGCTGTTGTCTCGGTCATTCCATAACCCTGCAGTTAATTCGAACCAGACAGATGAGAAGTTAATCAGCACAATGAAAATTCAAGTGCCAGATCTTCTTTATTTGAACAAGATATACAAAATCCAATGCATTCTGTTATTTCTGTTTAGTAAATTTTTTTACAGTCAGTTAATATAAATTCAAGATTTTTAAAACCATGTAGGAATTAAAACCACCATGACATACATATAGGTGCACAAGCAAAAATGAACATTAAATTACCTCAAGTACAGGTCTATGGGCAAAAACTTGGATAAGTCGGCGTTAGGACAAGAAAGGGCGCGGTTTTTACAGTTACATACCGTCTTACCATAAAACCGTCTTACCAAATAGAGTTCATTTTAACAAAAATGAACAATTTATGACAAGTACAATATCTCATTTTTTACACTAGATCAACAAAGTGCATATACTAAGCGAATAAACAATGGCTTTTCATAATTAATCAATCTACGTTCATATGGAAACATGAATAAAAACAACAAAATCAGAAGGGAAAATGTGTGACAAATTTACCTGAATAAAATCTACACCAGTAAAAGTTTGCAGAAAATCAGCAATAACTTTACTACTTAGAGCAGCAGCACCACTAGAAACTTGCTTCAAACTGCTCAACCCACTTTTATCAGTAAGGCTTCTTGCTTTCTTAGACAATGCAGTCATAATTGGCGGCACGACCGGAAAATGAGTAACCTTGTAACACTCAATAGCCTGAACCACCTCATGTATGTCAAACTTCCTCATGACGACAACACTAGTACCTAAGGACAGCAAACCCAACCCGAAAAGCGAAAGGCCGTAAATGTGAAACATAGGCAAAACATCCAAGTAGACATTTTGGCAACTAATTTCATCTTGGTATTGTGAAGCCTCAAAACGAACAAAGAGCTCCACCATAGCAATTAAATTGCAGTGAGAAAGCATAACACCTTTACTAGCACCAGTTGTACCAGAAGAATACATTATTGTAGCGGTATCGTCTTGGTTGATCATAGGCCTACTTACAATCCTCTTACCAACATTTCCAAACATCAACTTATAAAAATCACAACTTTGGTTAGCTTCATCACCAAGTTTCAAAATTTCAGGGATTTCAATCACCTTCAGCCCTAAAGCTTTCAACTTTGCACCATTTTCAGGGTGGCAAAAAGCGTAACGAGCACGACAACCAAGTGTTTGATGTTTTACCTCAGAGAAAGAAGACAGGGGATTCATAGGGGTGACAATGCCACCCAAATAAAGAACACCCATTAATATAATTGGGAAAAATACAGAATTTGGCAAGAAAATTAAACCCACATCACCCTGAGAAAAACCCATTTCAGACAGGCCAAAAGACATGGAATTCACCAGAGAAAACAACTGAGAATATGGGATTGAATACCCAGAAGCGTAATCAATAAGAGAAGAGTTGACATTATTGTAGGAATGAGAAAAAATGTGGGTAACAACATCAAGAAATGGGTTCTCTGGGAGATGAATGTTGGGGTGTTTGCTGATGTAAATTCCTGTTTCTTTGGAAAACCAGGAAAATTTGACATTATCAGAGTTTTTCTGGGTTTCATGGGAGCTGCTTGTTGTTATTGTTGTTTCTGTCATGTTGGTATCTTACCAAGAAAGATTTGTGCAGAAAATTGGGAAATACGAGTATGCAAGTGCAACAAAGGAATAATAAGGGTGCCTATTTATTGAATTTCAGGTCAAATTTTTAAACTTTTAATATTTAGGTTCAGCTTTAGTCTTGTTTAATGCAATTCTGCAAACAATCTGGTACACCTTGCTTTTTTTTTTTTAAACCAATTTGGTTTTTTTTTTTTTTTTTTTTTTTTTTTTAATTATAGTATGTGAGACTTCGAATTCTGAACAACCCCGATACAAGTTGTGTTTATAACTACGAGGTCACCTTGGACCTCATAGTACCAATTTGTTGATTGTTATATATTTGTACTTAGGGGAGATTTAGACAAAGTGCAAAATGGTAATTCCACGATTCGACATCTTTTAAAGGAGGGACACGTCACATCTCGTGAATCAATCACTTTACATGACGTACCAACTAAATTTTCTCTTACGAAACCATTGTAATTAACTAGTACTTGGAATAATCAAATTGTTATGTAAGTACTTTTCATAGTCTTTAAAAACTCAAAGTTCTTGAATCAAGAAAGATTTAACTCAGAAACAATAATTGAAAATATCTAAACAATTAAGGATGAAAGATGTTGGAGGAAAGAGAAACGGTGACAGAATAACTAGAAATTGGTTTTGACAATTGATAGAGACCACATTTAATTCATCAGGAGTTGAAGGAGGAAGAAAAGAAGTACGGAGTACTTAACTACTTACTTCAATACCTCGAAAATTAGAGTGCTTATAAATTACTCCTGACATAACATCACCTAAATAATAATGTAATAGCAAAAGAGCCTATTGAATACCGAAACATTTTCACTCCCATAAACTGTAAATATTTTAGCGAATACGACGCATTTAACAAAATTTTGTCAAGAATGTCCCAGGGATACAAAAATTCCATGTACCTTTAGGACCTAGGGTACAGTATAAGAATTGTGGCATGTGACAGAGTGTTGAAAATGTGTGAATAATCTAAAGCAAGTCTAATTCTTTTTTAATTTCTTTTAACTAGAAGAATAAATTGTACCATTGATAAATCGTCATATGACATTTATTTTGGGCTCTTTCGGTCCGGTCCTAGTTCGGACCACATGAAGCGATTGATCAAATTTGGACAGAGCGGCTTCTAATCGTATCAAATTCAATCCTACAAACGAAAACTATGTACCACACGGTACACGACATTTATTAGTTTTGCCACCTCCATGAAACTGTGGCAGAAACCTTTGCTTGAAATGAATGCCATCGTCGTATACCAGCTATATATGTGTAGTACAGTACCAGCTTTTCTATCAGGACATATCCCATCTATTCAAACAGAGACATAACAAAGGGTGTCCTGCAATAAACCTCGTTGCAGCACTTCAAAGCGATTCAATGGTAATGATCTGCCCCCTCACAGATCAAACCTGAGGCGAAAGTTTTATCTAAGTATGTACATCTACAAGAAGATGATTACATTAGAGGCTAAATTAACAGAGAAAGAGAGTGACAGCGGAAATTACACTGCAGAAACCTGAACTAGAACTAATTCCTGGTTAGTGAACTCCTAGGAGCTAAAAGATTCAACCTTCATAATGATACTGATAAATGGATGAGTGTACTTCCTGATGATTGTAAGTGGATGAGTGCACTTCCTGATGATTATAATAATTATGATGATGAAATTCATCCCCGTAAGAATAAGATTGAGGATGTTGAGGAGAGGTCGCAGGGCTTTCTTCTACTCGAGCAGGCGGGCTTGAGACTTGTGTCTCCTGTTTGTCTACCCTAACTGAATCGACTCTGACCTCCTCGAGCTCAACTTCTTCAAAGGAGCGGAAGATAGGATGTAGATATGCATCAGCTAGGCAAGTTTTTAGATTCAGGTCAGGTTCCCCAGTTTGCTCCTGCTCATCTTTTTCAGTTGCTTCCTGCAGAATCATCAAACCGTGTAAAGCAGTTGATCAAAGTTACATAGCATTACACTACCTCTATTTCATAGATTTCTTTACGCATTCTTTCTTGCGTCAATCCATTTAACCCTTGACATTTCCTTATTTGGCATTGTTTTGTACTTTGAAATTACTCCTACTTCCTCCCATGTGGGATTTTTACACTGATCACTACATTTGTGCCAAAAGGAAACGTAAAGAATATCGTTAAATGAGATAGTACTTTTTCTGTGATTTCTAATCTAGTAAGTACAACGAATTTATTGTTGAATGCCTTTAATTTACCTAACGCAAGGAATAGACCACACCAAATAGCCTCAATAGATAAATTTTATGGATCTTAAGATAGCACTACATCGTCAATTAATCTGACCTGGAGAGGATATTTGCAGAATGCAGGCTCAAAACGGCTCTTGCAATACTTGTGGAATGCATATGTCACTATGGGCAATAAGATGAGCAATGGGGTAGATTTAGCAGCCTTTTTTGTGCTGAGAAGCCCCATTAGGAGAAACTGAGATATCAAAAGGCTAGCAACAATGCGAGTGTGAACGTGTGGCCAGAACGCAGCAGCACTCTCATAATGCTGATTGTATACATTGATTATCTGGAAAGTGAAATAATAATAGTTATTAAAAATTTAGAAACATGGATCGAGCATTATAAGCATACAAGAAATCTTAAATAAGTATAATTTCACGCCTTAAGGGGCAAACACTTAACTATGATCAAATCTGCCTCATAGTAAGAAAAATGAGCTAGATGTTCATTCACTAAGTAAAAACTGAACAAGTAAAGCTTAGCAGAAGCACAAAAAGGGTTCTTTACTCTTAGAAAGTACACTAGAGTTTGCTATACACAATACCAGGATCATAAAAGTGCACAGTTCTGAACGAAACTAATTGATGAATCTTAGTCATCGTGGTGTTGCAGGATTGAGGTACTACAATATTATAGCCTTTATCACTTGCAATGTCAAGTGGTTTACCATGTTATTCCCACTTAATCCTGGATCGTGAGTGGAAATATATACGAGGGCAAAGATACTAAATAATATCATAATATGTTTCATATATCTAAATGATTCCCATATGAAGGGAATCCATACAGTTGACCTGAAGATCAAATACGAGTAGTCTCCTTCATCACTATACACAGTCTAAAAAGTAGTACCCAAAAGCGATTAAGTCATGACGAAGAGGGAGATAGAGGAGAGGGAGAAGAACAGGAAGAGGAAGAGGAAGACAAGAATTGAAAAAGATGAAAAAATGATAAGTACCTGATGACGGTAAACCAGAAAAGCCAGGAGAAAGAACACAATTATGAATGGAATAAGTATTGGGGCAACAACTGCATAGACAAGTCCCAGAAGGAAGTAAAGCTGCAGACTTGGTAGAGCCTCTGCAAATTCTATACTTTTTGGATTCATAGCCCTATCTCTATCTCGCTCAGTTTTTACTATAAACATGTTCTTTAAATGGAAAATGACAAGCGGCTTCAAGCGCAGAATCTCACTGGCAATGCCAGCCCAACCGTCAACCATTATATATGTGATGAAAAAGGTAGCCTTCATCGGTATTGTTACACCAATGTTCCGCGGAATCCTGTGAAGAAGACACAAAAACAGCATTACACACTAAGGTTTGTGACAATTGATGAGAGAAAGACTAAAACATTGGACGAAGATAATCCAGAACACATGTCTTCCCATACTTTTCTGCAAACAAGTACGCTGGATGAATCGAACTGAAGGGACTAGGGTTATAGCAATGCAGCAGCTTGCCATAATTTTTTTTTAAATGCTTAAGAGCAGAGTCATGCTAGAATACAGGTCATGTCAACCATATCTAAGGAATAATGGTCGCATGCACTTTTCAGTCTTTGAAATCATTTTATACAGAACCACTGAAATATTAATAGAAAAGGTTGGATGAGCAGCTACGATGGAGGTTGTGGTGATTGACACCATTATGGAAAAGTTGGAGATAAATTACAAATCAATCGAATATAAAATTTAGCACCACCTTTAGTTCTCTCTAAAAAAAAAAAAGCGTAGGATCAGACTCCGCATAATATCATTCTTATGTCTTCATCAACTGTTCTTACCTCTTCTTCCAAGCATTTCTTATGGCTGTGGCAAGAGATTAAGGGATTCTAGACAAATGGAATGAAGCTTACTAATCAGAATATTGAGTAGTCTACTACATACAAGTAAAAACTGCTTTAGCAAAAACCAAGGAATCAGAAAGGGAATTTTACTGGCTAGGTGATTGGTGGAGAAAAGCATCAAGCTGACCGAACGCTGTTCCAGCCACTAAGCTTCCCAAGAAGACATTAACCAGCATAAAATAGTAATACTTGTCTGCAGCTCTGCGCTCGAGTTTAGACCAAGCCACATGTCCTTCAATCTTTGACATAAACATTAAAATGGAAGGAAGAACATATAAGAAGATTTTAAGTGCTAGACCAGGAAGAAAACCCTGCAGTAGAGACTTGATGAAGCCCCTGCACATCACAGTGGTATAAGTTAGAAGCTGCAAATCATTGAAAAATAGCTGTTAAATGAGGAGGGGGAACTATTTATCGTAGTTGCGAAAGAATAAAACAGATTTTACAGCCAGATCACAGGATCTGGGCCAGCATCCACAGACAACGGAATTAGATGCATATCCACCAACAAGAGGCTAACAACAAGTAGGCGTGAAGAAACTCAAGAACCTCAGGATCCCAACATTAACATAAGTTACGATTCATAACTACCAACGTCGACATAAATAAAGAAATGGATTAAGACAGAACTCGATTCCTATCCACCAATATAAAGGCTGTTAAAACAAAGTGAATGGAATGTGATTTTGTTTCTTTGAAACGAAGAAACTAAAGAATTGTGATGCCAATACTTACAGTTCTATCACAGGCTTCAGGAAAGGAACAACTTTTTCCAAAGCTTCAAGATTTGCAAGAGATTGTACAAAAGCAATGGGTATCATGTAGAAAAAGACCAATGCAAAAACTGCTATTCCAATCACAAATTTTCGAACGGTGATCGAAACAAATGGTATAGCGAGGTTCCGCCAATACACATCACGAGGTTCTGGTGCCCAACTTGTTAACCACATTGTAGGATTTTTGCTTTGCTGAGTCTGTGCACATACAGCTGCACCCCATCGTGACTTAAAGGACACAAAGGCAACTGGCATGATGGATTTTGGGTCCTTCAGAATTCTTTGACGCTCCATTGTTAACTGAAAGGAGGAAGGTAGAACAGGATAAAAATGTTTTTCCAAAATCTAAAAGCAAGTTCACTTTCACAATACTCAAGCCCTATAGGTATACAAAGGATTATATTTCCATAAAGGTATACATATAATAATAGCTAACCAGGTTAAAACCTGAAAAATATAATGATCAGAAACATTCACGATAAACTACGAGCAAAAAGGAAATAAAGGTGGAAAGAGGAGAATTAGTAACAGCTCACTTTTTTGTCCAAGTGCTTCAACTGTTCTCTGTAGAAGTCAATAGAATCAACTTTCTCACCCCAAAAGCCAAGAAACCCTGTCTGAACATGAACACGGAACAGCCTGTCAGAATATATATTTTATATACAACATTTGACAAGATAGGCATGAGCCGCATAACTGTGTATAACAGAAGATAAGCATCTCAAAAATCATGACACAAATGTTTGTTACCCTGCTTGTTGGCCTCTTGTTGGGGTTTCTTTCAAGCTTGAGTTGGTAGTAATCCAACCAATTTTGAACTCTTTCCCTTTTCCCCACAAGTTTGGCAAATTTGTTTGCTTTATAAACAGCCTGACAGTGGAAGAAGCAAAAGTATTACACAAAGAGCAACCCACATATATCTTTCAAGGATATTACAAAAAACACATAAATGTGGATTCAATGAACATAGGTTTAACCTGGTGGCACAGGTAGGTATTTTGATGATTCTTCTGGAAAAACTGATCGACGGAATCTGATATTGAGCGACCTGAAGCACGTGGCACATTCTTCACGAGAACCTTCAATATAACAAAAACAAGCAATACAATAAGCACGGAAAATTTTAAGCAGTAATATGCATAAGACTTTCACAGAAACACACAAGACTAACTGATGCCTATCTGGCAAATTGGAGTTTGAAGCAATGCATAGGCATGGCATTGCCATCATGGCACAAGATCCAACATCAACTAAGACTTAAGAGACATATAGCATGGAGATAATTATCTTCTGAAAAATCAAGAACATCCCAAGATATCAGAATAAATAGTCTCAAAATATTATACTAAAAGAGTGACACCACCACATTTACATCGGTGGGGCCTACTACTCCTGATACCTTTAATAAGTGCTATATACAACCCTGGTATATGAGTATGTTTAAGACACAAACCCTTGCTATACCAGGTCACAGAGCAGAGTTTTCAGTTTAAAATTCTTGAGGTTCATCTGCCAGTACATATGTAGGCAGCAATTCTTACTGTCGGGGTTTGTGATGTGAGTTTCTAATCTCCAGTTCTCCACTACATGGATAAGATAAAGATGCAAATTTTGTAATAGAGACTCGAGTCATCTTATCAACTACGGTGTATATGATTACCCAATAATCCCTTTTTGTCAAATTTCTTAAAAAAGAAGTGAGAGCAACTTTAACAATTGCCTATACAATAATCCCTTCAAACGAAACAAAAACAAGGACACATTGACATAAACGACCTCGTAAATATAACTCAGATTATGCAATCGAAGCCTTATGTGGGAAATTATAGAGAGGAGTACACATGTAGAGAAGAGACACTGATGTCATATAGAGGGATGAAGGGCAGGGCCTAATTTATTAGAATACGCCTTCCGGATAATAATTCACTTCTCACAAACAGTCCCGTACACATGTAACATGTTGCTACTGTAGTACTCGTAAATGATACACAGCACTCTAAAGACGTCAGAGTTGGAGCTAGCAAGGGTTCTCAAGATACTCTGACTTGTATAGGATGCTATTTTAAACAATGGAATTAAAAAATAAACGAAGGATTGCCATTTAAAAACAATGGACAAGAATTGAAGCCAAACTCACAGTATATTGCTCGACACGTTTTTGCTGGGAAGCCAGAAACAATAATCTCATTGTTGCAACCTTATCATACTCCTTGTAAAGCAAGAAACAAGTCCAAAATGTGAACAGATACTCCATTCCAATATGCGCAAAGAACCTGAATTTCAGGAGCCTCGTTATAACATCAATAGATCCATTTACTCTAAAATGAAATGAATAAACTCTGGATAAGAGAACAATATCAGAAATTGTATTCTTTTTAGAATTCTTAACAAACTAAAACATAAACAGCCGGACTTAAATGAAAAAATCATCAACACAGTTTTAGACAAGACGTAGTAACTTCACACTGAATATCCTACCTGTATGATTTAGGAGGCACATTTGATATCGAAAGCTTGTCAATATCACTTGTAACAAGTTCTTTCCGCAAGAAAAATAACGTTCCTCCAGAGACATTGACTGGCACAAGTACAACAAGTGCGAAAAGCATCATCGGTACAAATATCTTCAATCTGCAAAGGACAGGACAAGACTGAGGTCAGCACCAAAATCATAACCGTTGTACAACCAACTGGACAACACCCGCTGGGAGATGTAATAATAATTGACTTCTTACATCCACTATTTGGCTTGAAGCCTTGACAAGTATTGGATGTCATTACTCATTTATAACAAAACAATTGACTTAAAAAGGCAGGCCGCAACTCAAACCAGAAAATAAAACAAAACTTCAACCAAAAACTAACAAAATCAAACTAAAATGGCTACACAATAAAGAGGCTGTTAGTAGACACTCATTTCATATAGCATCAAGTACTAAACATCTATTGATTTCAATAATTAACCAAGGGTAAAGCCCACCAAACCCTAGATTTTAACAACATGAAAATAACTGTGGCAACTGATATCCCCAATTATGCACTGAAACAAGTCGAGAATGTTGATAAATACCCATTTATGCAAAAGTATGTGAAATTGACAAGAACTTAAAAAGTCCAAAAGTAATATGACATTCTCAATAAACAAAAAAAGTAAGCCAATCTCATAGCAGCAAACGCATCAGAAACACATAAATTAGTATAAATTGAGGGAGCGATCAACGCATTTGCTGCTCCTTTACTCAACTTTTGGTTTCTCCAAACTCCCAACTTCTTCTTTGTCGTCTGACGATGACGTTGGTTGTTGATCATCACCTTCAGTGTCTTTTTCACTTTCAGTTGATGATGATTCTTGATGCGCTAGTTCATTATCATAGTAATGATCACTTTCTTCTCCATCGGATGAGGAGGGGTGTCCATTTTAACAACAAGATAAAGAGGGCTTGATTGATTGATAATGGTGGAGTTGGAGCAGTCTTCGTTAAAACTTATACAAGTCCAAAATTATCAATCAATGAAGCCCTCTCTTTATCTTGTAGTTGAAATGAACACCCCATCCTCATCCGACGGAGAAGAGAGTGATCATTAATATGATAGTGAACTAGCGCATCAAGCATCATCATCAACTGAAAGTGAAGAAGACAGCGGAAAAGACACTGAAGACGAAGATGATGATCAACAAGCAACGCCATCGTCAATAACTAGTAATGGCAATAAGTCTCATACTTCAACAACATATAAAAAGGGTAAAGCCAAAACCAAGATTGTAAAAACATGAAATTACTGTTGCAACAAATATCCCCAATTATGCACTAAAAAAAAGTCGAGAATGTTGATAGATATCCCCATTTATGCAAAAGTATGTGAAATTGTCAAGAACTTAAATAGTCCAAAATTTCTATGCCATTTTCACTAAACAAAAAAAGTAAGCCAATCCCAGTGCAGAAAACACATAAATCAGTATAAATTGAGGAAATTGAGTAAAAACGCAGAAAATCGAACAAATAGTCAACAACTATAGTCAAAGCTAAAAACAAAACTAAGTTGAGTTCCAAGAACTCAAAGAAAACCAAATAAAGAGAAAATTTGAGTAAAAAGATAGTAACTTGAAAGAACAGAAAATGATAGAAACCATATTAAAACCAAACCCAGTCAGAAAATACAAATGTAAGCATAAATTGAGGGATTTTCATAAACAGACCAAGCTATAAACAACCCAAACTTAAATTACAAGTTACAACAGACAAAAAAAAAAAAAAAACAATCATAATTTGAAGAAGTTGAGCAAATTAGCAAAGAGAATGACTTGAGATAAATTACCCAGCAAAACAATTACATCAAATACAGTAAAAACACACAAAATCAAGCACAAGTCGAAGGAATTTTGCAGGAAAAAAACAGGAAGTTACCCAGCAGAACAATTACATCAAATACAGTGAAAACAAAACAGCCAGTGAATTACACAATTGAGGGGTAAAAAATTGAACTTGAGAAGAATGACCAATAACAATCAGCTAAAAAAAAGCTCAGTAATAATCAGACACACACACACACACACACACACACACACACACACACACACACACACGCACACAAAAAAAAAGAAAAAAAAAAGAGGAAAATAAACACAGTAAAAAGGAGAATTACCCAAAAATGTAAATTGTAATCGAGGGCATTGAGCAGGAAAAAAAAAACAGTGAAAAGGGAGAAATAAAATACCCAAGGATATAAATCCGGAGGAAAGCAGCGGAGTCAAGGCCAGCGTGATGAATAAGCTCAGTTTCAGACATATGAAGAGCTTGAGGCATCCAATTGAGAAAAGTAAGGTAAGTTTTGAAATCAAGATTAACAAATTTACTGACAAAATTGCGAGAAACAGGGTCTTTTCTCTGCCCATTGAAGTACCATTTTGGGAAGTAAACCCTGTCATTGACTGGTTGAATTCTCAGCAGTGCAAATGCAAGTAAGAATGCTATTGCACTTCCTATGTTTATTAATGCTGATACCCCTATGTCTGATAATGATGCCATGGCTTCTTCTTCAAGCTTTTAATTTGAGCTTCAATTTTGTGGGGGAAACACACGCAAAAAAAGTTGGCTTTTTTGAGAAGCTTTGGTTATGGTTTTTTTTTTTTTTTTGGGGAGGGAGGGGGGGAAGGAAGGTGATTGAGACAGAGGGGGTGTTGTGTGAGTTGTGAGTCAGAGTGTGTGACACAAGCACACAAAGGAAGGAATATGGGAGTGTGTATATTTTTTCGGGTTTTCGATTGTGTGTCTCAACGGCATATGTTAAGGTTTTGTGATTGATATTGGCGTTTACTTGGTTTAAATGTTTTTTGTGAATGTGAAATTTATTGGGTTTTCGATTGTGTGACTCAGTGGCACTTGTTAGAGTTTGTAATCGGTTTTAGTGTTTGCTTGGTTTTGATATTTCTTGTGAAAGCTGAATTTATTGAGTTTTCGATTGTGTGCCTCAACGACACATGTTCAGGGTTTGTAATCGGTTTTGATGTTTGCTTAGTTTTGATGTTTCTTGTGAAAGTGGACTTTCTTTAGACTTTTGTTTTTTTGGGGCAGAAAGACTCAATTTTGAGAATTTTGTAGACATTTTGGTATTCCCCTAGGGTTTTGTTCTTTTATCAAAATTAATGTTAGATCGAAAGTTTTTCATATTAGGGGGAACAAATAAAAGATTTAATATCATTTTTTTTCTGGTTACAAATATTCCATATCATTTGTGAAATAAGATAAATGTAATAAGTTCTAAAATTTGTGTTAATAACGGTATCTTAATAAATGAGATCACAAATAATTCCGATTGTGATATATATATATATATATATATATATATATATATATATATATATATATATATATATAATGGATATTCATGTGAATTCATTGTTGTTAAGTCAATATTTAATTTCTTACTTTAGATTTCTGAAACCAATATTGGCTTTTTGACATAGTGCGAGTGTGTGACAATCATTTGGCAACCTAAGAAATGAAATTGAATGTGTAGTTGAAAACTAATAGTATCATCAATAAAATTTAAATCCGAGATAACTTCACGCCCTAACTATTGAACAAAGTTTGATGTTCATGAACGTACTCGTATTAACTTATTATTTATTAAGGGTGCGAATTCATCCGTCGAGTGGAGTGGCACCGTACAAAGAAGAAAGACAAAGGACACGACACGCAGTGGTAGTGTCAGTTGTGTGTATATATGGGAGTCTCTTTCGTTGCTTTTTTTCTTGTCTAAATATACTCTGTCATCATTGGCGTGCACTTGCCAACCAAGATATCCGCTTGTTTATGCATAATAAAACAATTTTGAATCCACATTTCACATGTCCTACATCACACCAATTATACGCCATGCTCTTCAATGGTAAATTTCCAATAAATTATGATGATTGATAGAGTATATTAGTAGTAGTTTAGTACAAGGTACCGCGGCGTAATTTTTTAAGTTGCTTGTATTATTTAGAGCTTAAGTAGATGCAAGGGATCGTGAACATGTAATTTTGTAATGAAGTTCTTGGTGCATGCTCTATTAAAGGATTTAACGTTCTTAATATAAAGGTCACGAAGAGCTATGAAGAAATGCGGAATGGAAATAAGTGTATTTGATGTACTAGGATTTAATACTCGAGCACACAAAGCATATTTTCTCACTGCATAAATAAATCATGATAACACTATAACAAACTAACAGTAATTTTGCGCGGGCTGTGGAATTAGACGTTGAATAATGTCTAGTTTCAAGTAAAATACTAGAATGCATAAAAATTATAGTACAACTCGCCTCCGCTATTTTTGATTGTAAACGTTTTGATTATATAAAAAAGGAATTTTAAGGCAGATAATAAACATCCAAAATAACAAAAGAAACATGGTGTAAAATGCCAACTTTAAGGATGTACGGTGCTCTTAGGGAAATTGGAGGATAAAATGGGCAAAGGTATATCTTTTAAGACTTTGTTGTCCTTCAACTACTATTCCATGATGTCAAACCCATCCTCTTTTCTTCATCACATCATCACATTTCACAAAGTCTAAAAGTGCTTCACAAAGTGTTGCCAAAATTGGCGTAAAATTAATTACCTTTATTTGGACCCTTTTATCCTTTTTGTTTGGCATCCAACATCAATAGAGACATTTTGTCCTCAACAATTTGCCAAGTCTTAATCCATCCCTTTCTTGCTTTTAATTAAAGAATGAAGATTAATGGAAAGGAATAGGCTTTCATTTAACAAAAAAAAAATTAGAATATTTCATAAGATCATGGTTTGATGTTGCATGATAAGTAAAGGTGTAATATGAGATGTGACATACGAGTATATTCAGTAGACTCGATCAAAATAATTAGGATTGTGTTTTGTTTTTCCACTAACGTGTTTACAAGAGTTTTTATTAATTAGGGATATTACTAGCTAAATAAGGCATCCAAGTAGTAGCAATTTTTTGGTTAAAAACAATTACCTGCCTGAAAAAATTCTTAATCAAATGAACACATCCCAAACTCGGGTTATGAATTTCTTTTTTATTTTTAAAAGATTTACAAATTATTATTGTGTTTTAATATTGTTCTGTTTGGTTCATTGTAGGTGAAAAGAGACCGTCTTTTACGAGATTTTGTGTTCTTATTATCCATCGATTTTAAATCTTGGAAATTAGCAGAATAATATATTTTGTTGAGGGGAAAAAAAAAATTCCCATAGAAATGGAATGCAATTAGTCCTTATAAACATTGACTTCCAATATACTCCCTGCGTCCCAGCTCAAACACCCCATATTCCGTTTTGGGACGTCCCACCTCAAACACCCCATCTATTTTGGGACATATTTCTCTCTCCTGCTTTTATTAAATTATCACATCTTCTCTCACATTATCCCTACTACTTTTATTAATCCCCACACTCCTCATTTTTCCTAATATTACCCCACTCAACTTATTATATCAATTTTTCTTATTCCACTACAAAAAACACCTGGGGCGTTTGAGCTGGGACGGAGGGAGTATAATGGAGTATGAAACAGTGACTATATAATTATCCATGTGCAGTTGTTAACCAAAAACCTCGTACAACTAATTGACAGACCCAATTGACTGTTCCAACTGGATGAGGCAATGACATTAGGTAAACTCAATCATAAAGTACTAGTGGTTACTATTAAAAGGATACACTCACATGATGTAATAATGTAAAAACCATTGTTGGTACAGAACTTGTGTTTCTCGTTCTCCATCGACGAAATCTTATTGTTTACATCAGTTTTGAATATGAATTCGACTATATAGCATAGAGAGTCTGATAGATAGCTAGATCATAGAAGCCCCCCACTTGAATATAAATTTAGGCATCTAGCAACACGTGAATCTTACACGGGAAGAGAATATTAGGCGCACATGTAACCCACATGTTGTCAAATGTCATGGAAATTATGATAAGGTGAGATTGCCCTTATATCATACGTCTAGACTTCTACTAATAACTAACAAAGCCATTGGTAAATCGCGTGCCCGAAGATTGAATGTCTACTATCAGACCTGAGTTTAACTGAAGAGCTGGAGCAGCGGTCCAACCCTTAAGGAGGGGGCGGCGGGGGTAAGGCCGCAGGAAGATCCACCTCGCAAGTGACTTTCCTGAAGTCTGAGCTCGAAATCACTAAGCCCACACCTTACCATTAGACCAAGTGTTTGTGCTCTATCCCACACGCCCATTGCTCTCCCTGATGTCTGATTGTTCATTCTACGAAGGGGTGAGAGTTGAAACTAATATCCCACGCCAGTCACATAAGTAATGTTGAAGGGAAGTAAACTTCAGAGTTCAGACAGATTATGTCTCGCCCCTGTACAAGGGTATGTGGGTATAGCAAGACTCCCTCGACAAGACATAAGGTCTAGGCGTTCAGACAGAATCTGAACTTCCAAGCTACATGAAGCAGTGAGAAGGCATTGCTATATAGCACTACACAGAATATAGCACACTTCCGGAGAGGGGCGTGGAAAAGAGGAGGAAGGGTTCTCAACTCATTCTAACTTCGGAAGGATCTGGGTTGGCATGTAAACGTCTTTAGGAGGAGAATCAGTGCCAACGGTTTCTACACTCCTTTTCTCCACCCTACCCTCAAATATATAGGAACAGGTTGCTGATTCTCTCCGCTCCTCTCTCCTTCAGTCCTTTTATCCAAAATTCTCGCAGGTCACTTTTAAGAACACCTCAAAATGCTAATCTACTAGTATTATACAAAGGCCAGAAGATAAGAAAAGTAAAAACAAAACAAAAATGGCAAAAAGTTTCAAAATAAATTTAAAAGAAAAAAGAGAATGAGGATAAGGCGTCCTCGAAAGACAGCTAATTACTATCTCTCTCTGCCTCTCGATAAACAGGGGAATGAATAGCGAAAGCAAAGAGCTCACAAAGGTTGGCCAAGAGTTCACACAAGTTAATTCCATTATTAGCAGCTAAATTGAGGAATGGAAACATGTCAGCAATGCAGAACCCATCTGGGATGGATTTACACCAAAAGAATCATACATGGTAGCAGCTTCCTGTGTTACTACTTTCGGAAAAAAGAGGAGGTTAGCTCAAAGTTTGTTTTGAACAAAGATTTCATGGACTTCCCCACTAAGTGCTTTGCCATGGGCAAGGGTCGAAGGTCTTGTACAAGAAAACTAGTAAAAGATGCTACATGAATAAAAAAACTACGGTGATGAACAAATTGATCAAGACTCACAGCACAACTGGTGTGATTCTCGCGCCCATCCTACTTTCCCATATGTTTCAGTAATTCGCACAAAAGTTCATCTTCTTCATAACTTTGGCATAAGCCGCAGGCACAATCTCAGGTTTCCTAAGCCTTCTCTTCGACTTCTTGGACTGCATTAATCAACAAATATATCAGAATTATATCACATTTTAACAAGAGCAGACTACCATAGGCGAATAGTCTAACACATACAGTAGTCCATGGCTCAACGCTATCCACGTAATAAAGCTCAGCCAAACATAGGAATGCTTAAGGCATGACATGCCCATGAGAGTCAAACAAGACAGATGCAAAAAAGATACGTCATTCAAGCAACTACAACTCGCGGGATTCATTAAGATGTATAGCATCGATAGAGTTACTGTTGGCATATGGCAGATGGAATCAACACTAACCCCAACATTAATACTCAATAGGTTTAGTGGCCTTCTGGTGTCGTTAACAATAGAAAAAACACTAAAGGTTAAAGCCCTGCTTAAACTTATAACATCCATCTTAGAAACCTGAAGTCAAAAAGTTTATCCACTTGAAGTCTCGAACCATTAATGCTTTATAACTCTGTCGGGGACAAACCCTAGTTTCTTCAGTCTTAGACTCCCTTTCCAGTATCTAGGGTGCCAGCCACTGCTTTAATTAAGCTCAGTTACAATAGAACTGTCTGCTTAGAACCATGACTCGGGCAAATGAATTATACAACTACCTATCTCCAGTTTCCATTTCTGAAGCTAACTCCTCTATATAAACTTCTCAGTTTCCTATTTAAATTTTATAGCAATACTCTTAGTCGCTCAGGATCCATGAATCTTTTTCTGGGAAATAGTTGAACGTCGACTTATCAAGTCATGTTCTTCTCAGCATCAAAGAGTACCTACTCTTAGAGCCCATTTGATTCGTACTTCACACAAAGCAGAAATCAGGAATGGGTTCGAAATGAACCAGATATATCCCATATGTTGGATACAATTTCTGGACTTCACAACACTGTTTCCTATGGGTGTCCTCTCAACCTCCAAGAATCGAGTAGGGAATCCACTCAACCTCCACCCTGGTTTAGTTTTGGTACCATAGATGAACCATTATTTTCCAACTAAGGCTGTCATTGTTTCATTTTTTTGTTGTTGTTGTTGTTGCTGTGATACAACCAATATAAAATAAATTTCAGTCATGTTGGAATTCATGGACTGATCCTGTCCAGCCTCGACTATTACCGCATTTCCAGCCACTTCATCCCAGCCCGTTGCCCAACCTAAAGCGGTTACTCCATAGCCATTAGTCACCTCCCTTACCATCGTATGCTACTGCCTCAAACCTTCTTGACATTGAGCAAACACAAAGCCCCTTACAATAAACTAGACCTGCAACACAGTATCCTCCGTACTATCAGCAATAGGATTCCAGAAGCTAGTGTCTTCTACAGTATCCACCTCATGAGCATTGGTCATCAGACCCCAGAAGTATCAGTTCCATACCCCATATCGCCCCTCCTCCTTAAACATGTTCATATCATGCAAGAGTAGACCTTGAGTCTCACAAACCCCTCCACATTTAAAAAACGTCAGAAAATCTGACGTCATCTAACAGAAGGCTTGCTTCATCCTGTTCACTGAGAATATTTTCATATGCATTGATTTCATCATCACTATGGAATTCAGATCATGACTCTACAGCTCCATTGGCTTGTTGCCCCACAGCCATCACAACACCCTCTCCAACAACGCAAAAAGGACACATTAGATTGACTACCTTCCTTATCTCCTTCTTGTAAATTAAACCCTTCCTCCATCGTCCACCTTAAGTTAATATTACCAGTAGAATCCTCGTCTTCAAGGAAGCATTTGAAAATCATGACTTCGACAAAACTTCTACAATTGAAATAAGGTCTCTGATCTATAATCTATAATCTACAGCAACAACTGCTATTTTGTAGGATTGCCAAAGAGATGGTATGTTGCAAAGAAGAAGAGCTTGAATAATGCGCCGATTGACTGAGATTAGTGTGAGGCCATGTATGGACATACAGGCAAAGGTCCCTTTGGGGGGTGTTTGGGGGGGGGGGGTAATTATGAATAGAAAATAGTGTAAGTTCCACCTGCTATCCCCCAGGAATAGAGACGTAAAATTTTGTTACCTAACATGACACTAGAGGAATGAATTTCCAACACAATACCTTATTGTTGAGAACCAAGGATGAAGAGAGCATAGAGATGCCTTTCCCACCTCCTATATGGCTACACTGAAAACTACGTCTGATTTTCTTAAAATACATGTCAACTAAACCCTTTACCCTCCCTCCAGTCACCCTTATATCACTTGTGATTATGATTTCATTTGCTTAAGCTCAGAAGAAATATTGTCGTTCTGTCCCCTAAGTTTGTACCATGTAACTAAAGTAATGCCTTTTCTTCCGCTCCTGTCCTGAAATCTTCTCTAAAGGACATCCATCCCTAACTCAGCTTTGCTGTCATACTGCCAGCTTTGAACCACTCTACACAAGCTAGAGCAAGTGCACATAATGTCTTTCGATGTGCACCTACTAATTTACACCATTAGAAGGTAGGCACCATGCTAAAACCTCAAAACAGCTCCACACAACTCATCCCTGATTGACTGAAACTCTGATCCATAGATCTCAACTTCAAAGCATATAGATCATTTAGTAGTAGCTCCCTCACTGAAACAAGTTTCCACATCGTCAACTGATAATATCCCAAAAATGTCCAAATTGCAGCTTTTCTAAAATGTCCCAAAATGTCTATCACGCTTGCATAAAGACTGATAAGTGAAAACTAACCTATCCTGGTACAGCCAGCCATCAACCCCCCCCCCCCCCAAAAAAAATAAGGGAATAAGAATGTTCCAACTATTCTAGAGGCAACGCAAACACTCTTTTCTACCAAGGCACTAACACCTTTAGCTATTCTATACGAGTTGTTGAAAGTAAGAACCAATCAGAGTCAGCTGAATCATTGATAACTCGGTAATGATACAAAAACAAAGGGAAGCGAAAGGAATAAAAGGGGCCTAAATTTTCACCTTCATCTCTCGTCATCACCCCCAATAAAGAACCTAGGCCATCCCGTTGAGAAACAATTATGAGTAGAGAGCTATCATCAAATATACGACGAGCATAAAATTCCACACTTTCTTCCAGCTTCAGACACGTAGACGACTATACACCTTTTTGGTTGTTTTAAGAGGCAACCAAGATCTTTGATTAAGAACTCAACACATCCAATTATGAGTCCAGGCAAACCATCACCACAAAAAGTAGCAGAATTAACCTTAAGGTAAAATCCAACACAAGAGTACAAGACTGCTAGATACGTAGCAAACAGGATCTTCTCTATCTCTGTCAGACAAAACCTTCATTCTGCTCAGATTTACTCTATTTAATCCCCTTGCATGTCCTCCTATATCTACATTACAAATGTTAAAAATTATGTGTTGAATTACTTCACCTCCTGCATTTGCACCAACACAAGTAATTCTGCTATCCACGAGGCGGGAGGGCACAGATGAACTTCAAATCTATTCCTATAAACCTACACAGTTCTTGGTTTTGAGTCCGACCCACTTTTTGGTAAAAGCAAGTCAAGCACCATATTTAGGCTTGCTAAAAAAACAAAAAAAACTCTACCACAACCAAGCTTTATCATTCTTCACTGTAGAATTGATGTAACTTGACCTAAGTATTTACCAAAAGGCTAATCACTGAATTTACTGTAATCCCGAATAACTACAGTTTCCAACACCCCTTCTATACTATCTTATGGGCATCGGATACTGAAATGATGGAGGAATCTCAACGGAGACGAAAAGGAATTTGCCACCAAAAGTTATGATGGAGGAATCTCAATGGAGACGAAAAGGAATTTGCCACCAAAAGTTTTCAAGCAGGAAACATTATTCCTCAACAGGCAACGGCTCAACCTACAAGGAACAACCTAGGATACTAATACGCCATACATACTAACACATATGAAGAGAACAAAGAGCCAGCAGTATCTTTAATCACTGTTAGCTGAAGTTAATGGCGTAACTTGCAATGAAAGTAGCCACGAATACCTTTAAATGTGCATTGTGGCGCTTCCCTTCCCTCCATCGTCGAATGGTCCCATCATTCAGTGTCCTGAATCTCCCCTTGAAAGCTCTGCTCATCAGCAATCACCCATTCACAATTCAAGTAGTTAAATAACATCACCTACTAATCAATGCGAACAAGGAAGAACTAGGACAAGGATAACATACGAAATGGTTTTCATTTTGATCTTCTTGACCCTGGAAGTAGCTGGTGTCAATTTCTTCCATTTCTTCTCCTTCGATTTCGCAGAAAAGCTCCTCATTTGCACACACTTTTCACCCCCTCGACAAAAAGAAAACACCCTCATCAGTCATCCCAATCTCACAACACCTCATTCTCAACACCAAGCAATCAACAATACCAAAAATTGATATCGAAATCGAACCCACATCAAAATTCTTCCTTATTTCATCAAATTTACAAGCTTTCTCACAAAATTCAACCCAATAACAATATCACATACCAATCAAAATCAACAAATTCAAGCAACAACCCACATCAAATCAACATCAATGCACACTATTTCTCATAAAATTAAACCCACCAAATAAAAAAAAACATAACATTTCAATCAAACTCATCAAGAATCAAACAAAACCCACATCCAAATCAACCCAATTTACAAACTTTGTCACCCTAAGCTTAGCAACAAAATGAGAGAAACTTACATGAAAAGCAAGAGGAGAAAAGGAAAACCCATCTCTGGGAAGCGCCAATGAAGTTGAAGGAGCATTAAAATGGGACTTAAATTGAGAAAAAATTGCTGAAAATGGTGAAGACTGCTGGAAACTGGATGCAGTGTTATTATAATAGCGTGTAAATGAAGGAGAAAACTGCGAAGCTATTGTTGTTGTTGTTGTAATGGTCGAGATTTGGGAGAAATTTCGAAGCTTTGAACATAATCTCTGCATTTTTTATGTGTTGATTTTTTTAGACACTCTTGATTTGCACTCTCTCGACAAAACCTATGAATGATCTTTGGAGTGACTTGTGTTCTTTTGTTTGTGGGTTTTGGTTGAATGGGGATTTGGGGCTACTGGGCTAATTGTGATTTTGTTTGTGTATTTGTGCCGTTGTGGTATCCAAATTTGGTTTTCTTGGGGTCGGACCAACTTATCGTGTTTTTTTAATATATCGATAAGCGAAGAAGGAAGACACTAGGGTCCTGTACTGTCATGGGAAAAAGTGCTAACCCTAAATGTCATGCAGGGAGGGAGAAGAAAAGGAAAAAAAAAAAAAACATATACAAAGCCGAGGTCGGTCCAATGACCAGTGGTTATTTGGGATGAAATTTGTGGATCCGAAAACCCGATTTTAAAGGGCACAAGACAGAGATCCACCAAGACCCACCCAAACTCCCCACGGTAAAGAACTAAAACAACCACGGCCCACAAAAACATACCCAAGATACAATGTGGAATCACGCCATCCCTAACATCATGAGACTACAAGGATGAGAAGGTAAATCCGGCGGTGCCCAAAAAATGGGCTAGGGGTAAGTACAGGATCTACACAACCCAAAACCATGTAATCCAAGACACCAAAAAGAAGATTGATCCAAGTAAAAAGGAAACAACAGTACATCAGACAAGGTACACCAACACCAATTTAAAATAAAAACACCGAACAAACTTGTAAGCCTTCGGCAGTCGGCACCGATCCAAAAAGGAACACAAGTCGTCGCAAATGACCATTGGTGAAACCATGAGAAACACCTATTCTTACGAACCGATCTACATGAACATCGAAATAAGAATTTGAGACGACATATGTAAGGGCAAATTCTAGTATGAGACGGTCTCATACTATGAGACCACTTGCCATGTCATCAAAATCAATCCTCCCCATTTTAAATATAAATTTACCAAATATGTTCATTTCTCTCTCCTTCCTTTCCCCAAGTCCCCAACCCACAAGACCCACCCACCCTAGAGGTGATCGTGGGTCGGGCCTAGTGTAAAAAAGTAGGCTCGGTGTGCGGGTCGGGTATGGCTTTGGTAAGCCCAAGCTCGGCCCATTCGGTCTCGTTCGGCCTTTTTTTAGCTTATGTAGTACCTAATTATTACGTTTTTGATGACTTTACGCATTAATATTCTTCAGTACTTGCATATTTAGTTTAACTCCGCCTGTGAGTGTTTTTTTGGCATTCACTGCCGGTTTTAAGCCCGGATAAAGGAGGAGAGTTGCGGTAGGTTTGTGGCGGCCAGCGTAAAACAAGCCACATTTTAAGGACATGAATCGAAATTTAATAACCGTGGGGGCGTCCCCTTCACAACGACGTGCTACACTTCCTAGACCGGGTGTGGTGATAAGTATGCAAGGGTCTCTAGTTCGTCGTCCCGAAGCGACGCGCCACTCCGACGTCCGGGGGTAGTGTCAAATATGCAAGATCGCGCTACACTTCCTAGACCTGGGTGTAGTGATAAATATGCAAGGGTTGTTAGGTCGTCACCCCGGCGGATCCCATGGGTAGTGTCAAAGTTGCAAAGGTTTTTGGACCATGGATGGGAGCGAGTAAGGAAACTTATTCAACGATAAGGGTAGTAGGCTTAGGTTTGGAACGTGGAACATCGGTTCTTTGACGGGGAGATCTTCGGAGGTTGTGGAGGTTATGAGGAGGAGAATAATTCACATTATGTGTTTACAAGAGACGAAATGGGTTGGAGCGAAGGCTAAAGAAATCGCACCATGGGCTTATAAGTTTTGGTACTATAGAAAAGATAAGAATAGGAATGGAGTTAGTATCATTATTGATAAGGAGTACATAAATGATGTCGTGGAGGTTTCGAGGAAGAGCGATCGCATTATGACAGTGAGGTTGGTGATTGGGAATGAGATTATGACTATTTTAAGTGCTTATGCACCACAATTGGATTGGATGCATCTATTCGTCAGGAATTTTGGGAGGAGTTAGAATAGGTGGTGCAAGGTGCTCCTAGTGGGGAGAAGTTGATTATTGGTGGGCACCTTAATGGGCATGAAGGATCAGCGCGACACGATTTTGAAAGTGTGTGTAACAACCCTAAATTTTGACTGAACTATAAATAGAAATAATTTAGAATTGTCACGCCGCAACTAACTACCAAGTCAATTGCTAGGCTAGAAATTCGATTACAATAAACCAACGAAAGATAAAACAGCGGAAGTCTTTAAATGTCGAACTACAGTTCTCAAAACGGAATTCAAAATTACATAATCAAATGAAATAGTCCAATAGACGTTTAAGAAACCCCAGCATGTTAGCGTCCCTCAAGCAAGCATCCAAACTTAACAAGACCTGTCAACTATGCCATCGAAGATTGACATAGGCCCCAGAACACGGTAGGGACGAACCAGAAAACAGAACGTCAGCACAGGCTGAGTAAGAAGTAACAAGTATAAAGAACAAATAAGATACGCGCCTTGAGGCGCGTAGCTAACAAGAACGAATTAACGTTATAACATAGGAATATTAATAGCAACAGAGTGCATTATCAAAAGAGCATCGTCGCTCAATATATATATATATATATATATATATATATATATATATATTACTTTAATCATATTTTCGGCCAGGGTCCTACCCCATAGCCCCACTTAACGAACTTTGTTCGAGCTAGAGTTGTAATTATCGCCCTAATAATCCCGAGTGTGCACACCCCTCGCAAGACAGGCCGGTAGGACGAGTTCCCATCTAGGAGGAAGACTATTAGGAAGTCGGTAGCTAATCCGACCCTACGTACCTTGATCAGAGGTATATGATCGGCCGAGCCGAATCCATCGTACTCTAGGTGGACTCATTTATTTTCTTTCATCCGTTTTATATACGTTATTCACGCGTGCATTATTTGACGATACAAATTACATTAATCATAATCGATAGATACTTGAAGCGAAACAAAACACAAGCAACAAGAAAACACACCACTCAACCGAGAGGCCGAGTGGTGGTCTCGGCTAGAGGCCGAAGGGCCGAGGAAGGCAAAAAGGGCCGTGGGGAGTATAGTGGCCCAAAGACCGCAAACGAACATTGATAAGACGGAAGGAAAATCATGCTCAATGATATAGTTAGGTACAAGCGAAACGGGTAACAAGAATGATTGTGTAAAGCAAGGACATACGATGATCAAGCAAGCGTATCAAACAAGATAATGGTTAGTGAGAGATTTGTGATCAACGTTCTTACCTCATAACGCTAATCCTTAATCATCCAATTATAAACTCAATCCACAATTCCCTAATCAAAAAGATGTAAACATAAGTCTTACAACTCACAACTTTCACTAATATGAAACGGATCCTCAAAGGAACAGTGGTAAAGAAACACAAATAACTTCTACCTCCGATATTGGATGACCACCAAATTTTAGTATGTTGTAGAAGGGTATGTCAGAAACCTCTCCTCAAAATTTCGTCCACAAACTCCAAACGGATCGACGGGAATCAACTTCACAATGAACCACGAAAGACAATTAGGGTTTACTCACGAAAACCAATGTAACTTTGGATACAGAAGTCTAGGCCTTACCAATTTTGGATATATTGTTAATGATAGAGTAAGTGACATCTCCATAAAATCTCGTCCTCTAATTCCTTAGGAGTCGACGGGAATCCTCAAAACACCGAGGGGCGGAACAGATTCTCGGGTAAATAGACACAGCTCCACTAAAACACCTCCACAAGTGGCATCCGATATAATCTTGGCACGATTTATATATTCCTGGATTCGTATCGAAAGCACGGTTCTAACACCACCAACCACGCTTTAATCAGAGATTTTATGAGATAATTATGTGTGTTTGAAGTTGATGTTGTCCTGCTGAGATGTTCTGCGGGTGGAGGAAAACGAAAAGGAGAGAGAGGAGATGGAGAGAGGCCGAATAAATTGAGGGGAAGGTAGGGTTTCTTATTTTGTTTATGTCAATGGGTAAGGGATTAGACTCGGGTTCGGGTTTTATTAATCGGGTGAGATGAGTGATCTATAAACTCGATCCAAGTCCAATAACCCAATTATAGAACTTCCCAAAAATAGAACTACCCAATTAATAATATAGTCTATAATTCACCAAATTCCCAAAATGACTCTTATTAATTCTCTCAAAATGATTAATAAACATAACACCCTAATTAATTAAAGTCCCAAAATTGTGGGGTGTTACAATCTTCCCTCCTTAAAACAAAGATTCGTCCCGAATCTTTAAACCCATTCCTCAAAAGTTTCGCTCTTCATTGGTAACGTTGATCACAAGATAGAATGTATATTTTGAAACGGTAGTACAAGAGCATGCCCATGGCATAAGCAAAAAGGGTATTCGAATGAATATTGGAGTAGGTTGTGACAAAGCACACAAAGCACCTTACAATAGTGCAGATTAGAGTAAGTTAAAATCACATCAATCACATAACACAAGAGTTCAAGCGAGGGTAAACAAGGCGTGCAGGGTTCTCGTCCCCCTTAAAATAAAGGTTCGTCCCGAACCGAAAATATCTTAATCCAACAGGTGAGGGTACTTTTCACGCATAACTGACTCCACTTCCCAAGTTGCTTGTTCAACATTGTTATTACACGACAAAACCTTTACCATACGTGTTTCAGTTCGTCTAGTTTTCCGTACCTTGGTGTCCAAAATTTTCAATGTCGCTTCCTCATATGTCATAGTTTCATCCAACTCGATAGTTTCCGGGTTTAACACATGAGATGGATCACTAACGTAATGCCTAAGTTAAGAATGCCTGAGTTGAGAAACGTGGAATACGTTGTGTACCTTATCGTGGTTTGCAAACAAGTTTAACTCATAAACGACTTCTCCAATCCTTTTAGTCACTTTGTAGGGTCCAATGAATTTTGGGTTTAGTTTTCTTTTCTTTCCACCCCACCACACCTCTGGTAGGTGACACCCACCTGAGCACCATGTGTCTTTCATTGATGTGCGCACTTTGTCAGACTATCTACAATAACCCAAATTATTCTTCTCCTTGGGCGTCCTACGTAATCCTGCAATGAAATCCATGGGTATGGATCTCCATTTCCATTCCGATACAGTAGTGGTTATATTTTGCCTTGAGATCTCTTGTGTTCACTCTTAACCTTTCGACAAACTAAACTCCTAGACACAAAGTTACCAACATCCTTCTTCATTCCAGACCACCATAACACCTTACTCAAATCTTGATACATCTTATCTTCTCCTGGGTGTACCGAATATTTGTTGGCGTGAGCTTCGGTTAGAATTTTGTCCCTCTATGTAGCGTTATCAGGTATGCAGATCCGAACCTGAAATCGAATGATACCATTTCGCACTTTCGAACACTTTGGGCTCCATTGATAGTTTGTACAACGTTGTTTTATCAGTCGACTGCAACTCCTTTAATTCACCCCAAGACATCATCCTCAATTTATGTTGTTCCTGAAGTCACTTCTGGTTCAGTCAATTGGACTCCAAAATTAAGGAATTCGTCTCTTAGTTTCTCCCTATGATCGACTAATGACACCGAATGTATAGACTTTCTGCTTAGAGCATTAGCTACAATATTGGCTTTTCCTTCATGATACTGTATTTCCATGTCGTAGTCTTTGGTCAACTCTAACTATCTCCTCTTGCGCATATATAGCTCCTTTTGTGTGAATATTATACTTTAGATTCTCATAATCAGAAAAGATTTCGAACGCAACCTCAATAAATAGTATCTTCTTGCCTTTTAATTTAACTAGTATGATCTTAATCCCAGTTCCACTTATCTACACGTTCTGTGTTTTATTGTCCAACATTGTCGAATTCCTTCACAACAGCTTCGACTTACGGTTCTGCACCTTTAAACAAAATTTGGCCTCAATCATTTCATACACCTTTAAGCGGGATCGTTACAAGAACCATATCTTAAATTGGTGGTAAAATCAAATTCTCCAACTATTAAAACTTCAAGATACGACACTACAAGTGTTGGAGTCTCAAAATGGCACTACAGAGCTACTACATACCATGATGCGTTTACATTCGACCATCTTGCTCACGAAATAAACTTTATCAATCCAAGCCAACTCTCCAGTGCGTTCAAATGAAGCCACTTACCAAATGACCAAACCTCTATAATTTAAGATTCTTAACAACTTTAACCCAAAAGTATTTGCTACCAAAAGATCCGACACTACAGTCGAGAGGGCATTAGCAACTTGTTTAGAAGACTTAGTCTTTCATTCTCCATGAATACACCCTTATGCTTTGTTCATTGCACAACTATTGTCGTTATCAACTCAATATATACAAGCGATGATTGCTAATGTCACCCTATTTCCACATTAGCTTCATCCATAATGAACTATGATTAACAATTACCTTAGGGGGGTGTCACTTGCGCATAATATATAAGCTCTAATAACGATTTGTAGCATCTTATAATCACGTGAGGCATCCTCCAACTATCCATAAATTATCCCACTTTATCCACTAGATCACAATAGATACGTCAAAATGTCAAATCCAAAATTCTTCTCGCTACCTTAACTTGCAAAGTTTAAACTTCAAAATCTTATAGATTACCTCAAGATCAAGTCGTTCTCCATAACCAAATTTCATAGCCATACACCACGGGATGTAGCTCAACTTCCGATTCGCAATAATTTCCTTTTGCACACATACTACTTACTTCATCTCTAATGTGTTTACAACTTTATTATCTGATGACACCTCACTTGATCCCATACCTTGATATGTAACGATTTTCCTTTACTCGAACTTATAACCTACTAATTCAACTCACGATATCAAGTCCAAAGATAGCGGAAGATCGTTTACACATAACTCACTTGTCCAACAGTTTATCCATAAATGGTATAGTAGTCTCTCAAACTCAAAATTTCATTGTTGCAGCATAGTGGATGGTTATTTTCTTCTTATCCATGATTGAGTAAGTTTCCTTGGCAACGTATATGACCGAGAAACCCTTAAATATATTTTCCTTTTAGCTTCCTCACACTACAACCAGGCCAAGTACTTACGAGAAAATGCATATCATCTCTTGGAGCTGGATCTTCCTTTAGTCAGTCCACCGTTTCCATTGGGGTTAAATCCTCCATACCTATAATTATTCAAGATGTATTCAAGCATCGCTCCTCCTCGTATATCAAACGTCCCACACTTGGATCACGTGACCCTCAAAACAAGATTACGTAGCAAGGTTCAAAAGCCTATCATTTTCTCCATTACCAACATTATTATTTTCCGAGCCATTGTTGTTTCCGTTACCCCCATTATTATCAGCGTTGTTCTGCGCTGCGTTGGCCATGTGGGTCACAGCCTGAACCATTACTTCCTTATGCTGTGCCATTTGAGCCAGGATAGCTGTCAAATCAGGACCGTTGTTTCGCACCATTGTCTATAAAGCAATAACATTTGAATCGGTTGTAACCAATTCAATTAGATTCCGTACTAGATCTTGACATATGTAAGCATAAATTGATATATTTCAATCCATAAATGAACAATAAATCGCATAATCAGTGAATCATGTCAAGAATTCATCTCAGAAATATACACACATGATAATCAGCATTCGTCTATTCGTCTCGTCTGAGTTTAACTTATCGGAGGTTTCCGGTTTTTTTTTTTTTCGGTAAACACGACTCGTGTTCACTGTAGCACGAGTCGCGCCAGGATCAGTAGCAACGGACGAACGAAAATTCGAGCATAACAACAATCAACACACATTAGAACTTCAAATAGCACTTAAATCACATCAATCTTAATGAATAGTCATAAATAGCATTGGGGTATTGTCCCCATCACTTAGACGTATACATTAACAAGACACCAACTAAAATTATAAGTTGATAAAACATACAATCTTCAAATTTGACTTATCGGTGCCATAAAGTTCAAACAATTAAAAGGATAATAAACTCATCACACTCTCAATAATCCTCCACCAGAAGAGTGATCCTCAATATTTCAACAAACGAAACTATGATCAAAGATATATAGAGCCTCATAAGCTATCGACCCCATCGTCCATACTAATACTTCATTGACACTTTAATATATCGATTCGTCTTATTCATTCCCAGATTTCAATACTCAAAGTAGGGTACTAGCATGCATATGGTTCTTTTCATCTAACCCAAATAATAAATTGAACAATATACACGAAGCCCTTAAATTTTTCATGCTTAACTCTCTTATAGACTCACCCTTACTAGTCATTTCTTCGACTTTTCACATTTCACCTCAAGTAGTCAAGATTTCTCACCTATTGGCATGTGATCAAGTTAGATGGAGTGGCACGGGGTATTCTAAAAGGGATAAACATAAGTTTTAATTTGTCAATTGTTTTCTCTCAATTTTCCCATTAACATGAATAGGGTATCGTGGACAGAAAAGAAGAACCAAATGGGTGTTTTGAAATTTGTGGTTTAACATTATCTCACTCAAACCAATCCAACATCATGATCCAAATCGTAACTCATCTTCAAGGACCAAAAGAATTTGACAACAGTGGCATTAAGTAAGAAAGGCCTAAACCATCACCACACTCATCCTCAATATATCCCAAATACCTTTCACGTCGTTATATAACTTAAAATAGCTTCGAGTCCTTCTAACATAACCTCTAGTCGCCCTTACTACTTATCACACTCCTCGTAATAAATAAGCGCAATATGCTGAACTAATTACCCTTGGAGTTATAACTCAAAGAATCATACTTTCTATCAATATCAATGAAAACCTACAATGAGATGCTTCCCAATAGTGTCATTCGGTCTCAAATCAAGTCTCAAAAGTCGGCTCTAAAACTCTGTAGTAAATGTAGGGAAACACATAGCACTTAGCAATCAGCATGCGTATGAATGCACCCATCCCGTTCCCAGTATGTAAATTTCTTAAAACAAGTTTTGAAAACTTTTGTAGACTCGACGAATCAGAACCTATGGCTCTGATACCAATTTGTAACACCCCCAAATTTCGGCTAATTTAAAACTCAATTTATTATATAAAACGTGCCAAAATTCGGAGATATTACAAGCTAATATACAAAGCCGGAGATACAGTTGTACAAAACTCTCTTATAAAATGAAACACAAATGCGGAAGCGAATAAAACTACTCTTGACTCTTCAGCTGTACTCCTGACTCAAACCTGCATGCAAACTCGAAACAAGGACCTACCCCCATGACAAGGTAGCCCGAAGGAAACACGTCAGCATTTCGCTGAGCAACACTACTCTACCGAAAATATAAACTGAATAATAATACTAGTCATGGTTGTATATACCTGGATAATACGGGGCCACATAAGAAAACACATAGAAAGTGTAAAACACTCCCCCAGAACTAACCTGCAAATCCTCGTCTCTTACTCCACTCTAATCTCCTCAATATAAATATTTACGACCTTACAAATAATTATAATCTTAAACTCATAATCTTAATTAATCGGATGATCCTCGTAATCTGATCTCCTTCTCAAATCTCATCTCAATCTCTTCTTAGTACCACACTTTCATCGTCTATCCTAAGTCTCGGTAATGGGGCAAGTGAACTGGCGGTATAACCGCGAAACAATACTTCTATCTCAATTCTCAGTATCAAACTTAATCTCTTTCTTTTCTCTTTGCCACTCTGGGCTCTTTCTTAATAATATAGCTCTAACTGATGTCTCAATATAATACTGTCAAAGGTTCGGAGAACCCTGCTCAACACTTAGAGTATAACTCTAAGCTACTCGGCCCCATACCAAGTACAAAGGACGACGAATCAAATGTAACACAAAATCATAATCTCAATCTTAAAAATTTATATCTCATCATCTCGATACTCTTCGCTCAAGGCGAAAACAAAGATCAAACCTGTACTTGCCCATCCAAAATACGTACACAGCGCCAGAAGTTTTCAATCATCTTTATCACCAAGTCCAAGAATCAATGGACAATACTTACCACGTACAAACTCAATGCAATTATCTAATCTCTAATTATTATAGAACTCAAAGTCAAATGCTAATTCTCGCTTTGTCTCCAGATCATGCAAAATCCCTTACAAATCCACCAAACTTTTACTTACGAATAACAAACCATCAGATCTCCCTTTTCCCAGGTAACAAAACTTGTAGACACATATATCGTACATCACTTGTTCACGCAAACAACAATCTAACACTTTGCACCTCGATAACAATTAGCACATGTACACACAAAACACTTAGGGTGACATAAATATATGATCATAATAATCTAGGGAGTAGTAGAAATAGTGTTACCTTAAACAATTAAAATCAACCCGAACTGCTAAAACCCTTCTCAAAATCAATCGAAAATCTGAATTGGTATAACAAGCTCTTAAAATTAACATTAAAAGAAAAAGAAATCTAAACACTGAAATAAATTTCGAAAACAAAATAGTTTGACCCGTAAAATTGACAGAAGAAGATGATGCGCGGTTGGTGCGGATTTATTGATGATGACGATTCGATCACCATTGTAATGAAGGATAAGATCAAAGGATAACAGTGTGACTTTCATGATGATGATGATTAGGAGATTCTTGAGTTAGGCAGTAAAGTAGTTTAGGTACTTTGAATTAGAGGTGTACGGCTGGGTTAGAAAATTAGGGTTAAGGGTTTGCTAATTAAGGGGGATGAATTGAAGGGAAACGAAACTGATAGAACATTCTAGAAGTAGGTGGACGTGGGTTTTCAATCAAATCAAAGTTTCCTCTTGTTTGCCCCAAAACTAATAAAAACATTGGAAATCAAATAACAACAGTAATCGTATAACATAAAATTTAATCCAAACTTTATAAAAAAGACAAAATAAATATCTTAAAAATCCGGTGTATTACATTCTTCCCCCCTTAAAAGAATATTTCGTCCTCGAAATATGAAATCGGTAAAACAAAACGCTTGTCAAAGTTATACTATTGTTGCACTACACCCTCCTTTAAAACAAAAGTTCGACCTCGAACTAAAAATGTTGAACTCAGAAACGACTTTGAACACTTAAAGAAAATAGAACACATAAGACACCTCACTTGTCACAAAAGACTCCACTTTGAACACTTAAAGAAAATTGAACACATAAGACACCTCACTTGTCACAAAAGACTCCACTTAAGTCGACATTGGCATATGACGATGCCAATGTCTAACCAAGACCGACACTGCTCTGATACCAACTGTAACAACCCTAAATTTTGACTGAACTATAAATAGAAATAATTTAGAATTGTCACGCCGCAACTAACTACCAAGTCAATTGCTAGGCTAGAAATTCGATTACAATAAACTAACGAAAGATAAAACAGCGGAAGTCTTTAAATGTCGAACTACAGTTCTCAAAACGGAATTCAAAATTACATAATCAAATGAAATAGTCCAATAGACATTTAAGAAACCCCAGCATGTTAGCGTCCCTCAAGCAAGCATCCAAACTTAACAAGACCTGTCAACTATGCCATCGAAGATTGACATAGGCCCCAGAACACGGTAGGGACGAACCAGAAAACAGAACGTCAGCACAGGCTGAGTAAGAAGTAACAAGTATAAAGAACAAATAAGATACGCGCCTTGAGGCGCGTAGCTAACAAGAACGAATTAACGTTATAACATAGGAATATTAATAGCAACAGAGTGCATTATCAAAAGAGCATCGTCGCTCAATATATATATATATATATATTACTTTAATCATATTTTCGGCCAGGGTCCTACCCCATAGCCCCACTTAACGAACTTTGTTCGAGCTAGAGTTGTAATTATCGCCCTAATAATCCCGAGTGTGCACACCCCTCGCAAGACAGGCCGGTAGGACGAGTTCCCATCTAGGAGGAAGACTATTAGGAAGTCGGTAGCTAATCCGACCCTACGTACCTTGATCAGAGGTATATGATCGGCCGAGCCGAATCCATCGTACTCTAGGTGGACTCATTTATTTTCTTTCATCCGTTTTATATACGTTATTCACGCGTGCATTATTTGACGATACAAATTACATTAATCATAATCGATAGATACTTGAAGCGAAACAAAACACAAGCAACAAGAAAACACACCACTCAACCGAGAGGCCGAGTGGTGGTCTCGGCTAGAGGCCGAAGGGCCGAGGAAGGCAAAAAGGGCCGTGGGGAGTATAGTGGCCCAAAGACCGCAAACGAACATTGATAAGACGGAAGGAAAATCATGCTCAATGATATAGTTAGGTACAAGCGAAACGGGTAACAAGAATGATTGTGTAAAGCAAGGACATACGATGATCAAGCAAGCGTATCAAACAAGATAATGGTTAGTGAGAGATTTGTGATCAACGTTCTTACCTCATAACGCTAATCCTTAATCATCCAATTATAAACTCAATCCACAATTCCCTAATCAAAAAGATGTAAACATAAGTCTTACAACTCACAACTTTCACTAATATGAAACGGATCCTCAAAGGAACAGTGGTAAAGAAACACAAATAACTTCTACCTCCGATATTGGATGACCACCAAATTTTAGTATGTTGTAGAAGGGTATGTCAGAAACCTCTCCTCAAAATTTCGTCCACAAACTCCAAACGGATCGACGGGAATCAACTTCACAATGAACCACGAAAGACAATTAGGGTTTACTCACGAAAACCAATGTAACTTTGGATACAGAAGTCTAGGCCTTACCAATTTTGGATATATTGTTAATGATAGAGTAAGTGACATCTCCATAAAATCTCGTCCTCTAATTCCTTAGGAGTCGACGGGAATCCTCAAAACACCGAGGGGCGGAACAGATTCTCGGGTAAATAGACACAGCTCCACTAAAACACCTCCACAAGTGGCATCCGATATAATCTTGGCACGATTTATATATTCCTGGATTCGTATCAAAAGCACGGTTCTAACACCACCAACCACGCTTTAATCAGAGATTTTATGAGATAATTATGTGTGTTTGAAGTTGATGTTGTCCTGCTGAGATGTTCTGCGGGTGGAGGAAAACGAAAAGGAGAGAGAGGAGATGGAGAGAGGCCGAATAAATTGAGGGGAAGGTAGGGTTTCTTATTTTGTTTATGTCAATGGGTAAGGGATTAGACTCGGGTTCGGGTTTTATTAATCGGGTGAGATGAGTGATCTATAAACTCGATCCAAGTCCAATAACCCAATTATAGAACTTCCCAAAAATAGAACTACCCAATTAATAATATAGTCTATAATTCACCAAATTCCCAAAATGACTCTTATTAATTCTCTCAAAATGATTAATAAACATAACACCCTAATTAATTAAAGTCCCAAAATTGTGGGGTGTTACAATCTTCCCTCCTTAAAACAAAGATTCGTCCCGAATCTTTAAACCCATTCCTCAAAAGTTTCGCTCTTCATTGGTAACGTTGATCACAAGATAGAATGTATATTTTGAAACGGTAGTACAAGAGCATGCCCATGGCATAAGCAAAAAGGGTATTCGAATGAATATTGGAGTAGGTTGTGACAAAGCACACAAAGCACCTTACAATAGTGCAGATTAGAGTAAGTTAAAATCACATCAATCACATAACACAAGAGTTCAAGCGAGGGTAAACAAGGCGTGCAGGGTTCTCGTCCCCCTTAAAATAAAGGTTCGTCCCGAACCGAAAATATCTTAATCCAACAGGTGAGGGTACTTTTCACGCATAACTGACTCCACTTCCCAAGTTGCTTGTTCAACATTGTTATTACACGACAAAACCTTTACCATACGTGTTTCAGTTCGTCTAGTTTTCCGTACCTTGGTGTCCAAAATTTTCAATGTCGCTTCCTCATATGTCATAGTTTCATCCAACTCGATAGTTTCCGGGTTTAACACATGAGATGGATCACTAACGTAATGCCTAAGTTAAGAATGCCTGAGTTGAGAAACGTGGAATACGTTGTGTACCTTATCGTGGTTTGCAAACAAGTTTAACTCATAAACGACTTCTCCAATCCTTTTAGTCACTTTGTAGGGTCCAATGAATTTTGGGTTTAGTTTTCTTTTCTTTCCACCCCACCACACCTCTGGTAGGTGACACCCACCTGAGCACCATGTGTCTTTCATTGATGTGCGCACTTTGTCAGACTATCTACAATAACCCAAATTATTCTTCTCCTTGGGCGTCCTACGTAATCCTGCAATGAAATCCATGGGTATGGATCTCCATTTCCATTCCGATACAGTAGTGGTTATATTTTGCCTTGAGATCTCTTGTGTTCACTCTTAACCTTTCGACAAACTAAACTCCTAGACACAAAGTTACCAACATCCTTCTTCATTCCAGACCACCATAACACCTTACTCAAATCTTGATACATCTTATCTTCTCCTGGGTGTACCGAATATTTGTTGGCGTGAGCTTCGGTTAGAATTTTGTCCCTCTATGTAGCGTTATCAGGTATGCAGATCCGAACCTGAAATCGAATGATACCATTTCGCACTTTCGAACACTTTGGGCTCCATTGATAGTTTGTACAACGTTGTTTTATCAGTCGACTGCAACTCCTTTAATTCACCCCAAGACATCATCCTCAATTTATGTTGTTCCTGAAGTCACTTCTGGTTCAGTCAATTGGACTCCAAAATTAAGGAATTCGTCTCTTAGTTTCTCCCTATGATCGACTAATGACACCGAATGTATAGACTTTCTGCTTAGAGCATTAGCTACAATATTGGCTTTTCCTTCATGATACTGTATTTCCATGTCGTAGTCTTTGGTCAACTCTAACTATCTCCTCTTGCGCATATATAGCTCCTTTTGTGTGAATATTATACTTTAGATTCTCATAATCAGAAAAGATTTCGAACGCAACCTCAATAAATAGTATCTTCTTGCCTTTTAATTTAACTAGTATGATCTTAATCCCAGTTCCACTTATCTACACGTTCTGTGTTTTATTGTCCAACATTGTCGAATTCCTTCACAACAGCTTCGACTTACGGTTCTGCACCTTTAAACAAAATTTGGCCTCAATCATTTCATACACCTTTAAGCGGGATCGTTACAAGAACCATATCTTAAATTGGTGGTAAAATCAAATTCTCCAACTATTAAAACTTCAAGATACGACACTACAAGTGTTGGAGTCTCAAAATGGCACTACAGAGCTACTACATACCATGATGCGTTTACATTCGACCATCTTGCTCACGAAATAAACTTTATCAATCCAAGCCAACTCTCCAGTGCGTTCAAATGAAGCCACTTACCAAATGACCAAACCTCTATAATTTAAGATTCTTAACAACTTTAACCCAAAAGTATTTGCTACCAAAAGATCCGACACTACAGTCGAGAGGGCATTAGCAACTTGTTTAGAAGACTTAGTCTTTCATTCTCCATGAATACACCCTTATGCTTTGTTCATTGCACAACTATTGTCGTTATCAACTCAATATATACAAGCGATGATTGCTAATGTCACCCTATTTCCACATTAGCTTCATCCATAATGAACTATGATTAACAATTACCTTAGGGGGGTGTCACTTGCGCATAATATATAAGCTCTAATAACGATTTGTAGCATCTTATAATCACGTGAGGCATCCTCCAACTATCCATAAATTATCCCACTTTATCCACTAGATCACAATAGATACGTCAAAATGTCAAATCCAAAATTCTTCTCGCTACCTTAACTTGCAAAGTTTAAACTTCAAAATCTTATAGATTACCTCAAGATCAAGTTGTTCTCCATAACCAAATTTCATAGCCATACACCACGGGATGTAGCTCAACTTCCGATTCGCAATAATTTCCTTTTGCACACATACTACTTACTTCATCTCTAATGTGTTTACAACTTTATTATCTGATGACACCTCACTTGATCCCATACCTTGATATGTAACGATTTTCCTTTACTCGAACTTATAACCTACTAATTCAACTCACGATATCAAGTCCAAAGATAGCGGAAGATCGTTTACACATAACTCACTTGTCCAACAGTTTATCCATAAATGGTATAGTAGTCTCTCAAACTCAAAATTTCATTGTTGCAGCATAGTGGATGGTTATTTTCTTCTTATCCATGATTGAGTAAGTTTCCTTGGCAACGTATATGACCGAGAAACCCTTAAATATATTTTCCTTTTAGCTTCCTCACACTACAACCAGGCCAAGTACTTACGAGAAAATGCATATCATCTCTTGGAGCTGGATCTTCCTTTAGTCAGTCCACCATTTCCATTGGGGTTAAATCCTCCATACCTATAATTATTCAAGATGTATTCAAGCATCGCTCCTCCTCGTATATCAAACGTCCCACACTTGGATCATGTGACCCTCAAAACAAGATTACGTAGCAAGGTTCAAAAGCCTATCATTTTCTCCATTACCAACATTATTATTTTCCGAGCCATTGTTGTTTCCGTTACCCCCATTATTATCAGCGTTGTTCTGCGCTGCGTTGGCCATGTGGGTCACAGCCTGAACCATTACTTCCTTATGCTGTGCCATTTGAGCCAGGATAGCTGTCAAATCAGGACCGTTGTTTCGCACCATTGTCTATAAAGCAATAACATTTGAATCGGTTGTAACCAATTCAATTAGATTCCGTACTAGATCTTGACATATGTAAGCATAAATTGATATATTTCAATCCATAAATGAACAATAAATCGCATAATCAGTGAATCATGTCAAGAATTCATCTCAGAAATATAAACACATGATAATCAGCATTCGTCTATTCGTCTCGTCTGAGTTTAACTTATCGGAGGTTTCCGGTTTTTTTTTTTTTCGGTAAACACGACTCGTGTTCACTGTAGCACGAGTCGCGCCAGGATCAGTAGCAACGGACGAACGAAAATTCGAGCATAACAACAATCAACACACATTAGAACTTCAAATAGCACTTAAATCACATCAATCTTAATGAATAGTCATAAATAGCATTGGGGTATTGTCCCCATCACTTAGACGTATACATTAACAAGACACCAACTAAAATTATAAGTTGATAAAACATACAATCTTCAAATTTGACTTATCGGTGCCATAAAGTTCAAACAATTAAAAGGATAATAAACTCATCACACTCTCAATAATCCTCCACCAGAAGAGTGATCCTCAATATTTCAACAAACGAAACTATGATCAAAGATATATAGAGCCTCATAAGCTATCGACCCCATCGTCCATACTAATACTTCATTGACACTTTAATATATCGATTCGTCTTATTCATTCCCAGATTTCAATACTCAAAGTAGGGTACTAGCATGCATATGGTTCTTTTCATCTAACCCAAATAATAAATTGAACAATATACACGAAGCCCTTAAATTTTTCATGCTTAACTCTCTTATAGACTCACCCTTACTAGTCATTTCTTCGACTTTTCACATTTCACCTCAAGTAGTCAAGATTTCTCACCTATTGGCATGTGATCAAGTTAGATGGAGTGGCACGGGGTATTCTAAAAGGGATAAACATAAGTTTTAATTTGTCAATTGTTTTCTCTCAATTTTCCCATTAACATGAATAGGGTATCGTGGACAGAAAAGAAGAACCAAATGGGTGTTTTGAAATTTGTGGTTTAACATTATCTCACTCAAACCAATCCAACATCATGATCCAAATCGTAACTCATCTTCAAGGACCAAAAGAATTTGACAACAGTGGCATTAAGTAAGAAAGGCCTAAACCATCACCACACTCATCCTCAATATATCCCAAATACCTTTCACGTCGTTATATAACTTAAAATAGCTTCGAGTCCTTCTAACATAACCTCTAGTCGCCCTTACTACTTATCACACTCCTCGTAATAAATAAGCGCAATATGCTGAACTAATTACCCTTGGAGTTATAACTCAAAGAATCATACTTTCTATCAATATCAATGAAAACCTACAATGAGATGCTTCCCAATAGTGTCATTCGGTCTCAAATCAAGTCTCAAAAGTCGGCTCTAAAACTCTGTAGTAAATGTAGGGAAACACATAGCACTTAGCAATCAGCATGCGTATGAATGCACCCATCCCGTTCCCAGTATGTAAATTTCTTAAAACAAGTTTTGAAAACTTTTGTAGACTCGACGAATCAGAACCTATGGCTCTGATACCAATTTGTAACACCCCCAAATTTCGGCTAATTTAAAACTCAATTTATTATATAAAACGTGCCAAAATTCGGAGATATTACAAGCTAATATACAAAGCCGGAGATACAGTTGTACAAAACTCTCTTATAAAATGAAACACAAATGCGGAAGCGAATAAAACTACTCTTGACTCTTCAGCTGTACTCCTGACTCAAACCTGCATGCAAACTCGAAACAAGGACCTACCCCCATGACAAGGTAGCCCGAAGGAAACACGTCAGCATTTCGCTGAGCAACACTACTCTACCGAAAATATAAACTGAATAATAATACTAGTCATGGTTGTATATACCTGGATAATACGGGGCCACATAAGAAAACACATAGAAAGTGTAAAACACTCCCCCAGAACTAACCTGCAAATCCTCGTCTCTTACTCCACTCTAATCTCCTCAATATAAATATTTACGACCTTACAAATAATTATAATCTTAAACTCATAATCTTAATTAATCGGATGATCCTCGTAATCTGATCTCCTTCTCAAATCTCATCTCAATCTCTTCTTAGTACCACACTTTCATCGTCTATCCTAAGTCTCGGTAATGGGGCAAGTGAACTGGCGGTATAACCGCGAAACAATACTTCTATCTCAATTCTCAGTATCAAACTTAATCTCTTTCTTTTCTCTTTGCCACTCTGGGCTCTTTCTTAATAATATAGCTCTAACTGATGTCTCAATATAATACTGTCAAAGGTTCGGAGAACCCTGCTCAACACTTAGAGTATAACTCTAAGCTACTCGGCCCCATACCAAGTACAAAGGACGACGAATCAAATGTAACACAAAATCATAATCTCAATCTTAAAAATTTATATCTCATCATCTCGATACTCTTCGCTCAAGGCGAAAACAAAGATCAAACCTGTACTTGCCCATCCAAAATACGTACACAGCGCTAGAAGTTTTCAATCATCTTTATCACCAAGTCCAAGAATCAATGGACAATACTTACCACGTACAAACTCAATGCAATTATCTAATCTCTAATTATTATAGAACTCAAAGTCAAATGCTAATTCTCGCTTTGTCTCCAGATCATGCAAAATCCCTTACAAATCCACCAAACTTTTACTTACGAATAACAAACCATCAGATCTCCCTTTTCCCAGGTAACAAAACTTGTAGACACATATATCGTACATCACTTGTTCACGCAAACAACAATCTAACACTTTGCACCTCGATAACAATTAGCACATGTACACACAAAACACTTAGGGTGACATAAATATATGATCATAATAATCTAGGGAGTAGTAGAAATAGTGTTACCTTAAACAATTAAAATCAACCCGAACTGCTAAAACCCTTCTCAAAATCAATCGAAAATCTGAATTGGTATAACAAGCTCTTAAAATTAACATTAAAAGAAAAAGAAATCTAAACACTGAAATAAATTTCGAAAACAAAATAGTTTGACCCGTAAAATTGACAGAAGAAGATGATGCGCGGTTGGTGCGGATTTATTGATGATGACGATTCGATCACCATTGTAATGAAGGATAAGATCAAAGGATAACAGTGTGACTTTCATGATGATGATGATTAGGAGATTCTTGAGTTAGGCAGTAAAGTAGTTTAGGTACTTTGAATTAGAGGTGTACGGCTGGGTTAGAAAATTAGGGTTAAGGGTTTGCTAATTAAGGGGGATGAATTGAAGGGAAACGAAACTGATAGAACATTCTAGAAGTAGGTGGACGTGGGTTTTCAATCAAATCAAAGTTTCCTCTTGTTTGCCCCAAAACTAATAAAAACATTGGAAATCAAATAACAACAGTAATCGTATAACATAAAATTTAATCCAAACTTTATAAAAAAGACAAAATAAATATCTTAAAAATCCGGTGTATTACATTCTTCCCCCCTTAAAAGAATATTTCGTCCTCGAAATATGAAATCGGTAAAACAAAACGCTTGTCAAAGTTATACTATTGTTGCACTACACCCTCCTTTAAAACAAAAGTTCGACCTCGAACTAAAAATGTTGAACTCAGAAACGACTTTGAACACTTAAAGAAAATAGAACACATAAGACACCTCACTTGTCACAAAAGACTCCACTTTGAACACTTAAAGAAAATTGAACACATAAGACACCTCACTTGTCACAAAAGACTCCACTTAAGTCGACATTGGCATATGACGATGCCAATGTCTAACCAAGACCGACACTGCTCTGATACCAACTGTAACAACCCTAAATTTTGACTGAACTATAAATAGAAATAATTTAGAATTGTCACGCCGCAACTAACTACCAAGTCAATTGCTAGGCTAGAAATTCGATTACAATAAACTAACGAAAGATAAAACAGCGGAAGTCTTTAAATGTCGAACTACAGTTCTCAAAACGGAATTCAAAATTACATAATCAAATGAAATAGTCCAATAGACATTTAAGAAACCCCAGCATGTTAGCGTCCCTCAAGCAAGCATCCAAACTTAACAAGACCTGTCAACTATGCCATCGAAGATTGACATAGGCCCCAGAACACGGTAGGGACGAACCAGAAAACAGAACGTCAGCACAGGCTGAGTAAGAAGTAACAAGTATAAAGAACAAATAAGATACGCGCCTTGAGGCGCGTAGCTAACAAGAACGAATTAACGTTATAACATAGGAATATTAATAGCAACAGAGTGCATTATCAAAAGAGCATCGTCGCTCAATATATATATATATATATATATATATATATATATTACTTTAATCATATTTTCGGCCAGGGTCCTACCCCATAGCCCCACTTAACGAACTTTGTTCGAGCTAGAGTTGTAATTATCGCCCTAATAATCCCGAGTGTGCACACCCCTCGCAAGACAGGCCGGTAGGACGAGTTCCCATCTAGGAGGAAGACTATTAGGAAGTCGGTAGCTAATCCGACCCTACGTACCTTGATCAGAGGTATATGATCGGCCGAGCCGAATCCATCGTACTCTAGGTGGACTCATTTATTTTCTTTCATCCGTTTTATATACGTTATTCACGCGTGCATTATTTGACGATACAAATTACATTAATCATAATCGATAGATACTTGAAGCGAAACAAAACACAAGCAACAAGAAAACACACCACTCAACCGAGAGGCCGAGTGGTGGTCTCGGCTAGAGGCCGAAGGGCCGAGGAAGGCAAAAAGGGCCGTGGGGAGTATAGTGGCCCAAAGACCGCAAACGAACATTGATAAGACGGAAGGAAAATCATGCTCAATGATATAGTTAGGTACAAGCGAAACGGGTAACAAGAATGATTGTGTAAAGCAAGGACATACGATGATCAAGCAAGCGTATCAAACAAGATAATGGTTAGTGAGAGATTTGTGATCAACGTTCTTACCTCATAACGCTAATCCTTAATCATCCAATTATAAACTCAATCCACAATTCCCTAATCAAAAAGATGTAAACATAAGTCTTACAACTCACAACTTTCACTAATATGAAACGGATCCTCAAAGGAATGGTAAAGAAACACAAATAACTTCTACCTCCGATATTGGATGACCACCAAATTTTAGTATGTTGTAGAAGGGTATGTCAGAAACCTCTCCTCAAAATTTCGTCCACAAACTCCAAACAGATCGACGGGAATCAACTTCACAATGAACCACGAAAGACAATTAGGGTTTACTCACGAAAACCAATGTAACTTTGGATACAGAAGTCTAGGCCTTACCAATTTTGGATATATTGTTAATGATAGAGTAAGTGACATCTCCATAAAATCTCGTCCTCTAATTCCTTAGGAGTCGACGGGAATCCTCAAAACACCGAGGGGCGGAACAGATTCTCGGGTAAATAGACACAGCTCCACAAAAACACCTCCACAAGTGGCATCCGATATAATCTTGGCACGATTTATATATTCCTGGATTCGTATCGAAAGCACGGTTCTAACGCCACCAACCACGCTTTAATCAGAGATTTTATGAGAGAATTATGTGTGTTTGAAGTTGATGTTGTCCTGCTGAGATGTTCTGCGGGTGGAGGAAAACGAAAAGGAGAGAGAGGAGATGGAGAGAGGCCGAATAAATTGAGGGGAAGGTAGGGTTTCTTATTTTGTTTATGTCAATGGGTAAGGGATTAGACTCGGGTTCGGGTTTTATTAATCGGGTGAGATGAGTGATCTATAAACTCGATCCAAGTCCAATAACCCAATTATAGAACTTCCCAAAAATAGAACTACCCAATTAATAATATAGTCTATAATTCACCAAATTCCCAAAATGACTCTTATTAATTCTCTCAAAATGATTAATAAACGTAACACCCTAATTAATTAAAGTCCCAAAATTGTGGGGTGTTACAGTGTGCATGGAGGTTTTGGCTATGGGTAGAAAAATGGAGGAACGGCCATTTTGGATTTTGCATTGGCATGTGACTTGGGTATAATGAACACGTGGTTTGAAAAGAGAGAGTCTCACTTGGTGACGTACAGGAGAGGAAGTAATGCGAGTCAGATTGATTTCTTTTTGGTAAGGAATGCTTAATGCAAGAGTTTTATGGATTGCAAGGTAATACCTGGGGAGAGTGCGGCTACGCAACATAAATTAGTGGTACTAGATTTTAAAGGTAAGGGATGCTTTGGGAAGAGGCGGTCACAAGTAGAGCCAAGGATTAAAATGTAGAAACTGGAAGGTGAACACAAGGAGGCTTTATTTCTTGGAGAAGATGGCTGGGACGGACTGGTCAACTAGTGTGAAAAGAGATGTAGACTCGTTATTGGTTATTATGTCGCATAAGGTAAAAGAGGCGGCAAAAGAGGTTCTCGGTGAATCTAAGGGGAAAACTCTACTGAGTAAGGATACATCTTGGTGGAATAAGTAAGTGCAACAAGCGATTAGGAACAAGCGAAAATGTTATAAGAGTTTGGGGAAAGATAGAAATGAGGAGAACTACGAGAAGTATAAGGAGGCAAAAAGAGCAGCAAAGAAAGCTATAAGAGACGCAAGAGGAAAGGTGAACCAAAACCTCTATACAAGATTGGATACCAAAGCAGGAGAGAAAGATATCTACAAAATTGCGAGTATCAGAGAAATGAGTAGGACTCGGGACATTGGTAGGGTGAAATGCGTGAAAGATGTCGATCAAAGAGTCCTTGTTGATGATAAGGAGATTACGGAGAGATGGAGATCGTACTTTCATACCTTGTTCAATGGTGATCGAGTGAATGATATTGGAAATGTGAACATTCACCCAGGTATTGTTGATCGGGAGTTCATGCGGAGAATTCGGAAAGGAGAGGTGAGGATGGCCTTGAAGAAGATGGGATGGAAGAAAGCAGTGGGGCCAGACGACATACCTATTGAGGTTTGGAGGTGTCTAGGAGACAAAGGTGTGGAATGGTTGACGACGCTTTTCAATATGATTCGGAGAGTTAATAAGATGATATGCCGGTGGAGTGGAGTAAGAGCACTTTAGTCCCTTTGCATAAGAACAAAGGGGATGTTCAGGAGTGTGCCAACTATCGCGGGATCAAGTTGATGAGTTATACAATGAAACTTTGGGAACGGGTGATTGAGCATAGATTAAGAAGAAGTGTGAAGATTTCGGACAACCAATTTGGATTCATGCCGGGCAGGTCAACTATGAAGGCAATTCATCTCATAAGACAGACAATGGAGGCGTATCGGGATAGGAAGAATGACCTACATATGGTGTTCATTGATTTGAAGAACGCCTATAATAAGGTACCAAGGGAAGTGCTTTGGTGGGCTCTAACTAAGAAAGAAGTTCCGCAAAAATATATTAACATCATTAAGGACATGTATGAGGGAGCTAGCACGAGCGTACGGACCAGTGGAGGGAAGTCAGAAAAGTTCCCTATTACAATTGGAATGCACCAAGGGTCCACACTTAGTCCGTTCCTCTTTGCTGTAGTCATGGACGAATTGACGTGGTCAATCCAGGATGATATACCATGGTGCATGATGTTTGCAGATGATATAGTGTTGATCTCAGAAACGAAAGAAGATTTGGAGAGGAGGTTGGAACTATGGAGGCACACTTTGGAGTGTAGAAGGTTTTGGTTGATCCGGAGCAAGACCGAGTATTTGGAGTGTAAGTTCAGCGACACTAGGCGAACGGAGACAGGGACGATCATGTTGGATGGAAAGATTGTTCTGGGATCCCATTTCTTTCGATATTTGGGATCTATGGATGGAGAATTAGATGGAGATGTGGCCCATAGGATCAAATCAGGTTGGTTGAAGTGGAAGAATGCCACAGGGCTTCTATGTGATCGAGGAATGCCCAATAAATTGAAGGTTAAGTTTTATCGTAAGGCAATTAGGTCGACACTATTATATGGCACGGATGTTGGGCCGTGAAACAATGTCACGTTCATAAGATAAGTGTGACAGAGATGCGCATGTTACGGTGGATGTGTGGACATACAAGACATGATCGGTTAAGAAATGAAGTTATTAGGGAGAAAGTAGGGGTTACGCCCATCGAGGACAAGATGATGAAGAATCGACTGAGGTGGTATGGCCATGTGAGGAGGAGGCCTAGTGACGCGCCGGTTAGAAGAGTAGAAGGGTGGGGAAGTGATAATATTAGTAGGGGTCGGGGAAGACCCAAGATGACTAGGATGAGGGTGATTAGAAGTGATATGAGCTTCCTAGGGCTTGAAAAGAGTATGGTGTTGGATAGGGCGGTGTGGAGAGACGTTATCCATGTGGAGGACTTAATTTGACTCTTTTTGGTTTCTTTGTTTGGTTTTCCTAACTTTTTCCAAAATATTTCCTCACTTGGTATTCAAAGTTCTTATGTTTTTCATTAATTTTCAAACTTTTTATTTATTTTGATAACTTTCTAAAACTCTTTTAGAAAGTGTTTCAATATTATGATGATTTTTTTAAAATAAAATTTCCTAATAGTAATTTATGATGATTTAAAATAAAATATCCTGAGAACTATGGTGTTCTAAATGCATTTATTATGTGTATCTTCTGTGATCTTTAATTTTTCCAAATAAGGATTGATCTAAATACATTGAGGTAAAAATGTATAGACAATAATCCAAAAAACACTTCCTACAATTAAATTGTGAAATTTGTTTCCTTTTTCATAATATTAATTCCATCATAAGCACTATTGTGTTCTAAATGCATTCATTATGTGAATCTTCTGTGATTTTTTTCCAAATAAGAGACTGATCTAAATACATTATTTATACTATTTTGAAGAAGAAAATTGTATTTTATACTCAGTTTCTCCATTCATGTCATATCTCAAGTTGTTCGTGGTACTTTCACAACTGCAAATGGACATCAAGATTCTCTTGCTTTCACTACTTTTGTGTTCATACCCAATTTTTCTTGAAACAAGAAGTATACGATCATATGCTACAAAAAACTATAAGGTAATATGCTTTATTTCCTTATATACAACAATTCAAACATTAGTATTTTATATGCCATGTCCCGCCTATCAGATCTTTTTTTCCTCTATCACCGACGACTATTAGTTAGGACTTCCTAGACTAATGCCGTTTATAATTCAATTGAATTTAATTTGATATTACATGATCTAATTTGAAAATATTTGATTTGCTATGATTTGTGTTTACGAGATCATATTGAATTCAATGTTGCGAAGTTAATTAAGATTAAAAAAAATATACTTCTGATGTCATTTTTATTGGTTTGATTTGATCTAAATCAAGTTAAGCTAAAAAATGTTAAATCATGTATTTGGAGCCTAAATGCTTGGAAATAAGATAGAGCTTGGCTAACAACTAGTTTAGGACTTTATGTAAGGATTTTAAAGCTAAATTGAAAGTGATTTTTTTCTTCTTAATATTATTTCGCGGCCTAGATTGTTTCGCAGCTCCCAGCCAACTTCTTGCAATTTACTATTTATAATTATTATATCAATAAAGATACGTTATATTATTAAGTTTTTATTCATTAGAAATTATAATATACTATATACTTGCCAAAAATGAATCACAAAGTCTTTTTGATAAATAATTTTCTTCAACTAAATTGTTTGCCACTTTTTTTTATTACCCCAGTCAACTATTTAAAGGAGAAGCTCTCCTATCCAATCATCTGAGATATGTTAAATTTTAAACTTAATCACATGAGACTATTAAAACACCATGAAATTTTACAAGATTATACTAGAAATTAAATGAAATTTATGGTTTTTATATATATGCATACATTAGATATTCAGCATATGTTGAGATACATAAATCCACTTGGCAATCAAGAATGTTTTTATGAGGACAAAGTGTCATAAAATGAAGTATCTCGTGTATGCATAGGCTAATGAAAATATTGATTGTGTATGCAGACTAAATACGGGAGCATATACGATTGTGTGGACTTCTACAAGCAACCGGCTTTTGATCATCCTTCATTAAAGAACCATAGTTTACATCCACAGGTAATTTTATTTGATAAATTGGGTACATGCGGGCTTCTAATAATTATATAGATATATCATGAGTCTTTATGTATTTATTTTTGATCGAGATGAGTTTAGATGACGCCTAGCTTTGCTCCAACAAGTACAAGAGTTTTAGAATCTTCCGATCAAAATGCAACACTCTTTAATGATGTGGGTTTAGATGATGGTGGTTGCCCTCTTGGTACTATTCCTATTAAAAGATATACTGATGAAGATCTCGCCCAAATCAAAGAGTTCACCAAAGATTATGCCTCAAGAATTAAGGCTAACAAGATTCAACCGCAACCAGGTTCTCATGTAAGCAATCAAACACCCATCAGTTAAGATGAGTTTTCTTTATTTATTGATTTTCCAAAACAATTCTTTTTTTTTTGGATAACACTTAATCGAGATATATCTCCAAAGAGTTAAGATAATGCTATGTTCGGTAAAATTAGCAGAATTTGTGCATTTGATTAGAAAGTACAAAAATGTAGTGGTAACTAGACTAATGATGTACTTTCAATTCTTTCAATATGTAGTTGTACCTTTTTATGTGACAATACTATATCTCTATATAAAATTGGGTTGCAAAACTGTGGTAGGGACATTTGACAAACTTTCATTGGTTAATAGTTTAGACATTGTATACTTCAATTTTTAGGTCATACCTTTCACGTTGCACTAATAGTTTAGACATTGTGTAATTCAAGTTTTACGTCATACATTTCACATTGCATAATTCAAAGGAGATGGACATGGTAAATAAAGAGGTGCATTGTACAACTCATATGATTTGAATGTATCACTTTACTTTTGTCAACATGCATTGTATTTATCAAGTGAAGTAATTGGTGCATCATGCATGCATGGAAAGACAAGACACATGCATGAAACTCATACGATCAAAGGGCTACGTACCTAATAAAACGAATGGTCAAAGCAAATGTTTTAGAGTTAATGACAATGGTTGAATGTATCATTTCTCTTCCAATTCTCGAGGTTCATAAACCAAATACTTAGGCCATTAGTTCATGAACTTTAGGCTAATTTGACAATATAAAAATCATACTCTAATTTCAAAAGAACCTCTTTCCACCCATTTTTATTTTGATTGATATTGATATCAATATTGATCGATTGAAGTTGTGCTGCCATTTGATTCATTGTTCCATCTGAAGTTCTTGAAAATTGTCAAAAGTAGGTTACGACCATGTAACTTTGTTTTCAATTGTTTGCTTATATATATTCGATATGATTAGGATTTAGGAGTGGAGTATAAAAATTGTCGTTACAAATTTGATATGCACATTCTTAAAATACGTACTGAGATAAAAAAAAAAAAAATCTTTCCAATTTTGCCCATATAAATATACGACCTGATCGTGCGAAGCACGAGTTGCTATCTAGTAATATTTAATTGTGGGAGTATGGTATACAAATTGTGCACTATTGGTAAACCGATCCATTTTTAGATCCAAATGGAGCACACTATTATTTATTTAAGAAAGAATAATCTGAATATTTCTCTTGTAATAAATCTATTATTTTACAGTTTGCCATTGTCCAAACAAATTCTGATCCAAGTCTGGTGAAATATTATGGAGTGAAGGGCACATTCAACGTTTATAGATTATCAACTGGACCATCTCAATATTCATTAGGAGAAATTATAATTCAAAATGGAGAAGATAGAATACAAGTGGGATGGATGGTAAGTTTTCAAAATTCTAATATTTATGCGCACCTCCTTTTTGTTTATAACTAAGGGATTGATTACAGACAAAGCTCTTAAATTGAGCTTCCACAAAAGGGAAAACATGAGAAAAAAAAAAAAAAACTTTAGGGTATTCGACCCCTTCTTTAATTTGTTCAAATCTAAGCTATCTCTGCTACTTCTCCATGGGTAAAGTGCTCGTGAAGGAACAATTAGGATGTGATGTGCACAAGAAGCTATCAAGATTCAAGGCTACAATCAAGAAAAAGTTATTTGCTAGTTCATAAAATATGAATGAATCCATGGCAACACCTTTTGTCCTCTTAGATGTTCTCTTACGATAGTTTTTAAGGCGCTTTCTTCTTCTGATTTACCGCATCATGCTTTTGATGAAGACCCTCGGTAGTGTTTCTATGGTAGCGGCGAAAAGTGGAGGACGATGCTTATGGATTCTACCGGTGGCTCTATGTTAATGCTATGTTTGGGAACATGGAATTGAAATTCAATTCTAGAATTGAATTCTTTCAAGTGTTTGGGAAGTCATTGGAATTCACTCAATTCCCACCCAATTCCCACCTAGTGTAAAAATTATAATTTCAAATCCCACCAAAATAAGTGTCATTTCAAATTCTAGCCCCCCTTCTCTCTCTTCTACCCCAAACATTTTTTTCTTCTTTCCCCTCTATACTTGCGTGCTGCCTCTTTCACGCCTCCATGACCAGCGCTCGGCTCCACCACCGGCGAGCGGCGACCATGACTAACCCATCTGCCGACTGCCGGCGAGTATGGGTCACCGTCACCGCCTCTAGCTTCAGCCTATATTATCTTTTTTCTCTCTTCCCTTTGCACCCCCTTCTATTCTCTCTCCTCCCACCATCCTCTTGGTCGCCCTTAGTTCTCCTAGATGCCGCCCTCACACCGCCACGACGGCCCAAGATGTGATTTTTAGATCTCTTTCATGATGGTCATGGGGTTTATAGTTCTTCATATAGTAATTTTTTTCTTACAATTTTGCTTTTGGCGAGATGAGGCCAATAGCGGTGGCGTTGGAAGACAGCGGCTGCGGTGGTGGCAAACCGGTGAAGGTGGACATATGCCGGCGGGGGCGGTGACAGGTGGTGGTAGGGAAGGGGGAAATGGGATGGATGGTTGTATATGAATTCAATTCCAAGGTAACCCAAACACAATATTGGAATTGGAATTAAAATTGAAATGAAAGAATTCATTATTTGGAATTGAATTCCAGCAAATGAAATGAATTCCGAGTTCCCAAACGCTACCAAAGGCCATGTACAACGCTGAAGCACACTTTCCATAAAGCACTAGCTCTCCAGCATATTCTCTCTCCTTGGATAGTCAATACCTTACTTCACCACTACAATGCTATCACTCTCCATTTTAACTTTCCACTTCACTTTTAGTGGGACCAGTTGTATTTATTTAACACATATTCTCATTTTTCACTCATTTTTTACAATTTTGTCACAAATAATAAATATAAGTTTGATACTTTTCACTATCACATAAATTAGTCGACCTCAAAATTATATCTAACATATAACATTATTTAGAAAAAAATAAAAAAAAATGATTCTTTTGTCGAGAAAAAGTTATATTTGAAAATTAATCATTCTCGAACTTATTTAAATTTATAAAATAGTTGAATCGTGATTGATTATCGGAATATGTAGCATATTATGTGGGAGTGAGTGAGGTATTTGAGAGGAGTGAAAGTTGTAGCTAGCTACTTGTGTGCTGCAAATGGCAAATGGAGAGTTAGCTACATCAAATGTTGATGGAGAGTTAACTCTCCATTAACTTGAAGCACATCACTGGGAGGATAAAGTTAACTTCTTCTCTCTCCTCTCTCCTCAAGAGTTAACTCTCCATTTCGTAGCACACCATTGCACGTGCTCTAAAGGTATGGTGGTGGAAGATTCAGGATTGGAGGTGGCGGCGAAGCTAAGGGATCAGTTACAACTGACAAGCCGACGACTAGTCTTTGCTAGGCTTTTTGCTACCAAGCAAGTTAATAATGTTGCACCTCAAATTAGGTTTGTAATTTCTTCTAATTGTTGGGTCAAGGTTAGGGTTATAACTTTTAGCAGATTTCGGTCGAGTTGTTCAAATTGGTGTTTTGGGTTACTAGGTTCTTTGAGTTATATGGGTTCGGTAACTTACCTCTAGCTCGTTTTTTGGGCACCGCTAAACCCATATCCTTTCATAATACTTAGTAACCTAAGACCCTGGTTCCGACTTGATTTCGATCTGCTCTTTTGAGCTTTTTCGGGCTTGGATTTTAAGGCTCATTGCCATAGGAGGTCAAGGTGACTAAGTGGATTTCGGTTCTGTACCTATTACAATCGGGTCTTCCGAGTTCACATGTCGCATCCCGGATAACCACATGTCTTTGGGCTGATCTTGGGTTTGTACGTTCTTTTTTCTTTTCTTTTTCCCTTTCTCCCGGACACTTAGGGGCGTTTGGTTGAGGGCGAACAAGAAAGGGAAAGGGAATATGAAACATTGGTAGATGTTTGGCTGTGTAATTGTGTCATTCCCTTACCTCATTTTCCTTGGTCAAAATCCCCAAGACTCCTCTACCTTGATTCCCTAGAGGAAAGAGGGAACTGTTGATTCCCCATAACTCTTCTTCCTCACCCACTACTCACACATAGATCTGTACAATGGGCGGGCTAGGGCAGGTTAGGGCTGGGTTCAAAAGGGTTGGGTTTGTAATGGGTATTACAAAAACTGAAATGGGTAGGGTAGGGCTCAACCCATATAATAATGGGTTGGGTAGGGCTACCCATTATCAACAAACCCCCATCCAATTCTCTCTCCTCCCACGCACCCCTCTCAATCCCATCTGCGCTCCGCCCTTGATCACCCCTTAACCGCTACCCCTCTACCTCTGCCCTCTCCCTCTCCAACACAAGCCTCACAATTTCCCGCCTTGCTGCGCCGCGCGCGCCACCCTCATTGCCACTAAAACCACCGCAAGAACCACTATATTAGCCTCCATCCATTGGTGGTGGCGATTTTGGGTTCCGAATACCTCAATAAACGAGGGCGGCGATACGGTGGCGGTGGCAGAGGTGTGCCGTCGGTACAGGAGAGAGAAAGTGATATAAGGTGATATAGGAGAGAGAAAGTGATAAGGTGAAAATGTCGTCAAGTTGATATGGTTCCATTTTGGAATTTTTCATTTTCTTTTTTTTTTTTGTTTAGATGGGTAGTATGGGTAATATGGGTTTCATGAACAGCCCAAAGTCCACTCCTTTTTGAGGTCGCGTAAATAAGCCCTACCCAAATGTACAATACAAGGGTCGACCCGTAATTTTAAAGGGCGGGCTAGAGGGTCTCATGGGCTGCCGTGCCCATTGTACAGCTCTACTCACACAACATACCACCAGCACTCACACCTTACCAACACCAACAAAACAAACCCAACACCACCACCCAACAACCTTACCGTCACAAGCACCACTAACCAACCACCACATCATTTCTCACACCACCAATTAACCACCAAATTGAGACTCGCACCACCACCAAACCACATAAAGAGAGAAAGATCGGAGAAGAAAATGTAAGCATGCAAAATAAACTTTATATTTCTTCAATAGTTTTTAAGATTCGATATTTTGGAGGTCGACTTTAGCCATTGGAGCAGATTTCACAAGCTATTTGGCCAACTTCGACCACTAAACAATCGGATCTACGAGTTTGGTTGGAGGGGGCAGCAAGCACGGTTGTGTCGTGGTGGAGACGGGTGTTTTTGAAAGGAGAGAGAAAAAAGACAACCTTTAATGAAGATGATTGAAAACTCACGAGAGGTGTGATGAAGGTGGTTTATTTTTTACAGAGGTCCGTAAGGGGGAAGAAGACGAGGTGAGAGAAAATAGGGGACTATCCCTTTTGGTACCAAACACATAAGGGAATGAGAGAGGTTTTGATTCAATCCCCCCTCTTCCCATTTCCCTTTCCCTTGTATAAACCGGCCTCTTAGTGTTACCACATACTCCTGGCAGTAGGGGGCCCTATTATTGCCTTTATTTCTCCAGTTACCGATAAAAAAAAAAAAAAACTAAGGGATTGATTACCAATTCATTTTCTATTCAAATCTTAATTTTGCGGATTATATATATTTGTAAGGACATGAGTTGTTAATAATTTGATGTTTGGGTTGTAATTCTGTTTGTATGCAAATATACTGCAGGTTAGTCCATTAATCTACAAGGATAGTGATAAGCATCTATTTCAATATCTAAATGTAAGTTAATCACATTTATCTTTTCTCTTTGGTCTATATATGGGTTCTTTTTTAAATCAAAGCTTACCTATTCCCTCAATGGGCTCTTTTAGATTTGTCGTCATATAAAATTTGCTTTGACTTAACCTCGTTTCACCCTCCTTTTTCGTAAAGAGGGCTTACAAGACCATGGTCTTCAACTATTCAAGAGAAAGCAAAATAACAAAAAATATATATTTAGACCAATTGCTATGTGACATGTGGTTTAGGTGGTACAATTTCTGATTCTTAGTGCATCTTTATATTATTACTAGGGAGTATCTCGTGTTTCGCACGACCAGCTTATTTATTTAGGTCGAAAAACTAATATGTAATTATAATTTTATACGTGTATTTTATGACATTTATTTGCATATCATAATCATCATTTCACTTTCCATGCACAACTAACAAAGTCACAACCCCATATTGTTGACATGTAAGAATCATTAGTGGGCGTAGCGTAATCACATCCATAGTGTACAAACTCCATTTATTAGTACGATTGTGTAAACAAACTATATATTCGAGACCCGTAATATATGTGTAAGGCTTGTCGTTTGTGCAGTTGTATTGCGAGTTCTTTTCAAGCATTTATTTATTGGATATTTCTTTAACAAAATACGATTTTTCAAATGTTTTTATTTTCACATTACTTATTATTTACTAACAATCATAATATTAGTTATATAAATATAGACAAACATTATACAGTGTTTTATGTCATTATTCTGTTAGGTTCATAAAATTTAGAATTCATATCCAATTTAATTATCAGTAAATAATGACAAAAATTTAAGTTCATGCATGCATACTTTATATGTTGATTAGAATTAGAACATATATGCACAATTTTCAAAAACCATTAAACACCAGTGTGTGTGTAAACTCAGTAGAATACATGCACTTAGATAAATACAGTGTGAAAGGTGTGACCTAAAAGTTGAAAAATACAATATATAAATTGTTAGCCAATAGAGTTTCGCCAAATGTCCCTACCACACTTTTACAACCCAATTTTATATAGATATATGATATATTTAGAAAACACAAACAATACCTGTATCACCAATGAACTGTTTATATTTTAGTTTGACCTTTATTTTGGGCTTAGATGAGAGAGAGAGAGAGTGGGGAGACCACCCAATCGATGGTCTCCAATAATCATGCTCTAATTGCTTATCATATACCGTTTACCTTTACATGTACAAAAGAAAAATGTACGAGTCATATTTTTTTCTTTGATATATTGTTCACAGGCTGGCCAATCACATTGTTTTAATTTGCAATGCCCTGGATTTGTCGTCGTTGATAAAGGTTCACCAATTGGTTTTAGACTTATTGGTGAATCAAAAAGGGGAGGTCAGCAGGTTGGCTTTACAGTTAATGTTTATCAGGTACGTAATGTCTATAATCCTTATTTACGCTGAAACTCAATGAGGCCAATGTTTATAGGCTATGATTTTGCCAAGGCAATTCAGTCTCTTCCAAGGCAGATATATCTATAATATGGATCGGATTCAATGAATTTGTCTAATTAGTAGTAATTACTGTCTTACCAAAATCATTGCCATCAAATTACTCAAGCTATATATACATACTTAGTTTTATCTTGTCTTCCTCTAATTACTCAATATGAATTCTTATAAACCAATTGACAACTAATAACGGGTTTAGTAATAACGTGGATAAGAATAGATTATAGTGTCGCAGTGGGATGACACATAGGTAAGCAAATGATTGTTACAACAACAAACGCAGGAGCTCTTAGTATAATATGTACTACTACTATTCTCAATTCCTCAATCCTACGTGTCATCTCAATGTTTGTTTTGGTAAATTTTCAGCTGAAAAAAGCCATGTACCCAGCTTAGGTGTCACTCTTATTTTAAATCAAGCGAATAAGATGTCTTTCCAAACGTTGATAAAACACTTCCAACTTATTTAAATTTAATTGTCATAAAATTTCAATGTTGAAGAAAATTATTACTCATCATCTTAATAATGGTATTGAATATTGTATCACTTGGCTTTTTAATTGACAAGTTTGTCAGTTACATGTTAGATCAACATAATTTATATAGTTTAGTTGTTTGTTTTAAATTAGTAAGAAAAATTGCATGCCACACATGATCGGTATGTCGAAAGAAAAAAATAATTTGGAGAGGACATATGAAAATGGTAGTGCAGATAGTCAAATCATAAAATGAAGGATAAAGTAGGCAAAAAGACCCTCGAATGGGAGATTGTCCTATCGCGCTCAAAATATGTCTGGTGGCCGAGAGTATATCAATGTCGATGCAGCGTGGAAAGAGAAAGGGTGGGAGGTAGTAATAAGGCTCTGTTTTACAGGACTTAAAAAACAGTTTATTCAGATCAATTCAGACGTATTTAAAATCAGATCAGATTAATTCAGGCGTATTCATTTCAGATCATATCAGTTCAAAATTGTTGAAATAATGATCAATAAATTTAGTTTATTTTTTATATAAGTTCGCCAAAATTCAACTACTTTTACAACAAAATCAAATCAGATTAGTTCAGTGGCATTCAAATCAGATCAGATCAGATCAGTTAGATACCATCCTATTAAACAGAGCCTAAGTTAGAGAGTATCTATTATTTATCAAGCTTAGAAGCGGAAGAGTTTCATTTTCGAGAATGATATTCAAGAAATAACTAATGGAAAACCAAACTTGCAAAAAGACAATTGGAAACCAGGAATTTACCTCCTCTACTCCAAGATTTAACCAAGCATTCTGCTTCAGTCAGACTCCTACAATTCTGCATAATGTCATCCCTTACACTCGTTATGCCTCTCCAATATTCAGCATCTGCAAGTTTCGTTTTAGCCTCCCAACAAATTTTTCTTATTCATTACATATGCCATTGTCCATTTAATCCAGATCAGATACCCCCTTGATTTGTCATTATTTTCCATATCCACTTAAACAACATTGCTTTATTTCATGCCGAAGCCTCTTTGATTCCCATCCCAGCTTCATCTCTTGGCGCACAAATACTTTCCCAACTCTTATAAGTCATCTTCATGTTGTCCTCATTAATTCCCCATAGGAAATTCTTGCAAATTCTTGTAATTTTCTTCATAATACCCGCAGGGATAAGTAGACCTATACTCCAGTAATTTTCCAATCGAAAGATAAGTAGACTTGACTCTTAATAGTTTTTAAGATTTCATATTTCTTATGCACCAAAATTATCTAAATTTTCAACTAACTATAATCTTTATATTGTTTACTAATTTTCCTTATCAATATTTTAACATTTTATATAGTATTTCTATATTCGAATTATTAGCACTATTTATTTATTTTTATCCAACAGGATTGTGCCAAGTGTCCATCAAATAATGCATATAGTCGACTTTTATTATATACTAGTTTTAAGCCCGTGCGTTGCACGATGCACATATTATATCGTAATTAATAATTCTTATTATACAAAATTTCCACGTTGAACATGTTTCTTAGATCCAGATGTAGTGTTTATATTTTGTTTGTTGAGTTTAGCTTAGGAATATACACAATATCATTTTTGCAATTTTTGCTCAATGACTGCTGTTTAATACAAAACATATGTATAAATGGAACTCATTTTAGATTAAATTTCAAAATTGGTTTGATGAGTTATCATATGTATAAATGAAATTTAGGACTAATTATGTCGTTTCACATCTAACTAACTTTCAAATTACAATTTTATGAAAGTGTGGACTCTGGTTAATAAATGTTGTGAGAATTTTCCATTCTTTGGACTCTCTCACCATTTCTCTTATTTTGGACTCTCTCTAAACTTTTTAAGAAAGAAAACAAATCTCTACTAAATGTACACGGAGTAACTGAATTGTTTCATATCGGAAAAATGTGTAAATGGATCTCAAATTGAGATACATCTCGAAACGAATCTAATGATATATGTTTTTAAATTTTCTGATACACGTAAGTACGTAACCAATGTTATGAGTGATTATATCGCAAATCTATTACATATATTTATGAAAAAGTCTCACGAAAATTAGGATTCTACATGTAGATTATTAATTATTGTCCGTTTGAATTGTTAATAATAAAATGTGGGTATTTCTCATTTTTTAAACACTCTCAGTATCTCTCTTTTGTTGGACTCTCTCTAGGCTACATTTATGAAAGAGTCTCATGAAAATAAGGATTCTACATGTGGATTATTAATTATTGTCCGTTTGAATTGTTAATAATAAAATGGGGGTGTTTCTCATTTTTTAAACACTTTCAGTATCTCTCTTTTGTTGGACTCTCTCTAGGCTCTTCAAAAATTTCTCTTTTATATATATATATATATATTAGATTATTAGATTAGATTAGTTTTGATGATAAATAATGAGGTGTTACGATTACAATGATAAGTATATGGTTAAGTAGACATGTGATCGAAATAAATGAAGGAAGGTGATAACACTACTTAGTGATACTCTACTCTTATTTCAAATTCACAACGTCAAGATTTTACATAAATGGGAATTGTAATTCGGATCTCGGCATTTAACCAAAAAGGACGCGTTTGGACTTAGGCTAAGTTTATTTAACTAGCCTATAACACAATCTAGCTAAAGGTTCTTTACCTGGAATAGTTGTTTGGGGATAACATAATCTTTACGCTAGGTGAAATATTCACTGATCTTTTACTATATATGCATAACATCGTCGGAGACCTAAAGATGTACCATATTGACATTAAAATATGCATACGGTGATATTGTGACGCTAACTGTTCAAATGTAAAATGTTAAAAGGACGCAAAGACTGGAAATTGGTGGCTTGAATTCGAAGGTAGACAAATTGGCTTTTGGCCGCGACAAATATTCAGCACATTGGGAAGTGGAGCAACATACATTGCGGTTGGTGGTGAAGCATATGGTCCAGTTGATCAGCCTCTTCCACCAATGGGAAACGGTTATTATCCAGTTGAAGATCCCAAACAATCTGCATTTTGTTACGACCTTAGAGTACTTAATTCCGATCAACAATGGATTAATCCTGAAGATACTGAAACATTTGTCAATGATGACCATTATGGTGTTTATGACGTTCCCAAACAGGGTAAAGCTGAAAGATTGGTCTATTATGGAGGGACTACTTTGTGGGCATGAATTAATACATTTAGTGTATCTTATTAATAAATATATTATTTTGCGTCGAAATTTTATTGAATTTAAAGTTTTCATGAGACATTGAGGTCATTGAGGAAATCTATACATATAATAAATAGGCCTTTGAGTGGTTATCTTATAACACGTGTCTCTCACAATAAATATGCATATTTAATTTAGGGTTAATTCACGTGATACCTTCGTGTTTTGCCGATTTGCACGTGGTACCCAATGTTTTGCAAAATTGTACAAAATACCCTTGAGATTTGATTGTTTGCACACGGTACCCAAAATTTAACCCTCTCACTAACACCATCAACTTTTGTTTTTAAAAAAAGAGGGTTAATTCACGTGGTACCCTCGTGTTTTGCCGATTTGCACGTGGTACCCAATGTTTTGCATTTTTGTACCAAATACCGTCAAAATTTGACTATTTTTATATGGTACCTTTACCTTTAAAATTCCGCAAACGCTGTTAATTGTGAAAAAAACAACCTTGATTTTCTCCTTCATCACCATCTCTATCTTCCCCCCACCACTTTCATGGTCAGCATATTCAATATTCCCCACCACCGTCATCAACATCTTCATCATTTTCCACCACCACCATCATTTCCACTTATAATAAACTCCATAACCACAATTTTTTCTTTCTTCATTGAAACCAATTTTTAAACGGCATTAATGGAATTTTAAAGGTAAGGATACCATGTAAAAACAGTCAAATATTCAGGAGATTTGGTACAAATTTGGAACACTGGGTACCACGTGCAAATCGACAAAACACGAGGGTACCACTTGAATTAACCCTCTTTTTTTAAAAACAAAAGTTGACGGTGTTAGTGAGAGGGTTAAGTTTTGGGTACCGTGTGCAAACAATCAAATCTCAAGGGTATTTTGTACAATTTTGCAAAACATTGGGTACCACGTGCAAATCGGCAAAACACGAGGGTACCACGTGAATTAACCCTTTAATTTATTATCGTGAAAAGTAATTCTCCTCCATTCAAGTCCACTCTTTGTAACACTATTCGACACACTTAGGGTGAGATTGTAAGTGTAACTATGTTAGAGATTATATAAAATTCCAAAATTTTGTGACAAACAAGTTTAAATGTCAATAGTGATTTTCACAAAATTTTAGAAGTTTACGTAATCTCTGACATAGTTAAATTGCACATGTGCGTGCCGAAAAGTACTTACCGAGAAAATTGTGAGTCGAATCAGGGCCATTGGAGCAAGGAAGTTATCATATGCAGAGAGACTCACACTAGTTCAATCGGTGATGATCAATTTGCATAGCTATTGGGCAAGAATTTTTGTGCTTCCTAAAACAGTGATGAGGAAAATCAATGTCATATGCAGAAATTATCTATGGGATGGGATGAAGCACATGAAAAGGACCCCTTTAGTTTCTTGGGAGGATATTTGCACTCCTAAGGAAGCTGGTGGGCTGGGGATCAGGGACATAATCGCCTGGAATACTACTTGTATTGGTAAATATGTGGCCTGGATGTTCTGCAAGCTAGACACTCTTTGGATAAGGTGTGTACACTATGTATACACAAAATCCATGAAATGGGAGGAATACTCACCTCCTACAGATAGCAGCTGGCACTGGAAGAGGATCTGCAAAATTAAAGAGAGATTATGTTAGAATTTCCGCAATGGGATTTAGGCTAATGGAGAATACAAAGTTGCTGCAAGTTATAAGTGGCTTAGAGGGGACATTGGTAAGGTGAATTGGGGTAAACTCATATCGTGCAGACACTCTAATCCTAAAACTTCTTTTATAACTTGGCTTGCCCAGAAGAAAAGACTGCAGGTAAGGGGGAGGCTCAAGAGAATAGGGATTTGTGATGAAGATGCATGTCCTTTATGCCAACAGGAATTGAAAAATCATGAGCATCAGTTTTTTAAATGTGAGTATAGTGTGAGGTGCTTATTAGAAGAAGTCAGGAGGAAATGTGGGATAACATTTCCCGATCAAGATGGTATTACTGGTGTGCAAATAAAAGGTTCAAGTCCAGAATACAGAAGCAGGTGACAGCAGCTTTGCTGTGTGGACTAACTCATCAGATTTGGATAGCCAGGAATAAGTGCAAATTGGAGAATGTGTTGATAGCTCCCAAAATCCTAGGTGATTTAATATATGACAATATGAGAATTAGGATGAGAAACACGACCAAGAATCTAACTCCTAGGAGACAGTAGATGGTTGAAGGAAATTCACCTTATTACATAGAAAATTAGATAGTCATGAGAGAGGGGATGAGTTGATCGAGGAAAGAATTTGGCATGTAATTTTGTTGGGGGATGCCCAGGTGATACTTGTATCATTTTTGACCCATTTATACAACTTACATTTTAGCAAAAAAATTAGTGGTTTTCACAAAATTTTAGAAGTTTTACGTAATCTCTAACATAGTTAAATCGCACTTGTGCCTGCCGAAAAGTGATAGGAAGAGTGGTGTTAAATGGAGAGAGTATGTGAGTAGTAACAAACATCCATACGCAGAAAGACTACCAATAAAGGAATGTTTCAGAATGACAGCAATAACGGAAAAGGATATGTGCCAAAACTTTGCTGCTTTATTTATGAAGATCTCGTACACATTAGAAGTATACCTTACGGTTTGAATTAAGGGGCCGTTTGGTTGGGGGCTTTTAAGAAAGGGAAAGGGAATCTAATCCTTTCATTCTCTTTGTGGGTGTTTGGTTGCTAATTTTTGTCATTCCCTTTCCCCACTTTCCTTATTTCCATAACCCCAAATCCCTCAACTCTCATTCCCTCACCCCCAAGGGTTTTGAGGATTGCCCCATATTGGGGTTTCACCTCTCACCCACAAAACAACCCTCGACCCGGACCATCACCACTAACAACAAGGACACCACCACGCACCACCGCCATCTACACTCTATCAGTCCATCACCACCTCCATCTACACCCCATCACCACCACCCTATAGAAAATACATCGCTAATAACCCAAGGCACCACCACATAGCTCACACATGCAACCTAACACCATTATTCACCACGAAATCGACCACGAATTAACTACTACCACCCAGAAATTGGAAGATAAAAAGGGTATTGATTACGAAACTATAAAAAGGGATAAGGAAGCACGAAATGACGGCGGCAACGGATGATTGGACGGTGGCAATGGGCGGTGGCGATGGCAGCGGTGAGTGGATCTATTTGATGACAAAAAAGGACAAGGAGGAAGATGGGGCTGAAGTCATGGTGGTGTGGTGCAATTTTATGGCTTCCTGTATGCTCGAAGAGAGAGAAGGAGAACAATAGAGGGTTTGGTTAATTTTGTCAACCAAACAGACATGGCCACATGGGTAATTAGGGGGTTTTGATTCCTTTCCCCTTTTTTTCCCTTTCTTGATTCCTTTCCCTTTCCCTTACTCTAACCAAACGGCCCCTAATTATTTTGATACCGCAATTGAGCATACCTTATCAGCTCGTGCCTGACATGAGCAATATTCTTCCAACTACTTGATCAATTGTGTAATAACCCGGTCTATCATACGTCGCAACACAGCCCAATAAGATGGGAAGCTAGGTTTGTGCCCGTAAATCCTCGCTTGGGCTTAAAAGGTCAAGCTTTTGTTGGTAGTATGATGGTAGGAATCTATTATAAACAATATCATAAGAGTCTTATTATTCCATTATAGGACAAACCAATTTCCATAAGCCAATTTTCAGGCCACAATCATGGGGTGTTATAAATCTGACTGATTGAAATTCTCCAGAAATCTTCATTCATGAGAATATAAGCCCAAACCCATATGCACCAAATACTCTGTATTATGTTAAAGCTTATATAATTATTTGGTCGGTAAAGTTTTATTCCAGCTTTGAATTTCTTTGATCCCTATGCCATCCTCGTTCCTTGGTGTACAAAAAGAGCTTCAAAATTTGAAAACCATTCTCCTCTCACCCTCCTTATTAGTACCCCATAGGGAGTCCTTACCAATTTTATTTATCACTTTGACTACCCCGACCCTTTTGGAAGAAGAACACTTGCTCCCTAAAAGACATACAGGCCAAAAGTAACAAAATTAAGCAGCTCTACCTTGCCTACTTATGATAGCACTTAATGTGACTAGTGGCTAAGATTTTGCTTACTTTTGCTGATAAGAGGCGTGTACATCTCTTTAGAAAGTCGGGCATGGTAGAGTGGAACCCCAAGATATCTTAGGATCACTCATGATTTTTTTTTTTCATTACCCAAAGATTTCAATCTCTTAAGATTGAAATCTGGATTTTTGGACAAAACTGAGTGTGTTTTAGAAAAACCTAACTCTTGAAGTCTTGATAGAGACATGAATAAAATTTAAGCCTTGTCAATATGAAAATCCAGGAATCTCATCTTCAATTTATTTCAAGGAGATGTTTCCAGAAACAGTCGTTTTCAAGGCTTGCAAACAAGTTGAAGCTAGATGCTGGTCAAATTTAGGTTCCAAACCGACCAGTTCTGAGAGAAACATTACCATTAATTTTCTAGCATAAATATGGATCTGAAATGTTGCAGACTGGTGTTTAAGACCCAAAATAAGCCCTTCTTAGAAGATCCAAAAGAATTTTGTAAAATATGTATTTACACACCAAAATACATCAAAAACATTCAGCACTCCTTCTCATTCGACACACATCTAATGTTCCCCTCAATAAAGGCAAACTATAGGGCACAAGAGGCCCTAGAGGCAAGCAAATGAATACATGTGGCTCAATAAACCATGCATATTTCATATGAGAAAAAATGAATTGAATTGGAATTGAACACGTGGTAAGCCCCAAAATTCCCAAAATTTCTTCAATTTTAATTCTAATTTTTTTTTTAAACTGAAATTTTTAGGGGTACCATGTGCAAATTGTTTAATTTCAAGGGTACCGTGTGCACAAAGTGGTAACCGGAAGGGTACCGTGTGCAAAAATTATGAATAATTAAAAATGATATTTTTATGAAAAAAAAAACTAAGTTTTTTGGATTTTGATTTTTTATTTTATTTTTTTGATTTTATTAAATTGAAAATCATCATTAATTATTAATTAATAACTTTAATCAACTAATTTACCTAACAACTAACTAACAAACATCATCACTTAACGAAAAATCTAACAGAAGTTAGTATTTGGGTACCATGTGCACAAAGTAGTAACCTCAGGGGTACCATGTGCACAAACTTGCTAAATTGGGTACCATGTACAATAAGTCAAAGCTCGAGAGTACCACATGAATTATCCGTAATATTAAACAAGTACTTCTTACCTTCCTAGAGTTCCTACCATATATAACTTCCTACCGGAACATGACCCTATTCGATCGAAAGCGAAGATTATATCGTTCAACTTTCAAGTATGTATGTACCCCATGATGTTCAAGGCGGACCAAGGAACATGAGTCCGTCACTTTACCCAAAAGTAACTACTGCTATTCCAATCAGTTCGATTCCTACTAATTAGCTATTTTTAAATATCAAGAAATGAATTTAAGGAGAGTACAATTTTAAATAAGTTTGTAATGGATTACATAACCGAACAAACTCTACAACAATAAGAAGTAGGAACAATATAATTTGACATCTCACACATTGAATTCGAGTAATAGAAATTCTATACAATGTTTACATATATATTTCAGTCCAAGTTATAGAAATTACAAAAGTCTAGTGCATATTATTCTACCACGGCACGTCTACAAACGGGACAACGGCCGTCGTTGCTACATAACCAATTTTGTGCACAATCTACGTGAAATGTATGGTTGCACTGAAGGATGACTATTTTATCCACGTCGTTTATAAATCTTCGAAGACAGATTGGACATCGTTTTTCTATATGATATGTCCGTATAGGAATTGTACGAAAGATGTGTAAGGGTATTGGATGTTGTACGTACTGTTCAGGAATACATGGTGGTATCGGTGGTTGTTGTATGGTGATTGTCACGTCTGGTGGTGGTGGAGTTGGAGGGGTCTAGGGGGTCGTCTTGGGGCGGGAACTAAAGGAAGTTCCCTAGGGGGATTTTGTACCCTAAGAGATGCTCGAAAATTACAAAAGTCTTTTAATAAATATCCTACTAGGATGACTATTAATAACCCTATACTCCACCCGATATATACCTGGTATGTTGTTGGTATTGTTATTTCATGCTGACTTTGGGCAAATCACCTTGACAAAGAACAACGTATAGTAGTCTGCCGCAGAAGCAAGTCTATACTAACTAGACTCGATTATGACCTGGGGGTGACTGAACTACATACCTTAAGCCCCGAAGTAAATTCTCCCTACTTCCCTCTCGACAGTTAGTTAGCTAGAGGCCAGGATTTTATTTTCTCGTACTTGAATGTAGACAAGAAGTCAAGCCCTAGGGACTTTATTGTTTAACAGGTACGTAACCTCTTTCGAGAGGCCAAGAATAATAACTATCTTTCAGAAAGAAGAAGAGCAGCAAACCTTTTTAGACTCGAGCTGAGGCATGCAAAAAATGGATTTACCAGAAAGAATCAATACAAGGGCCGGGTGAAAGTCGCTTCGTCCTTAGCCCGGAACTCGTTCCTAACGTACACTGAACTTCTTTTTTTCTTAGCGCTTCGTTTTTAGTAGAAAACGACTTAATTCGCCTCGCTTTGTAGGCAAGGAGCAAAGCCAACCACAGCCATCACCTTTTCAGTAGAAGACATGCTCTTAGCAGATTGGAAGCATAACCCTCCTAGCTTAGCTCCTTCTTTGTAAAGCGCAAAAGCTAAAGCAGGCTGGTATCCCATTTTGTGAGCTAAGTAAATAGATGATTTTTTTTTTTTGAGGTCAAGTGAAAATGTGTTAGTATTTTTTTTTTTTTTTTTTTTTTTTTTGAGGTCAGGTGAAAATGTATTACGCATAATGGCATTAATTTTATATATAATGCATGCATGGATTGTTTCGTTTATGCCACTACTAACAACTCACACTCATGACTCATACATACAGCACTAATTAATAACGATGTTATTCTTCCTTATAAGAAATGTGCGAAAAAAAGAACCTTACGGTCAAGATAACCCTTCATTTGCGTGCAATTGCTTAAATTTTTTTCAAACCGATAGTTGAGACTCTGTAATCATATCTATATCTATATTATACCTTTAATAGCTTAACATCCACGCCTACGTGGCAGATTTCTGTTGCATTTCAAGGAAAAAAAGTCACATCATTGCTGATTTGTCGCATCTACACTCTACTCTAATTTGCTCTTATCCACGTCATTACCTTCTTAAAGAAGGCATACCCCTTCCTCTTCAGCTCCCCCTTCATAAATTGCAGAAGACGTTAATGTCTCGCCTGACCTCTTCACATTACCCACTTCAAACCCTATCCCACCATCTCCCTTTCATTATTCATTCTTCCCCGACCCTTCACCTTTCCATAAATTAGTCATTATTCATCACCATTATTATTCATCTTACTAAGGATATTAATTGTGGTGTCTCTTGGCTCTTCGTTTCCAATTGTGTCGGTTACATTTCAATCAGTACATATAAGTTATGATTTTGGTGAAAAAAATATCATCTCAAGTACAACGAGTTCATCAAAGAGAGTGTTTTAGACGACGAAAGATATATATTTAGAGCGTAATTTATGTATTTTTCGTAGTATGACTTTCTAATGTTTATATTTTACTATCAAAGTATGATGGCAAGTTGCGAATCGATATTGTAATTGCAAATAGTTAATATTGTACATTTTTTTTTTTTTTTTGAGATAAGATCATCTCGGTCATGTTTATTTTCGATATTGTGATTGACAATTCTATTTTTATTTTCAATATTAGTAACATGTTAGTACAACTCTACAATAAATTAAAAATGATCCCATGAATTCACGGGGCTAAAAGCTAGTTGAATATTATTGATGATACTTAGTTGTGACAAATGGAAAGTAATTTTATGAGTACAATGGGAAATGAGTTAATACCCTTTTTAGGACCTGAACTTTACCAAAATTTTGATTTCAGGAACTGTAACTTATAATGGGTGAAATCAGGACTTCACCTTAATTTTTCATCCAAAATCTAACCCCGTTAACCTTCCTACCCATCTCTTCTCTTTCCTCCCTTCCATCACCTTCATGATCAATCTCAAAATCAATTTCCATGGCAACATTACGAATCTTGTCCATATTTTCCCCAAATCAATGCACTTTCCTCCATCTTCATCACTTACCCAAGGGTGCTGGAGAATCAAAATTATTAATTAGTATCACATAACATCATCCATGAAAACAAAGAAGAAATCAAAATCCAACAAAAGAAACAAAACCCACGAACTGAACAAAAACCCAGTAACCCCCAAAAAAAAAAATCATGCAATTTTACACATAAATAAACAAACAATTCCAAAAAAAAGAAGAAAGGAAACTCTTGATTTAGAATCGAAAACCCACAAAAAAAAAAAAAAAAACTCTACAATTTCATACAAAATCAATAAAAATCATGATTAAACAAAAAAAATCCCAAAATATGAGATTGAAAAATAGGGAAGAGGAAGTACCTGAGAGCAGCAAGAAGACGATGGTTGAGATACTGTTGTTGAAGAAGAGTTTGCTGCATCAAACCAATTTTTTGATTGATATTGATGATAACAATAGGTTATAACATTTTTTTTTTCTGATTTTTGGCCATGTTGCTCTTTATTGCTATGTTTTTTGAAGTAATCTACTAATCTGGGTTTTGATGATAATGACAATATCTTGATGATAGTGATAGGTTTTGATGATGACAATACAATATATATGGGCAAAGGTGACGAATTATCGAATTTTTAAGCATAGTGTTATGTGATGGAAGGAAAGAGGAGAGAGAGAGAGGGGGTTACAAAGGTTCAGGACTTAACGGGGTTACAAATTGGATTGAATCATGTGGTGAGGTCCTGATTTTACCTATAAAAAATTACGGATCTTAAAATCAAAAAATTGGCAAAGTTTGGGTCCTGAAAAGAGTATTAACTCATATGTGATTCATCATTCCAAGTATGGACCAACATTCTGAGATGAACAAGCCCAACGGTTCAGATTTGGTGGTTGGCAATAATAGAACTCTAGTTTAGTCTAGACAAAAACACTCCCACTCCATTTCCAGCTAAACTTTGCATCCATTATCAGTTTATCACTCAGAATTGAACTCAAAATGTACTTTTCTCAAGTACACAACTACACATCTCTAGTTAGAGCTAAAGACCTACTCCGTATGTCCTATATGACTATATCCCACATAATACTAAAAAAATCCTCCTAATTAAAACCGTCTCATAAAAATGTACAATACGACACATTAATTAGTCATCACTTGTGAAGATTAATATGCAATTTACCTTTACAGTTTTTAAACTTGCTAATTTCCTATCATTATATATCGCACTAAACCATTTTTCTTTGACGGAAAGTAATACGAGTGAAAGTGTTAGAAAACTCGAGTGCGGATAGTTGCTCCCATCACTTTATGAATATCAAAAATGAACAATTAATTCAAATAATGCTCCAAAAATTTTTTTTATCAAAATGGGGTTGTAAAAAACTTATTTATCGAAATGGGGTGCATGTAGGCTCGGATACCTTGGAGCCTGAAACTCGCCATAGCGCGTGGTGAGTTTAACCTGGGAGCCTGAAACTCGCCATGACGCGTGGTGAGTTTGTCGTGTTTTAGATTTTTTTTTTCCCCAAATTTGATTTTTTTCCCTCTATCTCTCCTCACATCATTCTCCCTCCTCACATCATTCGCCCTTCTCAGCCTTGTTAACTCCGCCATGGCTCGCGTGTTGTCCATCTCCGCCATGGTCGCTTGTTGTCGTTGCTACTCGCAAGCCGCCGTCAAGCTCACCACCGTGCCGAAAATAGGAGCTGGTTTAGGCTTACGATGGCGTTCGCTTTGGTGGGATCGAGCCACTTGAGATGGTGGCGATTGAACCATGGCATTGGCAGCTGGGCATGATATTCCAAAAGCTACTGCCGTGCAAATTAATATCAATATGTGCATCAATTGCTCCACTGATTTTTGCACTTACCAATCCATTATTCTGATTTTCTTCAATTTCTAATTCAATTGAAAACAACCCTAGAAAAATATCATAGTCAATTGCAACTATAGTAACAAATATGGTTGAATCATACAAGCGAAATCATTATATTGAAAGTAATTGGGATTTTGAAAGTGAAAATTTGAGGTGAGAGAAGAGTTACTGGGGAAGAGTAGGCGGCCAGAAAACATTGAGAGAGATGTCAAGGAGAACAAGCAAAATTGGAAAAAAAAAAAACTTAAAACACGTCATGCGCCATGGCGAGTTTGCCCCTAGCCTGACTTCGAGCCTACGTGCACCCTAGTTTGACAAATACTTTTTTTTGGACCCCATTTTGATATTATTTTTTTATTGTTTGAGCATTATTTGAATTAACAGCTCATCAAAAATGGTATAAAAAACAAACTTACCCCATAAAAAAAATCAATCAATATCTTAATCTTAATATTAATATATTTATAAACGAAGTTTTTTTCGGGGGCATTGAAGAGGTCTAGAACCTTTCGAATTTTCTTACAACTTCTGGTGAATAGCGAATTAGTTTATGTTATGGAATATGGTAAATACGGAATTAATTTATGTTATGGAATTGTTGTTATATCATATGTGAGTTTATGGTAATCATGTACAAAATTCATATATTAGTTATGAAAATATAGTATACCATACATAAGCTTATGGTAATCATGAAAATAAGCTTATGGTAACCATGAATAAATGTCAAGTGTCCTCCTAGGAAAGACTTAGTTTCAGGTTTTAATATATAGTATTTGATAAGTCACCCTATTATAGTTTTTGGTGAATAAAAAAATTCCTTTATAAGTAAGGGAAGCTAATAATTCCATATATTCAAGTATATATGGTAATTATGAATGGTGAGATAATACAATTTTTTTTTCTTATAAGTTAAGAAAAGATGAAATTCCAAATTTGAGTTTATTGTAGCCAGTTACGTGTTTATTTAACCGCAAGCGTTATTATTGTAGCTAATGGGTTGATCTCAAGCAGGTGTGAAAAATATCTAAATCGTCTAAAGAATTGAAGTCAGGTACGCTATGGTCGAAATGATTGGTGATTCTATCAACTAAAACTCATAAGAATTTAAATGGATTGGTGTATTAATGCAATTAACTAAAAGCATAGGCCGTAGATATCCACACTAACATTCATCAACTACGATAATAAAACACATTGCAAGTCATAAAAACATAGATTAGGGGGGGATTATGCAACACAACTACTACTTATCGGGGCGAGACTATCATAGACTTTCTAATTACAATCCTTAGTCCTACTTCCGTACTGAAATGATCATGCAATAAAAGCATTAAGAACGCATAAATTTTCCAATTAGTCCTCATAACCCACTTTCGTGATGAAACAATCCTAATCAATATTAGAGGGCTAATCATTAAACAAGAATCGCAATTGCATGCCGTTTATAAACTCCGTTTAACACTCAACAAGCATAAATTAGTATAAATCTAATCGCAACAACAGGTATATAAATTAGATAACAATAATCAAACTCAAGTTGGTAATTAAACCTAGCCATAATAAGCCCTAATTATATGAATCGAAAGACTTGCAAATTTACAGATTAAATCATAGTACTAGCTGATAGCAATTTTGCTATATACCGCAAGTGCACGGTGTATGTTGTAGTAATACTTCGGCAAATACGGGTCGTATCCCACGAGGACAATGTTACAATGATTAGAGTTGCTTAAACTAGACTAAAATATATAAGTTACTATAAAATTGGGAATTGTAATTGAATGACTAAAATCTAACTATAACTATAATCTAAATGATGAATGAAATTTATGAGATAGCTTTCCTAGAAGTAGATCAATGCAATAATAATCTAACACATAGACCAAGTTCATACAACCAATTTCATGTCAAGTTTCAAGGGTGTTACGCTATATTGTACTAACTTCTCACGATCAAGGTTTAGTACGCGTGCCTAGATTAGGAAGGCCTATCTCTCGATGGTCACTTACGCTAATCTAAACCCATTAAGAACAATGTCAATTCCGCGTAATCTCCACTAAAGGACCACCCCTAGACAATTAAACTACTCTCGTGATTAATCAATCTAGTGCATTCATTGTGGTTCCGCTAATTAAGATTCACTGCTACGTCCTTCTCTCAATTAACTATAATCTCACAAACATAGACGTCTCCATATTCATAAGCATGAAGAGCAACAAAGAATGCATTGACATGACACGATAATAAAGATGAACAAAGTTCTACATATTAAACTATATACTACATGTCTCTAATTCTAGGAAATTAAGAATCTACTCACTACACATGATTAATTCTACAATCATTATGAAAGATATAAATAAAGGATGAGGGAAAGAAATGCTTAGTCTTGACAATGGTGTAGAATGATCAAAAGTTGCAAGAGAAATCTTCAATATGATATTAAACTTCAATCTTCAAAGTACAACAACAATATCTCCAACCTCTAGGAAATTAGAGAGTTTTGATGTTTCTAAAATGTAATATGAAAAAAAATAAAAATAAGATCCCCCCTTCTAATGAGGATTACAATGGGTATTTATAATATGTAGGGAATAGGGGTGGAAGAGGAGAAAAGAAACTAAAAATAACTAAAAACATCTCTCTCTTCAATTGTAGTAACCACCCGGATGTCCAGTTGCACGAGCGTGCTGGAAGTCGCACGGCCGTGCCAAATCTCAACAATGAAAATAGAAAAGTTTCTGACCATTTGGCGCGGGCGCGCCAAAATAAGCACGGCCGTGCTAAATCTCAAAATGCTCTTTTCTTCTAAATTCTTTGTCGGATGGCTATCAACTTGGTATACGGACTCACGAACACTCGCACTACCTCCGAGCACTCCGGCACGCGTGGTCCAACATGTGAAATGACCAAAATGCCCCTACAATCATATAAAACAACAAAACAATACCCAAAGCATAATATCCTCAAATAAAACTTATTTACAAAATAAATTAGACTAAAACTATTATATATACACTATAAACTATACTTAAATACCCTAAAAGTACCTATAAAATAGGCACTTATCAACTCCCCCACACTTAAACCTTGCTTGCCCTCAAGCAAGCCTATACAAATGCAATAAGGAGGAGAGAATAACACAAGACTAAACGAAAGAAAAATAATAAAGAAATAAATAGTTATAAAACACATTGAGACAAAAGAAGAAATGTGTGATGACTTCTCAAAGTTTGAGAATATGATTCACACACAAAACGATATTCACCTTAGCAAAAACACTTATTGCCCCACAAACTACAGCATATAAACGAAATGAAAAATGCTATCGAAAGAGATTAAGAGAACATTAGAATGCAAATCGAGAATTATAAATGACGATAGTATTAATAGAGACTACTAACATACAAATGCAATGAGAGGAGAAAATGAACCATGACACGATCAAATGAATGGACTCTCACGGATGTCGCTCATCATGTGTTTAGGGCTAATGTGTTTACACTCATACATGCTCCATCAAATGGGATAGATGTAATGTACCACTAAGGACTAAGATTCTCAACTCATACCAGAGACACAAAAAAAATGAAATTGCGCACACTCAAACCAAAGGCAATTTGTTAGGGAAGATGGCGGCTAAAGAAAATGTGGCTAATAAAATATAGGCGAGAATGAAAATGGTGGTTAAATGAAAAGTAGGCTAGTATAGTTTAGTGACACACCTTATTCTAGATGAAAAAAAAAAAATGATTAAGTACTCCGAAATATTCAATCAAATGTGAAAAGATAATGGATGGTGATTGAGTTTGATTGTGGGAGGAATACCATACAAGGATTAAACACTAGCTATTAGATTAAAACACCAACCTCCAAATTACTACAAACAACCGCAACACATCTTGAATTCCATAACCATTGTAGAGATTACATTACACAAAACAATTTCGGCTCAAAATATAACCTTTTTTTTTTCTTCTTTTTTTTCATTTTTTTTTTCTTTTTCTTGCTGTTTTTCTTTTTCGCAAGAGAATGAGAGCCAACAAAATAACAAATACGTACAAACACACTACAATGGTTAAGAAATACCCGATGTGAACACCACATTATCAACTTCTTCAAAATAGCTCCAACATATTAACAACAAGCCTAAAAAGGGTTAGGGTTATATGTATTTGTGGAGTAAGGATGTGGATCAAAAGTCAATAAGGTTCACAAGCTAACAAAAGGAAAGGATAAGCTAAAAGGGAAATGACTCAAGTGCGCACAAATAATAACATAATTGTCTTAAGATGATTGGAATCATTGTCAAAAATCAAAGTCCCGAGGTGTACATCCCATTGGAAGCAATTCACACATGAAAAATGGAGACCGGTGCAAATGTGCCGATCTATGGGCTAAAAGAAAACCTCACTAGGTTTGTGTTTGTCCATTCAAATGTCACATGGTAAAAGATTCAACAATCAAGCATAAGTTACTTAGTACTATCTATTAACACTATGAACTTCTATAATTCCTAATTTACTTTCTAATATGCACAAAATATCCCTCAAAACATTTACAAAAAGATATGAGGCATATGTATATGGGACAATATGAGATAGATGCAAGGGAAAATGAAGGTGATCATGAATCATACACCAAATAAGAGTTGTCATCAAAAGGATATGTCTCAAAATTGTTTTTTTGGAAAATAAAAAAAAAAAAAAAAAAAAAATAGTTATATACACACTAATATGATAATGCAAACTAAAATGCAATGCATGAAAAGAAAAACAAAATAGAAAACAAAAGAAACTAACAAAAATAATGCAACTACATGCACTATTATCTATATGAAAATGCAAACTGAAAACACAAATCAAGCTAAGACACACAAAGCGAAGAAATTCTCTCCCCCACACTTGAAACAAACATTGTCCTCAATGTTTTGAGAACACGACAAAATAGAGAACATAAGGGAAGAGAAAAGAGAAATACCTCAAGATGGGTCACCTGGAGGTGGATTCTGTGGATCGGGAAGAGTGGGCCAATAGCCTTGTTGCACACCCCAAGAGTACACATGGGTCCAAATAGACTCTAACTGCGCAAAACGGGCAGCAAAGTCACGAGGGAGTGTAGGAAGGGGGTCGTCGGCTTGAGGAGGGTGCTCCTCGTGGACGGGAGAATCCGCAATGGTCTTAGGAAATATCCAAGTAGAAGGAGAAGCACAACAGACCGTAGGGATATCAGGATTAGGCAAAATGGTGTAAGGAGTAGCCGAGGACCCAACAAGCCAAGTGTAAGTGTCATCACCTGTAGAATGAATCATACTCATCCTAGCAAGAGTTTTGAGGTCTAGACGGGTAGAACCAGAAACAGGCACCAATGTAGGGGGTATGTCAAGGTTAAGAAGGCTACTACGTGCAATAATAGTAATAAGACCTCCCAAATAAATGTCACCGACAAAGACCTTTTGAAAGCTCAATAGCCGACTAGCCAACCAAGCTGCCCCATTAACAAGCATTTGGCGAATGGGTGTAAAAGCCCATAGAAAGAAAAGTTCCTCTTTAGGTATGGTGCCCGTGTCCGTCCGAGCAAATAGTGTGCAGGAAAGAATGCGGTGGGTAAGACGGAAGGCAGGATGAATAATAGAGGACGCCTTAGCAGTCCTAGGACGATAGGGAGAGGTGCCGGTGAGCTGGGTCCAAAAGACATCACTATCATAAGAAAGCGAGTTAGAACCAGTGGGGCCAATAGTACCATGGGAAGACCACCCAAAAATAGCATTCAGTTGGGTGTAAGAAAGTGAATGGTTCTGATTGAGGAGACGAAAATCCAAATATTGCTCGCCGGTGCCCTCTCCAGAACGGGAAGTCAGAGTGGATAAAAACTCGTAAGTGAGTCTCGCGTAGGTCATCTCATGGAGAGAAAGAAAACGTTCCCATTCCACCGTTTCAAAGAGGTAGCGGACATCCTCAAGAACTCCTAAAGTCTCTAAGGCAGATAAATCAGGGAACTTAGTAGCATGAACACGGCCACGACTCAGCCTAGCAAAGATAGCAGCATGAGCAGGGTCGGTAAAGACAATACCATAGTCCTCGATTGGAGGAAGAGAAGCAGGGACAGAGTTTCCACCTGGAGTCTGTGTACGAGAGGAATTACCTCTACCCCGTTTAGAAGAACGACGCGCCGTAGAGGCAACACTAGCCAAACGTTTACCACGACCAGCCATCAACACTAGACTCACTCTCTACACTAAGACAAACAGACGACAATAAAGAGAGAACAAGGCCGACGAGACCACGAACTCACAAGAAACCAACAAACAAGACCTAGACCAAACTAACAAGTAGCATGCAAACTACGTCGCAGTTGTCCTACCAGAATGCAATTCCCAGTCATAAAACGAAAACAAGCAAGTCAACACAAAGGCAACACACCATTAACTAAATAGACCAGTTAAACCGATAAGACTCCAAAATCACAATTTTCCCAATTCCAAAATTCCAAATCTCAATTAGAAAATCATAATTCAAAAGTAAAATGAATTGAATTAGGGGAAATTGGGAGAAACTGAAAATTAGAATGGAAAAGATGTTACCCAATTAGGATTCAACGAAGAATCGGCCAAACAAACTCGCAATCGGAGTCGTGTCGCCGGAGTTGTGTCAGGCGGCGGTAAACGGCGGCTAAGGCCGAAACCGGGCGACGACGGTGAAGCAAGCGGCGAAGGATGATGGAGGCGACGGTGGTTGGCGGCGATATGGCGGTGATGGTGGACGGGAAATGTTGATGAAAAGAGAAGTTGTGAGATGAAATTGGGAGAAGAAAGGGCGTCTGTGCGTGAGAAATTGGAGAGCAGTTTTTCTAATTAATCTTTTTTTGTTTTTTTTTTTTTTTTTGTATAACTGCTCTAGCACGGGTGTGTTGAAATTCGCACGGTCGTGCAGTTGAACGCCAAAAAATTAGAAACTCCCTGACTGTTTGGCACGGCCGTGCCAAATATAAGCACGGGCGTGCAGAACCTGGACGTTCATGTAATGCCAAAACCTATATAACACCAAATCATATACAGAACAACACACGTTAATTATTAGTAGTAATAATAATAATCTAATATACCTAAGAAATTAATATAAATACTAATTATAAAAATATAGAAACCTAAATATTAATCACACTAGATAAAACTAAATCTAGTGTTATGAAATAAAATCCAAACTTAAAAGGTTAAGTAAAGACAGAAAAGCACAGCACACTAACTACAAATAAAGAGAATAAAACACTCCAAACAAATTAGAAAGACTATATACACAATGTGAGCAAGGATCGGGTTACCGCCCGAATGCTTGTTTAAGGTCATAAGCTCGACCCCGTAATGTGATCATTCCAATGGAGTTGGAGGATCAAAAAGTGTCATGGTAGCAACGACACCAATTGGATCACCAACATGATAATGCTTGAGTCTTTGGCCGTTAACCTTGAAAACACCCTTAGACTCACTCCAAATGTCTACGGCACCAAAGGGATAGGCTTTGCGAACTTGAAAAGGACCGGACCATCTAGATTTCAACTTTCCCGGAAATAGCTTAAGGCGGGAGTTATAGAGTAGAACCAAATCACCTTCTTTAAACTCCCTCCTTATAATATGTTTGTCATGCAATCTCTTGGTCTTCTCCTTATAAAGCGTAGCACTCTCATAGGCTTCGTACCTTAACTCCTCAAGTTCTTGCAATTGGAGCTTCCTCTTCGCACCCGCATCCTTCATGTCATAATTGAGTGCTTTGATAGCCCAAAATGCTTTGTGCTCTAACTCTACGGGGAGGTGACAAGGTTTCCCATACACCAACCGAAACGGCGTAGTGCCAATAGGAGTCTTGAAAGCGGTGCGGTATGCCCATAAAGTATCATTTAACTTCAAAGACCAATCCTTTCGCGAAGTGGAGACCGTCTTCTCTAAGATAGTCTTGATTTCTCTATTGGAGACCTCCACTTGGCCGCTTGTTTGAGGGTGATATCCGGCTCCAACCTTGTGACGGACTCCATACTTTTTCAAAAGAGCCTCAAATTGACGCTTCAAGAAGTGAGAGCCTTTGTCACTTAGAATAACCTTTGGGACACCAAATCTTGGAAAGATAACATTTTTGAGGAGCTTGGTCACAACCTTAGAATCATTTGTGGGTGATGCGACGGCTTCGACCCATTTTGAGACATAATCCACCGCTACAAGGATGAACTTGTTGTTGCAAGAAGATGGAAATGGACCCATAAAGTCTATACCCCACACATCAAAGACTTCTACTTCCAAAATGTTATTCAAAGGCATCTCATTCCGCCTTGAGATATTGCCGGTTCGTTGGCAACGATCACAAGTAAGAACGAAGTGACGGGCATCATGAAAGAGTGTAGGCCAATAGAAGCCGGATTGAAGAACTTTGGCTGCGGTCTTGGAGGTACTAGCATGTCCACCACAAGGAGAAGAATGACAATGATGAAGAATATCATTAATCTCCTCATGAGGGATACAACGACGAATAACACCATCTGAACATTGCTTGAATAAGAGAGGATCATCCCAAAAATAATACTTCACATCCGAAAAGAACTTCTTTCTTTGTTGGTAACTCATATCAGGTGGGAGTATACCACAAGCCAAGAAGTTCACAAAATCCGCGAACCAAGGTGCTTGAACACCTTGAACGGCAAGAAGGTGATCATCGGGAAAAGAATCATCAATAGGGACACCATCATTACCGAATTTATCTAAGTCTTGTGTAAGACGTGATAAATGATCGGCAACAACATTCTCGGACCCCTTCTTGTCAACAATTTCAATGTCAAATTCTTGTAGGAGAAGAATCCAACGGATGAGTCTTGGCTTGACATCTTTCTTGCTCAAAAGGTATTTCAACGCGGCATGATCGGTGTGGATGATAACCTTGGAACCAAGTAAATAGGACCGAAACTTGTCAATGGCAAAAACAACCGCCAAGAGTTCTTTCTCGGTGGTGGCATAATTGACTTGAGCATCATCAAGGGTCCTACTTGCATAGTAGATAGCATGTAACCTCTTGTCTTTCCTTTGCCCCAATACGGCACCAACGGCGAAATCACTTGCATCACACATGATTTCGAATGGAAGAGTCCAATCCGGAGGTTGCACAATGGGTGCGGAGACCAAAGCATCCTTCAACCTGTAAAAAGCATCAAGACAACTTTGATCGAAAACGAAAGGAACATCTTTGATTAGTAGGTTAGTTAAAGGTTTAGAGATCTTAGAGAAATCTTTAATGAAACGCCGATAGAAACCGGCATGACCTAAAAAACTCCTCACACCCTTAACACTTGTGGGTGGAGGCAACTTCTCAATAACTTCTACTTTTGCACGATCAACTTCAATACCTCTTTCGGACACCATGTGACCAAGCACTATACCTTCTCTTACCATGAAATGACATTTCTCCCAATTAAGAACAAGATTGACTTCCTTGCAACGTTGCAGCACTTTAGACAAATTTTCCAAACAAGCATCAAAAGAAGGACCATAAACGGAGAAATCATCCATGAAAACTTCCATTATATCCTCAATAAATTCGGAAAAGATAGCCATCATGCATCGTTGAAAGGTTGCGGGAGCATTACATAAACCAAAAGGCATCCTCCTATATGCAAATGTACCATAGGGGCATGTAAATGTAGTTTTTTCTTGATCACTAGGATGAATGGGGATTTGGAAGAATCCCGAATATCCATCTAAGTAACAAAAATATGAATGCTTGGCTAGCCGTTCTAGCATTTAATCTATAAATGGAAGAGGGAAATGATCCTTACGGGTGGCTTTGTTAAGTTTTCTATAATCGATGCACATGCGCCAACCCGTGACAGTTCTAGTGGGTATCAATTCATTTTTCTCATTTTTGACAACGGTCATACCTCCTTTCTTAGGTACAACTTGAACTGGACTAACCCACTTACTATCGGATATTGGATAAATGATTCCCGCATCAAGGAGTTTAAGAACTTCTTTCTTTACAACTTCTTTCATGTTTGGATTCAATCTCCGTTGATGCTCAATTGAAGGCTTGTGATCTTCTTCTAAATCAATTCTATGCATGCAAAGCTTAGGGTGAATTCCTTTCAAATCATCAATTGTGTATCCAATGACACTACGATGCAATCTAAGTTCTCTTAACAATTTTTCAGTTTCAAGAGGACTCAAATTAGCATTGACAATCACGGGATAAGTAGAGTTTGGACCAAGAAATTCATACCTCAATGAGGGAGGAAGAGGCTTCAATTCAACTTGAGGAGCCTTACCTTGCTCAAAATCGGATGGTGGTTGTGATGACTCTAACTTTAGAAAAGAAGAGTCTTCATTCTTCACATGAGGAGTAGCTTCAAGATACATGGAATAATCATATGCTTCATCATCATGATCTAAAGGTCCCTTATTAGTAAGACAAACCTCCAAAGGATCCTTAGGGAAAAGTTCATTGTACTCCTTAGACAAAGAATCGTCCAACACATCAATCACATAACATGAATTCTCAAGAATGGGACGTTTCATAACCTTGGACAAGTTAAATTCGACCTTCTTATCCCCTACATTCAAAGAAAGGTTAGCGTTTTTCACATCAATGATAACTCCTGCGGTAGCAAGGAATGGTCTTCCTAGAATGACAGGGATATGATGATCTTCTTCCATATCAAGAACAACAAAATCAACGGGGATGACAAGCTTCCCCACACGACAAGGAACATCTTCCAAAATACCAATGGGGTACTTGATGGAGCGATCCGCTAGTTGAAGAGAAATTGTAGTGGGTTTTAGATCACCCACACCAATTTTCTTACTAACGGATAATGGCATTAGGCTAACACTAGCCCCAAGATCAAGCATGGCATTATCAACATAATATTTACCAATGTCACATGGAATAGAGAACGTACCTGGATCCTTGAGTTTAGGAGGAAGTTTCCGTTGCAAAACGGCACTAACTTCCTCGGTTAAAGCTACGGTCTCATACTCCTCCAATTTCCTCTTATTAGAAAGAATATCTTTAAGAAATTTAGCATAAGAGGGCATTTGTTGTAGAGCATCGGTAAATGGGATGTTAATATAGATAGACTTCAACACATCTAAGAACTTAGCAAATTGCTTATCTAACTTGGCCTTAACCAACCTTTGGGGGTATGGTATAGGTGGAGTATAAGTCCTAGATGGTAGAGGGGGTGATGTAGTTTTGCCCTTCTCTATCTCTTCTTCATGAGTATCAAGTATGGGTGGACTTGGAACAAGAGGTTCCTCATTGTGGTCGTCAATGGTAGGCATAGGTGGGTCTTGCAATTCCTTACCACTCCTAGTAGTCACCGCCTTAACATGCTCATTTGGTCTTTGTGGTTGACCGGGAAGACTTCCTTGTGGTCTATGGGAGGAACTAGCTTGTTGGGCTTGTTGGTTTTCCAACATCTTGTTGTGTGCGGCTAGGTTATCGAATCTCCCATTCAATTGCTTAAATGACTCCCTAAACTCATTATTGGTCTTTTCTTGGGCATTCTTTGTATCAACAATGAAATCCATGATAAAGTCCAATTTTGATTTGGAGGGAGGAAAAGTATTAGAATTACCTTGGAAAGGTTTGGGTTGAAATCCCGGTGGTGGTGGCCTAGGAGGGTTCAAAACATTGTTACTCCTATATGAAAAGTTAGGGTGGTTTCTCCATTCCGGATTGTAGGTGTTGGAATACATACCACCTTTTTGGTTATAGGAATTAACATAGTTAGCTTGCTCATTGCGGTTTAAGAAAGATGAATTTGCAACCAATTCACATTCATCCGTACCATGCACAAAAGAACCACATATATCACAAGCAACCGTGCCTACCACATTCACATTCAATTGATCAAATTTTTTAAGAAGCATGTCAACCTTAGAAGACAAGATATGAACAGTGTCAACATCGTACTTACCTGGAGTCTTCTTGGTTTGCTCACGTTCATTTGACCATTGGTAGTGATTCAAGGCAATCTCTTCAATCAAGTCATAAGCTTCATCCACTCCTTTGTTCATCAATGCACCTCCCGCAGCGGCATCAATAGTCTCACGAGTTTTGAACGAAAGACCGTTGTAGAAGGTATGAACAACTAACCATTTCTCAAGACCATGGTGAGGGCACATTCTCAAAAGTTCCTTGTATCTCTCCCAAGCATCATAAAGTGACTCATCTCCTTTTTGTCCAAAGTTGGTGATTTGAGTCCTTAGTTGAGCGGTCTTGCTAGGAGGAAAGAATCTTCCAAGGAAAGCTATTTGCACTTGGTCCCATGTGGTTAGAGAATCGGGTGGTACGGTGTTGAGCCATTGCTTTGCCTTATCCTTCAATGAGAAAGGAAAAAGGCGCATCCTTATAGCATCGGGCGAAACTCCATTGATCTTCAATGTATCACAATACTCCAAAAAGACTTGAATGTGTAAGTGAGGATCTTCAAAAGGTGATCCACTAAATTGGTTGTTCAAAACCATATGAAGTAATTGTGGCTTGATTTCGAAGTTTGCCGCTTCGGTGTTTGGCACAACAATTGGTGATCTCAACCCCGAAGAACTTGGAATGACAAATTCTTTCAAGGTTTTAGTTGGTGGTGGTGGTGGTGGAGCTTCATCTTCTCCAGCAATTTCTTCGGCCATCTGCCTTGTCTTTCTTTCTCTCTTTGTGCTTTGAATCTTTTATGAAAAGTTCTTTCAATCTCGGGATCAAATCTCTCAAGACTTAAAGTTCTTCGCATCAAGTGGAATCAAAAATACCTAGAAAGAAAACACTAGCAACAAGATTTGAAACAAAAATATGAAGTTATAAAATAAAAATGTAATACTACTAAAACATATCTAAATTAAAGCATAAACTAATAAGTAAACCGTTGTCCCCGGCAACGGCGCCAAAAACTTGATAGCAATTTTGCTATATACCGCAAGTGCACGGTGTATGTTGTAGTAATACTTCGGCAAATACGGGTCGTATCCCACGAGGACAATGTTACAATGATTAGAGTTGCTTAAACTAGACTAAAATATATAAGTTACTATAAAATTGGGAATTGTAATTGAATGACTAAAATCTAACTATAACTATAATCTAAATGATGAATGAAATTTATGAGATAGCTTTCCTAGAAGTAGATCAATGCAATAATAATCTAACACATAGACCAAGTTCATACAACCAATTTCATGTCAAGTTTCAAGGGTGTTACGCTATATTGTACTAACTTCTCACGATCAAGGTTTAGTACGCGTGCCTAGATTAGGAAGGCCTATCTCTCGATGGTCACTTACGCTAATCTAAACCCATTAAGAACAATGTCAATTCCGCGTAATCTCCACTAAAGGACCACCCCTAGACAATTAAACTACTCTCGTGATTAATCAATCTAGTGCATTCATTGTGGTTCCGCTAATTAAGATTCACTGCTACGTCCTTCTCTCAATTAACTATAATCTCACAAACATAGACGTCTCCATATTCATAAGCATGAAGAGCAACAAAGAATGCATTGACATGACACGATAATAAAGATGAACAAAGTTCTACATATTAAACTATATACTACATGTCTCTAATTCTAGGAAATTAAGAATCTACTCACTACACATGATTAATTCTACAATCATTATGAAAGATATAAATAAAGGATGAGGGAAAGAAATGCTTAGTCTTGACAATGGTGTAGAATGATCAAAAGTTGCAAGAGAAATCTTCAATATGATATTAAACTTCAATCTTCAAAGTACAACAACAATATCTCCAACCTCTAGGAAATTAGAGAGTTTTGATGTTTCTAAAATGTAATATGAAAAAAAATAAAAATAAGATCCCCCCTTCTAATGAGGATTACAATGGGTATTTATAATATGTAGGGAATAGGGGTGGAAGAGGAGAAAAGAAACTAAAAATAACTAAAAACATCTCTCTCTTCAATTGTAGTAACCACCCGGATGTCCAGTTGCACGAGCGTGCTGGAAGTCGCACGGCCGTGCCAAATCTCAACAATGAAAATAGAAAAGTTTCTGACCATTTGGCGCGGGCGCGCCAAAATAAGCACGGCCGTGCTAAATCTCAAAATGCTCTTTTCTTCTAAATTCTTTGTCGGATGGCTATCAACTTGGTATACGGACTCACGAACACTCGCACTACCTCCGAGCACTCCGGCACGCGTGGTCCAACATGTGAAATGACCAAAATGCCCCTACAATCATATAAAACAACAAAACAATACCCAAAGCATAATATCCTCAAATAAAACTTATTTACAAAATAAATTAGACTAAAACTATTATATATACACTATAAACTATACTTAAATACCCTAAAAGTACCTATAAAATAGGCACTTATCACTAGCATGTTAGGGTTTGACCAAACCCTATAAAAAAAACTACTCACACATATCCAAATTAACAACAACAATAATAATTGAATTGAAAAACATAATTAAAGAAGTGTAGAGAAAGAATTGCAATATTGTGGATGGGCTGAATAATACTCTAGATAATAAAGAAAATAAATCTCCGAATCTGGTACAAAAATGCTTGAATCTAGAAATAAAGTTGGATGCAGAAAATAATGAAAGTTTAAATAGATAGTACAAGGGTTCAACTAGGTATAAATAACTAGGAGATTATTTTATAATTTCCTAAAAGAAAATAGGAAATAAACCCCCAAAATTAGAATAAATAAAGGAAAATCCGGGAAAAATCAACTCGTGCATTTACATGCGTCATGCAACACAGCGCACGAGTCGTGCCCGGATCAGCGGCCAATTCGTGTTTATGCACAAGTCATGCAATTGTGGCACGAGTCGTGTAAAACTGCTCCGACAGTCCAACTTCAAACGCCTCTAATTTCTTCCTTACTTATCGGATTAAGGCATTTGACCACTTTTTAGGAAGCTAAGACCATAATCTTTCACCTCCAATTGGTTTCACTTCAAAATTCAAAGTGGTTTGACAGGTTTTGGGCTCCAAAGTTGGCACTGCGTAAAAGACTCCAATCATGCATCTTCAATACTCCAAAATTTCCTTTTTATGTTCTGAAAAGCTCAAAAACCAATAACTATACCAAGGACGTGAAATATTTGATAATCGAGTGTAAATGGGTCAAATATAGCAATTATTGCACCGTAAAGTCCTATATAATTATGCAATATAAGGACTTATCATAGCCATAAAAACAGATATTTCCTCCTTTGAGTCCTTTTCAAAATGTATGACGATTTCATTTTGCGAAATAAGGTATTGGCGATTGATTTCGCGAAAAAAAAAAATGACTTATGTACTTAAAGTTATACTCATTTGGTTGGTATCTACTTTCATAATATTATAGTTTTGTAGTTTTTAGATTTTTATTTTAATATTTATTTTTTTTCATTTTAATGACTCACCTTCAAAAATGAAATGATATTGAAACATATTTTTGAAGAGCAAATGTTGTATATATAAAATATAGCGTCATCATCATTGTCCCTTTTTTCATATTATAATTGTCATCATTTGCATTTTTTTATTGCATTTTACATCAACGCATCTTGATAAATTACTGTTAAAAATATTTTGTTGTAAAAATGGTAAAATCAAGAGAACATCAGCCTACCTTAGCTTGTGGTTATTTGCATGAAAATTGATTATGTCTTAGTCATTTAGAGCCTGTGTGATTTGATAAAAATATTTGATTAAATGAGAAATTATTTGATGTGAAATGAACATTTTAGATGTTAATTGATCTCAATTGATTAAAAAAATAATTGTAATTAATTAGAGAACCTTAGTTTGAGGTTATTTGCATGAAAATTTATTATCTCTTGGTTATTTTGATTCTTCATGATCTGGCATGAAGCTATATGATTAATTCGGAAGAAGTTTGATCTGATTTGCTTACTTCAGATGTCAAGTGTTCTAAATTAATTAGAAAAATAACTGAATTTAATTAGGTGAGTTATGTCTTAATGGAAGATATTAATTTGGATGAGTAGGTCTCTTTGCACAACAACTATTGCTATCAGCCAAAATTATAAGGTCAGCCACCTTAATGTAATCTTCTTAGAAATTCAACTTTTTTTTTTTGTATTGAATGCGTCTGGAAATGGGGAAAATCCCACAACGCAAATGAAATTCTTCTAGAGATTTAAAAAAAAATTATGCACAATCCTAAAATATATAATACTCGAATTACAAATATATTCTATCTATTAACATAGGGATAGTTATAAGCTTAAATTAAATTTTTTTAACTATATCATAATGATTTCGGTAATGGATAGTGCGTATATAACATATAATATTTTTAATGTAACCGTGCAACGCATGGGTTGTAAAAATGGTAAAATCAAGAGAACATCAGCCTACCTTAGCTTGTGGTTATTTGCATGAAAATTTATTACGTCTTAGTCATTTAGAACCTGTATGATTTGATAAAAATATTTGATTAAATGAGAAATTATTTGATGTGAAATGAACATTTCAAATGTTGATTTATCTAAATTGATTAAAAAAATAATTGTTATTAATTAGAGAACCTTAGTTTGAGGTTATTTGCATGAAAATTTATTATCTCTTGGTTATTTCGATTCTACATGATCTGGCATGAAGCTATATAATTAAATCGGAAGTTGTTTGATCTGATTTTCATATTTCATATGTTAAGTGTTCTAAATAAATTAGAAAATAACTGAATTTAATTAGGTGAGTTATGCCGTAATGGAAGAAATTAATTTGGATGAGTAGGTCTCTTTGCACTAAAACCATTGCTATCAGCCAAAATTATTAGGTCAGCCACCTTAATGTAATCTTCTTAGATATTCAACTTTTTTATTTTGTATTGAATGCGTCTGAAAATTGGGAAAACTCCACAATGTAATTGGAGTTCTCCTAGAGCTTTAAAAAAAAAATTATGAACAGTCCTAAAATATATAATACTCGAATTATAAATATATTCTATCTATTAACATAGGGATAATTATGAGCTTAAATTAAACTTTTTTAACTATATCATAATGATTTCGGTAATGGATAGTGCGTATATAACATATAATATTTTTAATGTAACCGTGCAACGCACGGGCTTTAATCTAGTATATTATTAAAGCATGCTTTTTTTGAGCTCCCACAACGATTGAAACATTCTAGAATGTCCATAATCTTACATATGGTAAGTCATCAAATACTTTAATGTAAATTGTCTATGATATGGTAAGTAAATAATAATTAAATAATAATGGAACATTCTACAAACTCAATTAAATTAATATGAATTGTTTATGATATGGTAAGTAAAAAATAAATAAATAAGAATGGAACATTATAGAAACTCAATTTAATATGAATTGTACATTATATAAGTAAAAAAATTAAATAAGAATGGAACATTCGAAAAACTTCATATCAATCATTAAAGGAGGGATTTATCGGGCAAGGTTTTTGGTATATTTTCCTAATCCTTATATATCATAGTCCTAATCCTAATCGAAGTTAAACAATCAGGTAACTATAAATAGTTGAAATCCTATATCAGCATTCACAATCATAATGTCTAATCATATATACTCACCTGGCTTTAATAAGCTGCTAAAGTATTGATTGGCAAGTTTAAACATTGTTCTTTGTTTTGGTAGAATTTTGGATGCAAACTAAACATAATAAGTTTTTGTAATAACCTCATAACTTCAGTAAAATATATATATATATATATATATATATATATATATTACAAGTTGTTTTTTTAAATTAACACACATTATTATGTTCTAGTTTAAAAAATTGTCTTTTTGAATTAAAATGTTTTATCAATCCCCTTGATGATGTGTATGACATATGAGGAGCAAAAGTGGTATAAGTAATAATAAATCATAATTTAGTAGGAGAGTATAGGAGTATCATATAATACTCTATATTATAACATACATTTAGTTTGTTTTTTTGTTTTTTTTTTTCTCCCTCTTTTCATTTGCTGAAATTAAATATTGAAAAATTGGACTATAGAAGCATAACACCTTTATGATCTTACTACTATTTTAGTTCATCTCCATGTAACAAAACGATGTGGAACAATATTACATGTATACGAAATTCACATTGTATATATACGCTATTAGAATTACATACTTATTACTCCAAGCAAGTACTTGATCTTTCGATTAAAAATTGGCTAAATTACTTAAACTTATTAATTTCCTATAGTGGCATGCCTCCACACTAATTAATGTCAACGATTGGTTCTACATTGATCAAAAGCAAGCACATGTCAAATTTTCACCTACATTTTTGTTAAGCACATGTTTATTGCAATCACAGAGTTTTTTTTACCTTTAGAGAAATACTAACATATACAATATTTCATAATCACATATCTAATTATTGGGGCTCAGTAAGAGAGTATAAGTTCTCAATTTTGTAAAAAAAAGTTTATATTGAAAATAATCGCCTACATAGGTTAAATAAAATGCAAGTAATATAAAAGTTTAGATATTTATATGTTCAATTTTATCATCATGATTAGACATCATTATTAAGAGACCCGGTGCAACGATTAAAAAATTATATACAACATCTCATAATCACATATTTAATTAAACTAGGTTTATTTTTTAAACGGACCTAACTTGTAACAACCCTAAATTTTCGCCATGATAAATGAGGAAATATTATAGAATTGTTACGCCGCAGTTGACTACCGAGTCAACTACTAGGCTTGAAATTCAATTACAACTTAATAAATTCGAACAAACGAAAAGGCGACAGCGGAAGACTTAGAATGTCGAACTACAGTTCTCAAAACTAAAATTTAAATTACAAAACCAAATATAATCCATGTGTAAATAATGTTTATGAAAAGTTCCCGGCATGCAAATGAATTCCTCTAGCAAGCATCCACATCATCAAGACCTGTCAACTATGCCATCGAAGAATGACATAGGCCCCAGAACACGGTAGGGAACAAACCAGAAAACAGAACGTCAGCACAGGCTGAGTAAGAAACATAAAGCAGAGAAACAAAGATACGCGCCTTGAGGCGCGTAGCTAACAAATAATAAGCATTGGATATAGTAATCAATACAGAGTACCATCAGGACACGGCAGTGCGATAGTCACGTATCGCTGACGAGACAAACGGTCTTGCCAAACATACACGGCTGGGCTCCTACCCCGCAGCCACCACAATCTCGAACCGGCGCGAGCTAGAGTACATTTAAACGATTCCTAAAGACTTAAAATGTGCACACCCCTCGCTAGAGATCCAGTAGGATGCGTACCTCTAGGAGGAAAGCCTAATAGGCAGTCGGTAGCTACTCCGACCGAAACAGTACCTTGATCAGAGGTATAAACAGTGATCGGTCCGTGCCGCATCACATTCACTCTAGGTGGTAATCATATCGTTCTTTTCTTTCATCCGTTTTATATTCATTATTCGATGGTACATTATTCGATGATACAATTTATAAACGGCCGTAGCCGGAGTCAACGATTCAATACAAACGAATAACGATTCAAGATTATCAAGGAAACACACCACTCGATCGAGAAGCCGAGTGACCGAGTAACAACAGGGCCGAAGGGCCTTAGGGGAGGCAAGGTCAAGCAAGTGTGTTATGTCCGACGAATAATGGTAAGTAGAGAAATCAAATACAATAAACATGGTAACAAGGGTGTAAGAATCGAATCACCATTGGTGCGATAATAGAAGGTGGAGTTCAAGCGTTTGATCAACGTTCTTACCTTACTCTGAACGAAACACTGGACTGTTCCAAGACTAGAACGAAACCTCCTCAAACACACACCCTAATCACAAAATAATATGATCGAATTACCACACGATCACCATCACAAACCCAACACAAAAACAATCAACTAACTACAACAAGGTCACAACAATCATGAATTCGACAACCAATCCTTCCAACAATCACACCAAATTAATATCACATCCTTCCCATCTTACTAATTACACAATTCCATCAATTAATCATCAAAATAACAACAACAACAACACCCAAATAACCCAAAATTCAGAATCGGGCAGAAGGTACACTCTTCACTCAAATCATTATCAATTGCTCCCAAAACAATACCACCATATTCTCAACTCACAACAAACCCCTCCACCAAAATTCAAGTAATTCCATACACAAAATCAAACCCAATTAGCATGAACCCTAATTAGCAAAACCCCCAATTCGAAAATCACAACCCATGAACCACAATCACCAAAAATACGATTATAATTCTAAAACAACAAGCTAATCAAACCAATCGTGTTCTAATCATCAATTGAACACAAAAACTCGAAAATCCCAATTATACAACTTGTGAGAAAAAAGGTGTAGGACTTACTACTCTTAATATAAAATCAAGAGAAAGGAAGGGTAGGAAGATAGGCGGCGAGGGCGGCTGGGCGCTGGTGGCGGCAGCGACATACGGTGGTGGTTTGCGGGGAGAATCGCGCGGCCCTTTCTTCTCCTCTTCTTTTCTCTTTTCTTCTTCTCTTTTCCTTTCTCCTTTTCTTCCTCTGCTGCGTTCGTGAGGTGAGTGATGTGTGTGTGTTTTTTTTTTCTCTTTTTTTTTTTTTGCTTTTGTTTTTATATTGTGGTGAGGGAGGGTTTAGTAAGGGTATTTACGTCATTTTGCTAGTTAATTACCCAATTAGGAAAACGACCCAAAAAAGAAAGTGACTCTAAATTTCACAAAATGGAAACTCGTAACTCAAAAATGAATTTCTCACGACGACTTTAATACTTTAGACGTCCCAAAAATATGGGGTGTTACATAACTAAATACTAGCTAGCTAACCTAGAATTAACGAGATATATAAGTTGTCTCCTATTAAGTTCACTAGAATGAAACGGCCACTATTGCCCGCCCCCTCTTAATCTGCGTGTTCCAAACTTCAACATTTCATTCACCTCTCTATTCTACTGAATGCTAACCTTAATTCAGCATAATACGCCACTATTCTGAATGGTGATTGGCTAATCGGTCAATTAGACATGTAATACCATTATAATAATCATATTGATAACACTTTTACATGCGTCGTACTGATGATGTGGAAAAAAATTAAAAGAACCTAACCTATATTGTGCCAAAATACAATAACCTTACTTCTTGGACGATGTGGGACAATCTCTAATGGCAAAAAAAAAAGGTACTAAAAAATAGTCCCACATTATTGAAACATGACGAAGTGGAATATATAAATTTTCTACTAAAAAATCGTACATTAGGATATTTATTAGAGAAGTGGTTAAATAGGTGAAAGGAGATGCATTTTCCTAATATTATATGTTCCTAATTTTCTTAATTTCAATCCATTTTTTTTTTTTTAGTTCCCACAACGATTGAAAGATTCTATGTTTGTATGTATATTAATTTTCTATTTCCTATGTCTTAACTCTTCTTATAACTCAGGTTTCATAACTAAATACTCATATGATATTCGTATCATAAAATGTCAATTTAGAATTACATTTATCTATTTGTAATATATTATTTTAGGAAAATGTGGAGAGGGGAAGGGACGACAAAAACATAAAAGAAAGATTAGGGTAGTCAATGTTCGAATAATTGAAACCAAAATAATACGACAATATTAGTAATAAAAACAAGGTCTAAAATGATATTTTGTTGGGAGTATATTGTAAGAAAATTCTATTCAGAAATAGTTTTTTTATTCACGAGAATGAAGTTTACTATCTCTTTGACCCATTTTAAAAGGTATTTGCATTCACATGTTTGTGTAAATGGTACCCACAATGTTTTATTTTTGTGATCATAATGTTCATTTGCTAAATTCTTATAAGAACTATTAGCATTAAGAGTCAATTATAAACTTAGTATTATGGTTCACAAAAATGAAACCTCAAAGATTTCAAAACAAAAATGTAGAATTCCTGAGAAAATTAAAACCACAAGGCTACCGTGTGAATGTTTCTAATTATTAATTTAAGATAGTGTTTTTGAATAAAAATTTAATTTGGTTCTAATTTATTATTGGAGGGTGCCAATTTAAAGTTGTACAATAAAAGACAAATATTTTATTTTGGATTATAGTATTTGTTTTTTTGTTTTTTCAATTATGTATCCAAAAGGGCAAAAATTATGATACATATTATACATGAACTGGAATTGTGGAACTCTAGGAAAATATAGAAACACAAGGATATCATGTGAATATTTCCATAGGTAAAATGAGGATCATAAAATGAAAATAATTACCTACATAGGTTAAATAAAATACAACTAATAGTTCCTATATGATAATGATCAAATATTTATCGGTTTAACTTTTCACCATAATTATATATCGTCATTAAGGGACCCATACAATACACGAGCTTACATTTAGTTTCTAGAAAAAGAGTAAATCTAGAGACATGGGGAGTTGAGAAAGTGTGTAAAATAAGACAAGTCAAAGTTGCAGAAATTGGCAAACTGTCTTTCCCATCATCATCATTATCATCATCATCATCAACCTAAATCATCTTCTTTCTTCCCCTCTCTTTCTCTCTCCTCTCTCTTCTCGTGGGTACCTGGGGACTCCACTCACTTTCTCTCTCCTCATATTTTTCATTTTTTTGCTTCTAAAAAAAAATTTCACATTTTAATTAAACACAACAACAAAACCAGAGATAGAAACAAAAACAACTGTTTCACTGTTTCTTCTGTTTCATCTGATAAAAAAAGATTATATCTTTGTGCTGCTGAAAGGTTAATTAATTAATAAAGACTGGGAAATTCATAAAGATGGTAACTTTCTCCACAAGCTCAAACCTTTTTCTCATAATCAGATTCTCCTCTTCTTCTTTGTAAAAATATCATATAATCTATGTCATTTTCAGTAGGTATATATTTTGACTCTTTCGTTTTGGGTTATTTTTTTGCATAAAAAGGAAATTTCCTTTGATTCTCCTGGAAAAAAAAGCCCCCACCTTTTTTTGGGTTTTTGTTAATTTCTTAATATCTGCTTCTTTTTTAAGTTTTTTTTTTGTTGGAATTAGTCTGTTCTTGTTTGACCCAGATAAAAACTTCCAAATTAATTGACCTTTTCCTTGTTTAGTGGTTGTTTTAGTTGATTGGGTTTTCTGGGTTTGATTGTAAATTCCCCTGGAGTTAAAGGGTTAGTGGGAATTTTATGTTTCAGATTGTTGGTTTATTTGATTTGCTGTAAAATGTAATGTAGTTAGTTAGGGTGGCATTTTCTAGTAGAAGAATTTGTTTTATTTGAACTTTGCTGAAAAAATGTGTTGTTTTCTTCAGGTGTGAACATGTAAATGGGGGTGGTCTCAGTTGCATTTGCTGAGCGTGTGATTGACTCAAGAGTCTTCATTGGCTGGTCTGACAATTCTTCCCCCTTTTATTGAATTTTGAAGGTTTATTTAATGTATGTTTGAAGTTATAGTATAGAGATCGGATTTCGGAAATTTCGAATAGGTGAACATCTAGAAAGGTTGGTCTTTCTTTGATTGATTGTAGACTTTTTGAGGATAAGTATATCCTGTTAGTGTTTATTTGATTGAATGTGAAGATTTGAGGGTTCGAAAGATATTGCGATTTTTGTGGGAGGTTTTGGTTGAGGGGTTTTGGTGTGAGGTTATAGATAAGTGTGGAGAAGATGGAGGTTAAGAAGAATGGGGAGGATTGGAGAGAGATGTTAAAGAAGATGTTGCCACCTGGGACGTCGTTGCCTGAAGGAGTTGATAATCCCGATTACTCGATAGCTATAGAATATAAGGGTCCTCCAGTCCCTCAGGCTCAGGAAGTCCCTAGAGTGGAACCTGTTGATGTGAGTCGACCTTTGATTCCTACTGCGTCTATGGCTGAATCACTTTCGGATTCTCAGAGACAGTTTTATGATTCTGATCCACCAGTGGTTGAGCCAATCTCTTTACCTGTCTCGCAATTTGCTGAAGCTGTGCATTCGCCCCCTCAAAGTCCTAGGATATCAGGAAGCTCAGAATCTGTTGTGTCTGTCCTGCAGAATCGTGATTTTTCTTCAGCTTCTCCATCGGGTTCTCCTGGTTCACCTCACAATCCTCGGAGAAATGCTAGACATCAGACGAATAATGAAGGGAGGAGAGTTCCTGTAGTCACATTTAATACTGTTGATAGAACTGAGAGACATGATGATGATGATTCCGAACATTCATTCTATTCCGAGTATGTTCCTGTTTCTAGAGAGAAGAAAAAGAAGAAAAGTAGGGTCTGTCATAGATGTGGAAAGGGAAAGTGGGAAACGAAGGAGACGTGTTTGGTTTGTGATTCCAGGTACTGTAGTAATTGTGTGCTTCGGGCTATGGGCTCTATGCCGGAAGGACGTAAATGTGTTACTTGCATTAGTAAGCCAATTAATGAATGGAAGCGGCCAAAACTTGGAAAGAATTCTAGGGTGTTGTCTCGGTTATTGAGTCCACTCGAGGTTAAACAGATAATGAAAGCGGAGAGGGAATGTGCTGCTAATCAACTTCGACCAGAACAATTAGTCGTCAATGGATACCCTTTAAAACCGGAGGAAATGTCTGACTTACTTGGGTGTCCTTTACCACCTCGGAAGCTTAAGCCTGGGAGATATTGGTATGACAAAGAATCTGGTCTCTGGGGAAAGGTAAGTATGCTTCTGTTATGACTTTATGCATCTTCACTTTAGACGTTAAAGAGTAAATTCCCTGACTTTTGTTTGATGTAACAGGAAGGAGAGAAACCTGATAGAATTATAAGTTCAAACTTGAACTTTACTGGAAAGCTAAGTCCTGATGCGAGCAGAGGAAACACTGGAGTTTTTATAAACGGCCGAGAGATTACGAAGCTTGAGTTGAGAGTACTCAAGGTTAGGTTCTAGAAGCTTTTTTCCCCCCTTTTTTAAGTCGCAGTTGGGTTGTCGAAATGCTGGTGCAAATGAAGTTATTGAGCCTTTGCCCTTTTAGCTATGCAAAAATGTCAATATCTTTAAGCTCCTTGACAATCTAGTAGATTGCATAAACTCATAAAGCATTGATGCCTATTATATCCAATGTTGGTTGTTTGTATGTAGCTATATACTTCATTTTACCATTTGTTTAGCAGTTGACTGTCATGAATACGATTACTAGTTGGAGTAGCTGCCTCTCTGGTTCTGTTTTGTTAGCAGAGGATTGTAGATATGAAAATCTAGAGCAGTACACTGTGGAAATATTTCCTTCCTACCAATCAACTTAGCTTGTTGCATTCCTGTATATATTTTCTGAAGAAGGGAATGTGCAGTTGACCTTCTTCTATTCTTTTTTTTTTTTGTTTGGGGGGGGGGGGGGGGGGTGGGGGTTATTAGTTTGAAGCAGTTTCTTACATTGAAATTAGTGGCTCTCCTGCTTTTTGTTCTCGTAGGTAGACCTATCAAATCTCTACCTTATTGGGGGGAGGGGGGGTCGGAGATGTCCATTTTAGAGTTACATAGTTTCAGGACTAGGTGAATTGGTATCAGAAGATGAGCTTGAAGCTATGCTAGGGCCTAGGAGATAGAGGTCGGAAGCTAAAGACAATTGTCTCAGTTCTGTAGTTAGTAGGCCGTGAATGATAAATGAGTTTTGTTCTAGTAAGTGTTGGTGAAGTCGTCACCTATGCTCCAACTCTATGAAGTATTTACCAAGAGCTGAATATTTTCCATGTCGAAGGCTACCATGGCCAACACACCAAACCTGGCAGGCATGGAGTTCATTGATATGGACTTAATGGTTTTTTAGGAATGGGGGTGTTACTTGGACTAAATTATGAATTTATAAGTAAGGATTCTGGAAAAGGTGACAAATGGCTGGGAGCGGGTGTGAAATTGCCAGACACAAAGCGTCTCTTACCATGTAGATTTAGCAAAGATTTACTCCTTTCAAAGATGCATTTTTACTTGCAATGTCTCTTTCAGTTTTCTCTACCTGCTCCTTGAGAAATTTTCCATCCTTGCTGTTTCTGCTGTCATATATTTAAGTACTTCTGTAAATATTGGCATTTGGTCTGCTGTCTATTCCTATACTTTTGTAAGTGGTGCATGCCAATTACACTTTCTCGTGTGGTAATTTGTTACTTCTGTATCATATCCTGCACAGGCTTTTTTTAGTGCCAACATGTTAATTTCTTTGTCCTATACAAAATTGTTTCTATCTAATAATATAAGCACCCATTATCTGTCTCTAACAAGGACAGCCATTTCATAATCATTGTAGCTTGCAAATGTCCAATGTCCCCGTGAAACTCATTTTTGGGTCTATGATGATGGCCGCTATGAGGAGGAAGGTCAAAATAATATCAGGGGAAATATCTGGGAGAAGGTATGCCTTAGCAGTTTCATAATCCTGATGACTAAATCTTAAAACAAATGCCCTTAAACTAAAAGCTCTTTATGGCAGGCGTCAACTCGTTTTGTTTGCGCATTATTCTCTTTGCCTGTGCCGCAAGGTCAACAAAATGGAGGTAGTAATGGGGCAAGCGATTATCCCATGGTTCCAGACTATTATGAACAGAAAAGAGTTCAGAAGCTTCTTCTTCTTGGACTCGAAGGTGCTGGAACCAGCACGATCTTTAAGCAGGTATCTACACTGATGTTTGTTCTTGTACTACTAGTGATTTTTTTTTTTGTTGCATTTACATGCTAATGATTTTTGAAGCTTAATTCACTGAAGCTGTTCTGGGCTATATGGCTGCTCTAGTTCATATTACATTACATGCTTCAAATTCCTTTAAATCAATCCTTTGTCCAAAAATCTGGATTATAGATCTTTACCGTCCTGCTAGCTGTGCTTCTGTTTCTTTTTTCGCCTGTCCTCCTTTCTTTTTGGATATCTTAATATTTTATTTTTATAACCACTTATAAATTATAAATACGCTAGTACCTGAAAACGTATCCACTTTATTTTTCCCAATTCTTCTATAGAAATTAATAAGATAGAGTTGAATATTTATTGGCCTCATGTTAACTTGTATGACAGGCCAAGTTTTTGTATGGGAACACATTTACCACAGAAGAGTTGCAGGATATCAAATTAATGATTCAGAGTAATATGTACAAATATTTAAGTATCTTACTGGACGCCAGAGAGCGTTTTGAGGAGGAAGAGATGGCAAAAGCAATGACATCAGGGGCAGATGATGAAAGTTCTGGATCAGGTATACTTTAAGTTCTTCTCTCCGCCATGTGGAACTATGGCAGATTGACTAATTTGCTTCAATTCTCAATTCCTATTGCCTTTATCTACTAAGTTCATAACAGCTGGAAAATTGTCATATCTGAAAATTGACTGTTACGTAACTGGTCATTGGACATCCAAGGAACACAAGGCCTGAGAGTCTCGCTGTTGATACCCGGTAACCGATGTTTTAAGTAGCTAATTGTCTACCAACTTCTGTAGACCATTCAGGTGTTGATAAGTGTCTCTCAACTTGTCGGGACCAGTTAGGTAGGCGTAGTCGCATGCCCAGCCCATGGGTTGTTGTTATCTTCTGTGCATCACCAGAACGACTCAGCTGGTAATGTAGGGTTCAAGTTCTTTTGTTCCACATTGTATTAACCTTGACTCAGCTGCTAAGCTGATTTCCTTGGCTTTTGATTCGGAGATCTGTTCTATAATTGATGATTGAATCATATGTGTGAAGAGCCTTGTGTATTGATGAGATGGGCAGGGAAAAACACTACATTTAAAGTTCCAGTTGGACATGTCAGTGTATTACTGAATCAGTTCGACATATATTTTCAGGTGGGAATTTGGAGTTGGAGCCAACTGGGTCAAGCCAAAGCATTTACTCTATAAACCCAAGATTAAAGCATTTCTCTGACTGGCTATTGGACATCATTGCGACTGGTGATTTGGATGCATTTTTCCCCGCTGCCACAAGGGAGTATGCACCTTTAGTTGAAGAAGTGTGGAGAGATCCTGCTATACAAGAAACATATAAGAGAAAGGACGAGCTTCATTTCCTTCCTGATATTGCTGAATACTTTCTAAGCCGGGTATGTTCTAGGATTTGTCATTTCTGCTTGGGTTTAGACTTCATATTTCATTCCATGTTACATAAAGAGAATCAGGTTCGTAGAGTCCACATTTTAATCTTTGTAACACCACAGGCTTTAGCAGGTTTGCAGGGTTGTTGTAATTGCACAGACACTGTACATGTAGTTACCCCTGTGGCCTATAAGGTTTTATTGTAAAAAAGCATTCAGTTACAGCATATAGCGTCTTTGTTGCCTTGTCAGTAATGAGATGAAAGATGATGACTGGGGTCTGGGGATGGGGTAACTGGCATGGGAAAATCTTCTTGGAATCAATGATTTTCTATTTACAGAAATTCCCTCACCCTTCCTCACTGTAGGCCTGTAGGGTGAAACAAAATGATAAATTTTCTGTACAGACAATTGGTTCACTTGGTCTTTCGCTTGCTGCTAACGGTGTACAACTGCTCTCTCTCTCTCTCTCTCTCTCTCTCTCTCTCTCTCTCTCTCTCTCTCTCTCTCTCTCTCTCTCTCTCTGTGTGTTTTCTTTGGCGTTCTGTGTTTGCTCAAGTTTGGCTGGGATTTCAGGCTGTTGAGGTTTCAAGCAATGAATACGAACCTTCAGAGCGAGACATATTGTATGCTGAAGGGGTCACTCAAGGAAATGGTTTGGCTTTTCTGGAGTTCTCCCTTGACGATCGTAGTCCCATGTCCGAATCTTACACCGACAATCTGGATGCTCCTTTGCTTACCAAGTAATATCCCTTTTTCATTTTTGAAGCATTCCAGTTGTTCACTTATTGGCAGTGCGTGCGTTGTTTTGGTTTCGTTCAAGTATGGCATGTTGTTTATGCTGTTTAGCTTGGGAACTAGGGTACCAGTTTGCCTTTGTCTAAATTCAATGTGGATCCAATTACCTATAAAATATGTCTACCATACTTGAGGTTTGCTTACAGCTTGGCGTAGCATTTTTTGGTGTCTTTTTTGCTACCATGAGATTATGCGAGGTATCGAAGAGTTGGGAAGCCTTGTTTTCTTGGTACTGACAGAGAGAGGGAGGGGGAAGCTTTGGGAGCATATGCAGCTTGAACATGCCTGCTGATGTGGCGGATCCTGCTTTTATCTACTCAAAGAAACCAATGGAGCAACCTGTGTTGCCTTCTACTAAAATTATTGTGCCCTCTGTTCCCAAGGGAACTGTACCTTTCAATATTGAACTCAGAAAACCAAAAAAAAAAAAAAAATGTACCTTTCACGGATTTCGCTGTTAATCCTAGCCTGCAGGAATTTGAATTAGCCATTTGACTGGAATACTGTTTTTGAGTGCTCTCTTTTTCGTTTTTCTTTTTTTTTTTTTTGGGGGGGGGGGGGGATACACCATTTTCTTGCTGTTGACGATTAGTAATTTGGTTTGATGCTCGGGAATGAGGTGTATGTTCGAATAGTGAACTTATTGGTTAACAGATGTTAGGCGCCATTCTTGTGAGTGGCTGAAAATTGTCGACCTTCAAGAGCCCAAACTACTGTATTTGTCTACAACACAAACAGTTCAACCTCTTGAACGACAGAAAACATCTTTACCTTTTTGTCATTTTACATGGCTCCTTTCTCCTACTTTCTTTCCTATCAAGCTGTTCGTCTGAGTTGTGTTGCTTGTGGTGTTGGGTCTCTTTAGGTGTCATACTGCATGTAGTCTACAACACTAATTATTCATTCTGCTGACAACATTGTATATTTTTGGTCGCTAATAGCCGTCTTATGGATTGTGAAGCGAGATACTAATCCAATATTACTAAGTGCAGGTACCAATTAATTAGGTTGAATGCGAAGGGAATGAGTGAGGGTTGCAAATGGGTGGAGATGTTTGAAGATGTGCGAGCCGTGGTCTTCTGCGCGTCTCTGAGTGACTATGACCAAACATGGATTGCTCCAGATTCTACTGGAAGTGGGTCCTTCGTCCAGAACAAAATGATGCAAAGCAAAGACCTATTCGAGAAGATGATCGTACACCCATGTTTCAGGGATACCCCTTTTGTTCTGATACTGAACAAGTATGATCTTTTCGAGGAGAAGATTGGGAGGGCACACTTGAGCACATGTGAATGGTTTGGCGATTTCAGCCCAGTTCGGACCAGCCATACTAACCAGTCCCTGGCTAACCAGGCTTACTTTTACATAGCAATGAAATTCAAGGACCTGTACGCATCAGTTACAGGTCGGAAGCTGTTTGTATGGCAATCAAAAGGTAGGGAACGTGTGAATGTCGACGAGGGATTCAAGTACATAAGAGAGATTCTGAGGTGGGATGACGAAAAGGAAGACAACTTGTATAACAATGGTGACGACTCCTTCTACAGCACCGATATGAGTTCGTCTCCTTACGTAGTTAGGCAAGAAGAAGGAGAAGAAGAACACTGATTTCATGTTAATGCAACATTTGTTTGTGTATATGTAAATTGAGTGTTTTGTAAGATGTATACAAGAGCCTAAAAAGCTTAGAACTGGCTGATTACATTTCTTCTTGTGTCCGATCATTTTAACTGTACGTTTTGTATTCTTATTGTTTTGTCAGAGATCTTTTTTTTTTGTACTGTTGGTTCAAAATGCTAATGAAAAATCGGAAATATTTTTCAACCGCCTTTTATATCGGAACATTCGAACCTTTTCCTACCTTTTAAAACACTTGCCATTTTTGCTACCTAATCTTAATTTCCGGCGTGTTTTTTTTTTTTTTTTAACGATGATTCTATGGTGATTGTCAGTTTTTTACAATTAAGATAAAGTTTAACTATGGTTTAATAATTAAAATTATTACACAATCTTTTGAAGATAGCAAGTTTAGATTTATTGACATACTTTCAAACAAATACAAATTGAATAACAAAAAACTAAAATATCTTGATACACTTTCTCAAAGAAAAAAAAAAACCATGGTTCGTTTATTTTGGTCCACTCATCATGGATGAAAGACTTCCTAAATAATATGTAAATGAAGATAAAACTGAAAATTATTTACGATAGAATTTTTGGTTGATATTGGAGTTAATTAAATTCTTTTTCCATAAAAAAATCAAATATTTAACATAGGAATAGATCGGCAAGATTAAATGAATTAAGGAAACAAATATTTTGATAACATAAAAAAAATGTTATACGCTGTAATCCTGTGTGGTAAGTTGTATCATAGAAACATTTTTAACCATGGTTAAGAAAAATCAAATGGTTGAAATTTATCTTATTCTAATTTAATGGTCAGAATTTGATTCATTATCCTAATTGTCAAATACTAACAATTACACCCTCCGTCCCCCTTTAAACACCCCATACCCAAAATACCCCTGTGTTGATGAGGGTGTACGCGCAAATCGGTTGATCAAAATTCCAAAAAAAATTATTTGGTAAGTTAGATAAGAATCTTAGCAAAAATTCCATGAAATTTTTTTGGAACTTTGATTAACCGATTAGTGTGTACACTTTCCTCAATAAGGGTGCGTTTTGGGTATGGGGTGTTTAAAGGGGGACGGAGGGAGTATAATAGAATTTTTGTTCTCTTAATGGCAAATTGTAACACTGCCTCATTTTTCTTTTTTTTGCCGTTTTTAACATGGGTATACATAATTACATACTACTAGTTTGATGGCCCGTGCATCGCACTTTCGCCTTATATATAAATGCAAATATCAACTAATTGAACAAAACCTAAGGCTATAATACCAATATTTTGGCGCAAAACTGAAATTGAACAAAAACCGCAATTTTGTGACATCCCCCACAGGTAAATTATACCATGCTCCCAGGAGCATGTGGATCATGGTGGTCCTACCGACAGCAAAGGGGTAGGGCACATGAAAGGAAAAAAGAAAAATCATTTAAAGTCTTTGACAGGCTGCTGTGTCTTCTTAGGTGATTCATTGATTTCCTAGAAGATCATCAGCTGAAGCTGAATACAGGAGCATGTATGTCCCAGACTTCTGCTGAACTGGTATGGTTGGAAGGATTGCTTAAATATTTTCTTATTAAAATCCCTTTTCCTATACCCCCTATACTGTGATAACTGATAACAAAGCTGCTCAGCAAATCCCGTATTCCATGAACGTACCATACATCTAAGGTTAGATTGCCATTTTGTTCGAGAGAAGGTGCAAGATGAAGAGAATATGAAGCTGCTGTCAGCAACTATTCAAGCTTCGAGTACAAGTACCATTGATCAAGACACATGCAAAGCTTTGTATAAACATTTCTCGCACTAATATGAGAAGCAAAAGGTAAAGTTTTATTACTATCAAAGACACAATACACAGAAAAAAGAACGAGAACATAGCAAAGAGCCAACATACCAGCTCATAAAGAACAATCATGAGTTCATGATCAAAGGCAAAGTAAACAAACTACACCAACAAACAGACCAACAAGGCAAAAAAAAACATAGCAAAAACCCAACAAAATAACTGGCACTCATATTCACCAATGATGGTGATCAAGGACCTACAGGTGGGAAAGTGTCATCACTTCCTGGTAGGGGAGAGTAACCACCATAAGGAGCCGAGTACTCGGGTGTCGAATCTCCGAGATCAGGTGAGGTTGAGGCAACATGGCCAGTTGGTATCATAACTCGGCCTAGGCCGGGTATGAGCGCACTGCCATCAGGGTCTACAATACAATCAGGCTTCTTCTTGTCATAAATATCAGTTGGAGTCTTGCGCGCTGCAACTGCATTGCTAGCCACCAGTGCTAGCAGGATGGTGCAGACCAGGAACAGGATGCTGATTTTCGAGCAACGAGTGTTAGTCATTTTCAAAAGACAATGAAACAGTACAGGAAGTGTTTTTGCAGGTGTTTTTGGTGTGTTGATGAAGCAAGCTAGAAATGGTCATGGGTCTTATATAGATTTTTCGCTGTTACGGTGTTTGGTGAAATCTTAGCGGTGAATTGAATGCAATGCCGGGGGTTCTCAAGCTGTGTCAGTCCATAAGAAACTGTGGCTAGCAAAAAAACAGTTAGTAATATACTAATAATATCTGTTCTCACGGCTATTTATTGTGCCTGACTGCCTGCCCACTCTGAACATGTATGTCCTGCATTTTACCCCTTTTCGGTTAAAACCTGCTACTTCTGTTAATTTCAGGGTGACAGAAGATCTGTTTCTGGTACTTGTTTTTTGGTGTTTACATTTACTGCTGATTGCACTTGTAAACTACTGTGACTGCAAGTATCTGGCCATAAATCTGTGACACCAGAGGACTGGCTAACTATGTCTGTGGTGTTTGGTACTGTCGAGGTTAAATCGACTAACTCTTATCGTGGCAAACCTAATAGTTCCGGTGAGGACACCAGGGTGAATGCTGCTCTATATTTGCACTTCTAATGGCCGTCAACAACTGCACATCATGGGGATTGTTACGAGATTCATTTATTGGCTACGAGAAGGAAACTTATAACGAGAGAACTCTCAAATTTATCAGACGAGTCACATAAGAAATCGCTCATTATCATTGGATTTGTTCATTTCGTTTTATTCAGTAAGCATTTCCGGTCTACCCCGAAGTCAATCGAGGTTAAGCATAGAAAAGTCGATCCGAGAGATGGGAGTAGACTGTAGGTGGGAGTACTAAGCGGTATTGAATGCCTAAATCATGTTCTGTTAGACTGTCTCAATCATGGGTAAATCAGAAATACGGGTGAGGTTAATCAATAAGTTTGCCCAATTAAGTAGGTGAACCCTAAGAAAATAGAACAAACGCATGTGAAACCCAGGAAAAAATGAGTGAGCAAAACAGGCTTTGCATTTATAAAACACATGGTTGAAAACTTCAAAATACAGCTTACACAATATTACAACTGCAGCAAATTACAAATGAGGTGCATAAATGCAAAGCCATATACCGACTCGGATTCTTTACATTCAGTGGAGCACAGACAAGTTTGCAGAAAACATGAACTGATAGACGTGAAGCTGCTCCATGGCGCAAAATTTCTGCAGAAGTACTTGCTTTCTTTGTGGATCTTTATTAGCCGGAGAGCAGATGAGGGCAAAGCTATAACCCGTAATTTATAATGTCGATGAAATGATCATGAAGCTGACCTTACCTCCGAAGATATCAGAGCTGAACAAGTGATTGACGTGTGTCAGACTGTTAACCTTTCCGGAAGGCATTTTAGGCTAGAATATGCTTCAAGAATACGGTTTTCACCTCCACAGCCAATCCCTTTCTTGACAGAAATAGGGTTTAGCATAGTGGTAGTCTTGACACCTTATGTGCCAGGTTGGTCTTTCGGAAAATAGGGAGGTGTGCGAATTAGTTTGAATATGCAAATTTGGGTGGGAGAGTAAAAACTGGTTCTTTGCCCGCAAGCTTGAGGGATGCCATCCCTAAAGCATAACCTAAGGCCTTAGCTACTGGAATAGCCACTGCATTTCCCACTTGTCGGTACCTATTGGATTCACAGAAAACTTATTAAAGATCTTGACTTGAATACGGAGTCAAACCTTTCAATTATCCTCATGTGAGCTTCTGCTCAGGTAAAGTTTTTCATCATCTAACTGAGAACAAAAAAAGCTATCGAAGATAGGCTTCAGATAAAATAGTTATACTAAGCCTCTTGATCTTTAAGACAGCTATCTGTGAACAAAGAGGGTTGATAATCTCACCTTTGCTTGACAGTTCCACAGAACCGATAAGTATCAGGAAATCCCTGGAGTCTTGCACATTCACGTACAGTGAGCATTCTATCTTGTTCAGGATGTAACACAGCCTAGAAACTCCATTGGTCACAAAAATGCCAAAGAGATGTTGTTCCTTGTCTAAAACAACAGGGGCAGAATGATACCTGACTGTGGCAATTCGGATAAGTTATAACAGTTGCCATGGTTTCATCCCACCAGAGTCTTGCAAATGGTCTGCACATAAAAACCAAATTTGAAACATGGTTTCGGAAGGAAAATATAAAAACTGAATCACTATGATTCGGATATATCACCTTTTAGATTTTCCCTGCTCGAAAGTGAATGTATAATCCGGAACCTATAGCAACAACATGAAAACGTCAAATTGGTTCTATCTTCTGCCAGGAAGCTTATCAGAGTAACATTCAGATCAACCAAGCCATGATACTTTTAGCAGCATTAAATGTTTAAATATATTTCTCGTATTCATTACAGCCATGAACCTATGTCATGCATTCTTTGTTTTATATTTAGCTTTTCCTTTTGAGGGGAGGGGAGGAAGACAAAGAAAACCGAGATGGCAAACATATCAACAATGCCATAGAACCATACAAGAACTTTAAGCTAGATGAGAAAAAGTAAAAAATTTACGCCAAAGTACAATTATGTTGTTGGTAATTCGCAAAAGAAGCAATGTTGCTTACCATTGGCCTTCCGGAAGGCAAAAGCACAGTTTCAACAGCTGGATCTCGCCGAACCACGTTGTCATCTCCCACAATTAGGCCAGGGAGATCCCTAAAATTTGCTCCCTACACATATACTGTTTCTTTCACTACAAGGACAATTGCAAAAATCCAAACATATCTTGCAGCTATCTGTAATGTGAACAAACCTTTTTTCGAGGAATCTTACATACTCTAACGTAATCATCCTCAAATAACTGATGTGGTCTATGATCATACAGCACAGGTACCTCAACTTTTGATGTCGAACCTATCATCCCTATAAACACCAGAACGTAAAATTTGATGCATAATTTAACCAACAACGAGAGAGACAGAGACTGAGAAAGACAAAATAAGATGCAATCCAAAATAAACAGGATGAAACCAACAAGAGCAGTATGTTAAGGCATCAGCAAGTTACCATAATTTGTTGATCGTATATACTTCTGGAACTCAGTTTCTGGAGGTCTACTATATGGCATTTCATCCAGAGAATCGAAGTTAGTCACCTGGGACATACATCACAAGTGTGTCAACTAACCCTTCAGTATCCAGCCTCATGTCAAATAAAACAAAAAAAAAAAAAAAAAAAAAACTTTTAGGAATTCCCCGTTACAAAAGTAATATGGAAATAACTTACCACTGGCAGATCAGAGATGGCATCGCCTAGAAAGACAGCATCTTCCAAATTAAGAGGCTGACCTTCTTCATAAGCAATAACATTCCGCTGCAACATCGAAAGCTTTTATCAGATCGCCATATGCACTCAAACACACATTTTTCCCAATGTAAAGTTCTACAACATTACCTCAAATTCTGCTGGAGGCCAATATCTGACAACAACGTCATGTGTTGGAAGAGGAAATTGGGGCAGTTCCTGTAGATGCGATAGGAAATGGAGCAATTCTTTCAGGCAAATATTATTCAATAGTAATTAATCTATTTCCAATGGAGCTAGAGAATCGCTATTCTTTGGCATCAGAATTGATAGAAAAAGGCAAAACCCATGACTAAACAATCTGCGCTTCTTAGAATTTGAAGTAGCAGTTCATTGATTCAATTCTAAGACGCAGTTTTCATCTTTTGGGCTATTTGGAAACCTCTTTTTGTCTTTAACACAAGGGTAGGATTCTATAAATCTGAACCTCACCCCACCCCACCCGTCCTGTTATAAGCGAGAGCTTTTTAGGCCTGGGGTAATGTTGTAGTTGGTACTGCTTAACAGAACATTAGAAAGAGAACCAAAGAGCTGAACCAAGTCATTGCTGATACTAAGAGTAAACAAGATTTTCATTAAAAAGAAAATTGGCACATTTCATTTACCTCACTGGGAAGAGCACCCCAAAAGAACACTCGCAAACGAAACTGAGGAAGGCCATAACAACCGGCTGCCATCATGCCAACTCTAGCCTGATAATTCATGTGCACCAATCGACTTAAAGCATATCTTCCAAGTGAACCCTTGTCAAACCTTAGGATATCCATAACATTTTCCATCAGAACAAACTTGGGCTTTAAGTAATCCACTATGTCCATAAAGACCACTAGTTGACGATTCCTCTCATCAGCTAATGGGTCATCAGTACATCTGTGTCGGTTGTACCCACTGATTCCTTGACATGGAGGTCCTCCACATATCACATCAACATCACCCTGGTAAGAATTGTCATGAAGCATTGGGAGTATTAAACCTATCTACTGAATGGAACACTCCCTGTATGGCAATATGAGTCATCAACATTTTACGAGATCGAACATTCACTGCCTGTCTCTTCGACTAAATTGACAAAAGTATGTGAACATTACCATCAGTTAGTATGAAAAGGCTATAAAATCATTTCAGCTTTACCTATAGTTAAAGAAAATGTCGTAAGTTTGATCTCGTAAATTGTAAATGACAGGTACTATGACACAGATAGAGTGTAACGTAAGAGGCGGAAAGAGAAGAAAAAAAAAAACATTAGTCATTAAGATTTAAGACAGCAGACATACTGGGAGGGGTAATATTTTGTTCTTGAACCCGTTTATGACAAAATCTTGTATCAGCTCTTGACAATTACTGTGAAGACGCAGATATATAAGTAAAAATGCATCTCATTTACAAACCTTGATAGCATAAAGGAACCTGGAGATACCTCAATCCTTCAATTGGTTCCCATGTATCATCATCTGGACCATAACCTTTCCAACGCACCTACATTATAGTGAAAGTCGGAAACAACCACCATCAAATCAAGACATGGCCTTAGGTATTTTCAGCCCCATATAAAAACAAGTTCAGTAAAAATTAGAGACAATACTTCCACATGCTCTCTTCCATCTTGATTTGGGTTATAGAACTGGATGCCTGATAACTAGCAATAACCTACTCTTGTGATATAGTTAATTTAAGGTAGTTTCTTTTTAAAAAATAAAAGGTAAAAACTTGAAAGGTAGCAGGTTTAAGTTCAATTTTGTTCAGGCTCAGTCTTAGACCCAAACCAAAACCATAGCCTTCTTAAATTGCAGAAAGTAACATGAGAATAACCTTAAATTTTAGCTCTTGCTTTCCAGATCCATTGCCATTGTCATAACAAATATCAACCAAGCTTAAGACCTCCAATTCGTCGGATTCGCTTTCACTACCGGAATGAGCATCTGCCTCTAAATCTGGTACCTTTTCTTCTAGAGGAAATTGTAATTTAACATCTTCAGTGACAAATTTTTTGCACAGTGTCTCCCAGTGCTTCAACAACTCCAGAAAGTCCTCAGCTGCCTCATTCCTAACCTATTAAGACAAATTCTTGCCCATCGTCAATGTAAACATTAAACGGCAATATAAGCATTTTTTAACAATGATTTAGACTCATGCAAATTACTTACTTGGGTTTCAGAATGATTCAGTCGTAAACTTTCACATGCCGTGCTGTCGGTGTCAATTGCCCATCGCTGAATTAAAATGTAAGATACAGTAAATTTCAATGCTAAAATTGGATTAAACATTAATTGGAGGAGCCCAAGGCCCCTACTTTTGGAATCCATTGTTCCATTTTTTATTCAAAGGTCAATTATAGATGTGTATGCACAGTCACCAACTTACCGTCACAAGTTTAACACCAGAACGCCTAGCGCCAATACATAACCCAGTTGACATAGCCCCACAGCCAGCATAAAGATCCAATAAGTTTACTTCGGCGCTGAATGTTTCACAAATTGAAGTATTCTCCAACACGGGGGAGCTGGTGACAGTAACAATGGAGTCTAGGCAATTATCTGACGGTGGTTTCTTGATGCAAATATCTGAACCGGCATAGAGGAATGTTGCTTTTTAGTTACCAACACAGTGTGGCCATACAGGAATATGGCTATATGAAGCAAACTCAATTAAATAACCACAAAGTTAGATGCCAAGAAAGGCAAATATAACAAACTGCGAATATATGCAACACAGGAAAGATGAAGGTTTCATATTGCAAAACACCTAAAACCATGAAGGGCACAGGCGCACAGCCCACAGGACTTCAATTATCAACCTTTACGCTCTGCCTTCAAATGTAATAATAAACAGAAAAGATGGGAAGAGGTAGACATTCATGATATATCAGATTTTTTAAACACCATAGAGGTTAATTGTCTGCTCTTCTTGTATTGTGAAGTAGTACTCAGTTGGTGCGATTTTTGGAGCAAAAATCATTATGGGTCATCCATAAGCAGCCACTTTGTGTTTTCAAAGTAGGGATAAGGCTTGCATACAACTGACCCCCCCCCCCCTATCCCACCTTATGCACCTTTGAGGCACTGGGGTAGTGTTGTTGCAGAGGTTCACAACACCCACAAAACCTCTTCGCCTTCTATACGTTAAATTTACTTACACAACTAAGTTTACCTCGGCTAATACTAAACTGAATGTCTATAATTTAGCCTTACCAAATGGCATAGATTATTATCATTGATATGGACATAAAGTTTCCAACATTCAGTCTCCCACCCAAACCAGTCAGATTCAGATGTATACAGTGCCTTTCTGTAAGCCTATATCAGAGAGCCTATTTAGGTTTTAAACACATCCGTACCATCATAAGGTTGTTCGGAGACTAAGTAATAGCCTTCAAACGCACAGAAAGAAGTAATGGAAACACTGAGAATCAAGCTTCTCAGAATGGAAAGTGGCTTCATAAACACTTTTAGCAATATATTGTGGTTACACTTCAAAGATTGGAGGAGGTAGTGAAATCATTAACAAAAACTGACAGAGGAATGACGTAAAGAAAATATGTTCATGGAATCATGAACCTAATTTAACTCTTTCAAACGTATGTTGCTCGCACACACAAAACAAAACATAACAAAAAACTAAACATAGTTCAGGTTTATCTTCAGATATCACGTGATTCAACCAGCTGAGCAAGCACCTAATAAAGCTCTTTGGCATTCGCCAGACTAAGTGTAGTAGGACTAAACACAACAACATATCATTTTTACAGGACAGTGCTATCAAAGTCTGCAACTGCTACAGAAGAGGATGAATATAGCATCAGGACCTCTGTCTTGGTTTTTGTACATCTCTAACCCAGACAACCCAGCATATGTCCCTCTCTGAAAAATAAAAAGGGTAATTTGTTCTACATTCACACTTAGATTAGCAATTGATTGCATCCTCAAGTACATAAAGTTACAGCCTCAAAACAATCTTTCAATAAAACAACTCAGGAATAAGTCGATATCTCCTACAGTTATCACAGAAATCCATCAAAATCTTCTAAGCAACTCAGGAATTGACTTCAAAAGGCCCTTACCTCTAGGCAAGTTGCGGAATGTAGAACAATCCAAACAATACTCCATATCATAATAGTAGTCAAATGGTGGAAGAGAGCGTGAATCGAACTTTAACTGTTACGGAAAAGAAGAAAAGATTGTGAGATTGAAAATAAAAGATTTGCAAGAGAGATAATATTTTTCTTTACATAAGAACATTCAACTAACACTTACTATAATAAAGGATACCTCAGGTGCAACTTGTGTCACATTCAGTTTGGAGATGATGCAATCTAGCAGATTGTCATTCTCGATGGTCGAATAAAATATCCGTTTCTTGTTATGGAAAGAAGCTTCTTTCTTCATCACCTGGAGCAATTGACAAATTGAAATGACTAGTAATTTACATCAAATTTTGTGAAAATAAAAATCCCACTGTCATGTATATTCACCGTATCTTCTGCTTTGTAGAACCACTGAACTCTAAAATAATCTTCTTCTTCCATTGTTCTGAAGAACTCTATGATCTTTCCAATGTGTTTTTGCCCATCTCCCTGTAAACAGTTCCAATAAGGTGAAGCAAACATTTACTGATATCAGACATTGAGACATTCCAAAATCCTATAGGAAGCCAAGGTGATCGAGTTGTAAAGTAACTTTATTAAGACAGTTACTGGTCATTGTGCCATTGACTTACTTATTTCCATTTTCGCTGAGCGAAAGACTCATTATTTTTTGGCTTAGGAATGTGGTGGAAACGGCAACATGACTCACTACATTGTCTCCACTTCTTACATTATGAAGTGGCATTCGGTTAATGCTCGTGATTTCCTTTTTATGTCATCTCAAAAAGCCTTTCTACATTTCCAACAAAGGAGTAAAGATTGAATAGAATACGCCCCTCTCCCCACCACCACAGGGGGATGTTGTTGTGTCATTGACATAAAGACAACTTATTCAGAACAACTCATTATGATATAGCTAAACTTGCTCGTAGGGAGAAAGATGAAATAAGCTCGGAAAACAGAAAACATCTGTTTAGTTCATATTAGTTTGTAGATGGCCTCTTACTTGAAACCACTCATAAAAGAAGTCATTTTTGCTTAAAGCGATAGAAGCATCAATTCAACTTAAGAAGGTACATGGAGAGATTGACCTGGATTGCATTTGGAAAATTGGACAGAAACTTACTCTCATTAGTAGTTCTTTGATGAGTAAAACCTACTTTCGTTTCTTAACTAAGAACTAGCATTTATGTAGCCACACACACACACACACACAGTCAGAGACAGTCAGACAGAGCAACATGCCATCCTCTCACGCTTTCATATAGTACTTCCTCCCAAGACCGGATAAGTTATAACAACTTTTCGGTGATCACAATCATTTGACACAACCATTTTGGTGATGTTGTCTTGCATCTACGAAAGACAACTTCCGCTGGATATTCTGTGTGTGAATGCTTACCCCTACTTGGTAGTGTGCAAATGTATGATCACAAGTGGGCATGTTAGCTTGTACAAGGGATTCTTATTTATACAAAGATGGAGAGGGCAATTGACAAAAAAAAAAAAAAAAAAAAAAATAGTGCCAGCAACTCACCCTTATCAGTGCAAAATCTCCAAGATCGAATATGTGACCGTTTATTTGTGCTTGGGTGTAATGGTATTTCACTTTCAGAATCGGCTCATCTTCTTCCTCCCCACTGCAAACATAGATGATAATAATTAAAGGATAATGCAGCCAGGTACTTACAATTAATGGGAAACAGATCAGAAATCGCAAGCATTAGTGGCAGCTAACAGTACAGCACAGCCATAGAACCATGTATAGATAATCACGCACTTTGCTGTCAAATCTCGGCTTCTAATTCTTCTACTCTGCATAGCTCCAAAGCATCCAATTTCAGAACTGGGTAGTAAAGCCACAATATGAGTAAACACAACTATAAAGCTTATGCTACATAATTTGTTCTACTAAACCACTCAACAAGTGATTTTGAATAGTTTCTATAAGATCAACTAGAAAAGGGGGAACGATGAAATGTAGAGACGTAGAGTAAGATGAGCACATATGGTTATGTTCCCTCTATATTCTATCTATGTCAGAGTGCCAATGTCTCTATGGTTTACTTTCAACTAATCCACAAGAAAACTACAATTGTTCATAACGAATCACGAAAAGCAAGGTCTAGCAAGGTAATGGTGCACATAGACTACCCTCACCCTGAGACTGGTTGTTTATTCATGAATTGTTTGTGGTGCTTCTTATGAAGGATAAAACCAGTATCTTTTCTGTTAATTTGCTAAATTTAAAACTGGTTTATGAGATGATAGTTCCTGACAACAACAGGAAAGGCTGACAGTTAAGTTTTTGTTCCAACGATTAAGGGGGAACCAAAAAAAGCATTGTACTTGCTACAAATACGACTACTACCTATTAATTCTAATGCACCAAACTAAACATGTAAATTCTTAAAAGGAAATCAAATCAAGTGTGTTTAATAAGATGACCTTCAATTCATAGCGCCGTCCCCATTTCTGCTGAGCCTCCTCCTCAGGAACAGGCTCCCCTACAAAGAAACATCTCCTACTCACAGACCTCTTCTCCTTCTTCTTCTTCTCAACAACAGGAGAAGCAGGTGGCGTACGCTCACACCTCTCTTTCGCCACCTTTTTCTTCTTCTTCTTCTTATTCTTCACTAACATCTTAATTTCATCATCAAATGCATCATCAACAACCATTAAAGATGTTGGCAACCCTCTCGGGGACCGTCTCAACACCTTATTCTCCTCAATCATCAACATACTCCCCTCCATTGTTTTTCCTTGGGTTTCATCAATTGATTTCCTCTTTAATGTCCCATTCAAATCAAATGTATCCTCTACATATGATGATGGTAATGCCCTCAAGCGTCTTAACGGACTTTCTTTCCCAATTTTCACCAAATCTTCCGAATTACGCAACATAGATGAGGTAGGTGCACAAATTAACAACCTCTCCCCCTCTGCCCCATTTTTATCAACATTACCCGTCACTAATGATCTAGGCGAGCGTCTCAACACCTTATCTTCCTCAATCCTCCCCACCACATTGGAGGATGATCTAGGCGAGCGTCTCAACACCTTCTCCTCCTCAATCCTCCCCACTGAGGACGACCTAGGCGAGCGTCTCAACACCTTATCTTCCTCAATCTTCCCCACCACATTGGAGGATGATCTAGGCGAGCGTCTCAACACCTTCTCCTCCTCAATCCTCCCCACTGAGGACGACCTAGGCGAGCGTCTCAACACCTTATCTTCCTCAATCTTCCCCACCACATTGGAGGATGATCTAGGCGAGCGTCTCAACACCTTCTCCTCCTCAATCCTCCCCACTGAGGACGACCTAGGTGAGCGTCTCAACACCTTCTCCTCTGCAATCCTCCCCACTGAGGACGACCTAGGTGAGCGTCTCACCACCACTTCCCGCCCTTTCCCCTCCCCATTCTCCGCCACCGTGGACGACCTAGGCGAGCGTCTCAACCCTCTTCCTTGCTCAACCTTGTTAAACTGCAACAATGCAATCGGATTTTCACTCCTCACATTATCTCTCCCCTTGGTCCTACTACTCAGATCTTTCTTATCCTCCAGCTTCCTCTTCACGCCTCTCGCCGACTTCAAACACTTGACATTAAAATCAGACTCACCCAAACACGCTCTCGCCAGCTCACACGCCTTCTTCTCCGACACAGCCGAATCCGGTAACTTCACCAACACCGCCGTGGACCCGCATTTCCCCGTCGCGACACCGGCTGACTCCGCCATCAGCCGCGGCGACCTCCGCACACTCTTCTTCCCACCACTACCACCAGAAGTTGAAGATTCCAGCAGAAGAACCCGTGCATTGCCATTTTTATTACTGTTTTTGGGATTAGATTTAGTGGGGTGGTAGATGTTGAGGGGTTCAGGGGTGAAGAAATCTAGTTGGGTTTCTTCCTGTGCATGGCGCAATGCAAGAGCAAGGGAGCGTGAAGAAGAAGCTGGAGGTGGAAGTGGTGGTGGAGGAGAGAGAGTGAGCCTGGGAGATCTTCTCAGCTGCATGTCTCTCTTTTGAGATTTGTTGAGTTTTAGAGAGAGAGAGAGAGAGCAGAATGATGAAGAAGATGAGGGAGTAGTGTGGGTTAACTGTTAAGTTTGGTGAAAAGGTTAAAGTGAAGAAAAAAGAGAAATTTGATTTGACTAATCAGGTGATGAGACAGGTAAGGAGTGATGCCCATGAGTTTGTTTGTCGCCCCTAAATCCTAGTAAAAGTGACTCTGGCAACGGAAGTTAGTACACATATAATGGTTGTATGTGTAATCTGATACGTTTAATAGAAGAGTACCATTTAGGTAAATAAATTAAAAAAAAAGCCCGAGGGAAAAGTGGAGTAATTAGGCGCAAAAAAAAAATCTGTTTGGACCCTTTGTGTGCCATCAGTTAGGCCGGAGAACAAGGAGTAACAAATTTTAGGATTTATTTCTTTTTTGTTTTTTTGTGCATTAAATTTTATTTCTTGCGTAATTTTTATTTCGTAAGTCCGTTAAATATATGAAACATATCATGGTAAAACTCTTTTCGAATGTTTTCATATGAGTACAATATTGAATATGTTTAGATAAAAATTTAAAAATCTAAATTTTTTTCTTCATATTGTAAAATCTTATAAATTCATTTAATCTAATAGTATGATACATAAATATTTATGTCGATACTATGAATACCTTTTTTTTTTTTTAAACAAACATAGGGTAAACAATATGTCATAGTAACAGTATTCAAAATTTGACATCAGCAAAGAGATTACGAGGTAATATTGTACGGAGTCCCCAATAGGTTAGAGTAAAGATCGTGATTGTCAAGTGTTTTCTTGTAGAGATATAGTATATATGCATTCGTCATTTCACCACATGAAAATAGGAAATGAATGAGAATTTCTATTTGAACCACCCCACCACACACATTAACATATGGATACAATGAAAATATTAGATCTCACCCAAAACTATTTTATATAATATTGTAACATATGTTATTTTTCTTGTAAGAGGTAGATTTTTATATGAACAATTCAATTTCAATTGGGATAAAAAAATAAAAACAAATGTGGTCTTTTCGAATGTGGTAGTGTATAACATTGAAGTAGCGAGATTCTAATATACGAATTTAACGTAACGAATGTGAATCCATGCAAATAGTGACCAACAAACCATGGGTATCTATACAAATCATTTTAGAAAACATATGTACTTATGCCTAAACTTTATGACACACAATGTTAGCATGTCATGTACGAGAATTAACCATTATAAGCAGTAAAGAGAAGGTGGTTTCAGCACACTCTCACCTAGAAATATAGTATAATTAAATGTTCGGATAAATTTTGTTTTAATGTGATATATTCATTGGCATAAATATTTATTCCGCCATTTGAAGACATAATTAGAATCAAGTAGTTACGAAATATTTGGGATCTCATGGAATTCTATCTGTTTGGAAGATAATTTATTGTACTCGATGAATGACGTAATCTATCAATTCGAATAGTTCCGTATCTAGAATGAGATTTTTGTCAATCATTTCGTAATTGTATAAAAGTGATTAAAAAAAAAAAATTATTTTCATTGACATACAAAGTAACCATGTCTTCGATAGGCCTCGGTGACTCACAAAATAGATCATGTTGCTCTACATATAACCAAGCTTACAACATCAATATAAACAACTTTTTTCTCTTTCAACTAATTTTCAATCTAATCTGATTTTGAAATCTCTAATTAATATTTTGGAATAGAACACCCACAATTAACCAAAAAAATTATATTTTTGTTTACCTAGTGATTCTAATTAACTATCACTCTTTTCTGGGCAGGGGTAATAATTGATAATAAAAATATAACTCGTTTAAGACTGTATTAATACGTAACGAAGATGTTAATGTCGTATCTACGACTCGTACTTTAAATTTCATGTGTCATATTTTATAATATACTCTCGTTGATAGTATGTATATATTATTGATTGTATCGACTAAAACAGTATGGTATCAAACATGAAACAACTTAGTCATCGTCATATTTCTCCTCTTGTGCATCTTATCTTGTCCATCTTTATATTCACCTTTATCCAATAGTGATAGAAGATGAAAAGTATAATTCAGGAAATGCCAAAAGACTTATAAAGGTGAATCAGACTTATATCCTTTACGAAGAATGAAGTAATAATTCATATACATTGTGGAGTAATCTATATTATGTTCACCTTTCATAGTATTGAAACAGAATTAACTAGTATCGACTAATACATATTTGTTTATCATATTTATCTTTCTCCAAATGTGAAAGAAGATGAAAAGTTTGAGTAAATTTTAAAAACTCATAAAGTGAAACCGTAAAAGAGGGGTTCATTCCCAAGAAAGAAATAATAATTCAAATTACATTTGTATTATTCTAAATTATATATGTATTGAAAAAGTATTACTTGTATCGATTAATAATTTTTTGTATAAACGTGAAAATAACGTATTCATCTTCATATTCTTCGTCATGTTCATCTTTTTAGCCTTCATATTAATCTTTATGAGATGATTGAATTAAGATGAAAATTCTGTTTTTTAATACTGCAGATGTAAAGTCTTAGTTTAGTAAATGAGAAACAACTATAAAGTCCATAAGAAAAATGTTTTTTTTTTTTCCCCAAAGAATGAAATAATAATTCGAGGTTCATTATTCAAAATTATCTGAAACGAAAATGTTTACTTAGTAACAGTGAAACACATTACTTGTATCAACTATAACAATTTTGTATTCAAAGTGGGAGAACGTATTCATCCTCATATTTTTATCTTTGTTCATCTTCAACTAAGTATTTACACGTTCACTAGGTATGGAAACATTACAAGTTTTTTCTTACAAAATATATTTGCTCAATGAAGACTTTATACTCACAAATGTGTTTTATGATCTTAAGAAATGTTTATTACTCATTTTGTTATTCTTTGCAAGATACAATTAATATCGTACACAAACGAATTATGATGGTTGTTAGGGCTATTTGGGTTATTATGGCTATTAGGGTTATTGGGGTTATATTACTAGCTAGTGTTAGTAGGATTTTTAGGACTGATATGGATTAATTGTAGGGTGACTTATTAGTTGAAACTAGGAACTATTTATTATTATACAAAAGTATAGTTCAAGATCATGTAATGGAAACTACATTACAATAATAATGTGTCATTTAGGTCTAGTTAGTATCAGTGATATATTTATTGTTTCTTACATACTGAACATGTTCATAAAGAGAAGAAGCATGAGGAAGAGACAATTAGGTGAAGGAAGATTTTTTCTGTCTGGATTAACTAGGAAAACCTACAGATTTGGACAAGAAACGAAAATTAATTAATAGTATCGTCTGATACAATATTGTATCAAATCGGGGACAACTATTCATCTTCCTATTCGTGTTCATCTTCAACTTGTTCATCTTCAACCTTTTTCAAATATGCAGATTTTTTTAATCTAGAGTCAAATACAAACAATCAAAATTAAAATTAAACTCACTACTCTCTTGTAAATTAAACTTAAATTAACAAGTCTCCATGTTAATTTAACCCAAAATCTTACTTTTCTTCATCTTCACCTCATAATCATCTCATCCTTCATCTTCAATCATTGTATAATACCCACTTTAATTTTTTTTTTTTTTACCCATATTCAATGCAATACCAAATAGAATTGTAGTATCCTTGGCTATCTCGACTAATTTCATTTCATAAATATATACTTTAACAATTTTTCAACATGTAGAAGATTCATTTGGGTGTTGGATTTAAAAATTTCCATGTTCATCTTGGTTAGAGGAGAAGATAAGAGAAAAAAATGAGGGAAGAGAGAGGTTGGATGTGAAAAAATGAGGTAGAGAGAGAAAGGTAAAAAAAAAGGGTTTTGTTACATCTAACAATAAAAGAAAAAAGGCAAAAGAAAATTAAATTTAAATAAATCCATCTGAAACATTTGAATGAAATTAAACTTTTGGGAATATTTTTTTTTTTTTTTAAATGGACCAATAAGGGATTGACACATCCATTGTATCAGATTCCACATACAACCATTGTATGTGTACCATTTTCCGGCAACAACATCTAATCCGAATTTAGTTAACTAGAAGTAAAAGAAAGGTAATTATATTGTAACGTTGTATATACCGCGCCAGAGACAAGATGACTTGGAACCATTTATATGGGATAGAGTTGGACATGTGTCATGTCATGCTTCATGTTGGCACAACATACGAGACGGTTGACTTAGCACGACCCGGGCACGATCCTCATGTTTTAGAGTGCCTCTGTGGGCCAATAGCGTGCCTCGTGTCGGTCTGTTGGTTCGCGCCAAGGCACAATCGAAAAGTGATCTTACAACTTGGTGTGCCACATGCCGTGCCGACCCGCTTGACCCTCGTGTCATGAATTGCTCGCCTGCGTGCCGTACGAAATGGCAACTCTAATATGGGGCGTGGCTTCATGCCCTGCCAAAAAATAAGTAGAATATTAGTTGCATTTGAAATTGACGATCTAATATCTACCCAAATTTGAAATGGCCCGATCTGATTCGAAGATGACTTAAACTTGATTTCCTCTGTTGACCCAAGAGTAATCATGATCTCATCTGAACCAAGTTGACCAATACATGAGTCCAATTTAGTTACTCCCCCATGTCTATATGATGTTTCACAATAAAATAACACGAAATTTTTTGTAGAAAGGAAGATGTGGTAGAAAATGAAAGTGAGTGGGTCACAAATCATTAGGACCACAAAAAACATTACAAATAAGGAAAGTAGAAGATCATTTAGAACTGACTCAAAATGGAAACAGGAACATCATTCAGAACGGGAGGGAATATTAGAATTTTTATAACTAAGATTTCTTATACAAAAAAAAAGGATCGATTTAAGGTAAAATTCGACAAAAAAAAATGTCGAGTATCTTTTTTTTAACTTATTGAGTAAACTCTTTTCTTTTCAATTCTGGGATACTATACTGTTGGGGTTTTTTCATTCATTTACTTCAAACTTTAGAATTGATACATATGTCATAACTCATAAGGTATGTGTGTAAGAACCACCTACTCATTGTTTGCGCTCTAAGTAATTGTGAAACAACCACTTCAACCTACCAGGCTGGTTCATGGCCTGGTACGAGCAACAATAATCATTTTATACTCCTAACCACCAAATTACCCCGCAAAATCATTTACATAAGAAGAATTTTTTTTACCAAAAGAAGTATACTCAATATGACTGATGCAGTCATACAAGGTTAATGGAATTGAAAAAAAGAAAAAATCGAGAGTTAGGACACGAAACTTCTAACCACCAAATTACCCAGCATAGTCAATTAAACTAAACCCATACATACCACACATCAGGAAAAGTTGTAAGTGTCATTTGGCGATTATATTAATAATAATACTCTCTTCATTTATGAATGATCTACGTGTTTTTTTTTTTTTTTTGGTCAATTCTAAATGATCTTCTACTTTCCTTATTTGTAATGTTTTTTGTGGTCCTAATAGTTTATGACCCACCAACTTTTATTTTCCACCACACCTTACTTTCTACAAAAAATTCCGTGATATTTCATTGTGGAACATCAAATAGAACAGGTGAAAGTGCTGTTCTTTAAATATAGAGATGTTTTGCCCTTGGGAAGTCTGAAAAGCCAATGACACTAAACAAAAAATATATAAAATGCTTAGAACTCTCAAATAGGTAGGTTAGGTTGGGTTCGTGTCGACAGGTAAATGGGGTCGAAGTACCTTAACCCAATTTGTTTATATAAACAGGTCAATATATCCAACCCTAGACCGATCTACTTAATTAACAAGTAGCTCGAGCACATGTATCAAACCATTTAACTTAAATTAAACATGGTCTTATTCGTATCAAATTGACATCCCAATGACCAATTTTTATTTACAACGAAAATTTTCCTAAAATTTGTCATCAAACTGATTATAATTTATAAGGAGGCATGGTATTAATTTATTCTTTACTTTTCAAATTTTGGGGTATACTCCCTCCGTCCCAGCTCAAACCCCATATTTCATTTTGGGACGTCTCACCTCAAACACCCCATCTATTTTGGGACACATTTCTCTCTCATATTTTTATTAAATTATCACATCATCTCTCACATTATCTCTCCTACTTTTATTAATCGGAAAATGCACGCGGTACCCCCGTACTTTGCAGCTTTGTATGCGGTACCCCTAAACTTCAACTTCCTGCACACGGTACCCCTGTACTTATGAATACTGCATAACATGCCCTATTTTATCTTTATGTTATAATTTCCGTTATCCCCCCATTCATAGAACATTAACTTGCCAATTTATTACCCCTTACACATAACTTTCCAATAATTAATTACTCATTATTCTATAATTATAAAACAATACCAAAAGCACCATTCTTTTTCACGCTCCTCCCTCCCCCCACGTTCCCACGTTTGCCAATTCAACCACCACCCTCACCGGCGGCAACTGCACCACGCTTCTCATGTCGCCGGTCACCGGCAATTACGGCCACCATGGTCCGCGACATTGCCACCGCCTTGTCCTCCCCAATTATCTCCTACTCTACTTTTTTCTCTCCTCTCGATTTTTCTATTTCCCCAATTTTTCTCACTTCTCCCACCAAGGAAGGGGACGACGACCAAGAAGGTGTGGTGGCAAAGCGAGGGGGATGAGGAAATCTCGTTTTACTGTTTGAGGGGGTAGGATTTTCCGAATTGGTGGGTGTGAGGGGATCGAACGGTGCTTGGGAGATGTCGATGGTGGTCCATCACTCCACGTTGAATTTGCGGTTGATGATAAGTATTGCGGTGGTGGTGGGTCGGAAAAGACTGGTCGTGTATGCAGGTGGCCGGGTATGGGAGGGTGGTACATGGTGGTAGACGGGTGGGGAGGAGAGGGGAGTAGAAAAGGGAGAGAACAGATAAAAGGAAAGGATGAGGGTTAGTTTTTTTTTTTTTTTTTTAACTAAAGTTAATTAAGTTCATATTATCATAGTAAGTAGTAAAAAGTTAACGGAAGTTAGTCAACTGTTAGGAAAAAGAGCATGTTGTGCGGTCTTTCAAAGTATAGGGGTACCATGTGCAGTAAGTTGAGGTGCAGGGGTATCGTGTGCAAAGCCCCAAAGTATAGGGGTACCGCGTGCATTTTCCGTTTATTAATCCTTACATTCTCTCTCCTTCTTTTTTCTAAAATTACCCCACTCAACTTACTATATCAATTTTTCTTATTCCACTAAAAATATCGCATGGGGCGTTTGAGCTGGGACGGAGGGAGCATGACATTTCCTAAAATTTGTCATCGAACTTATTATAAGGATGCAAAGTATAAATTTATTCGTTGCTTTTTAAAATTTGGGGTCTATGACAAATTTCATTATCACAAATGTCAGATATTTGGATTGTTGTGCCGGGTTCATATATTTTTTTAGTGCTAAACCCAAACCTACCCCCATTTGTATGATACTCCGTAATTTTTAGGTTTTTTAGTGACCTTGCCATTACAAATAAGAAAAGTAGAAGATCATTTAGAACTGATTCAAACAGGAAATAGGAACATCATTTAGAACTGGAGGGAGTATTTTGTTGGGAAATTTTCTAATATGCCCCTAAGGTTTCCGAAATTTTCAGGTATACCCCTCAGGTTACCGAGCTCTCCAACGTGCTCCTGAGGTTTGCAAAATCACGTTTTTTGAGTTTTTTCACTAACGGCGTCTAACACCGTTAGACTCTTTAGTGAGTTTGACTATTTTAAAACAAATTAACCCTTAATTACAAATCAATTAAAAAAATAAAATAAAAATAAAAACCAAACCTATATTCTCTCTCCTCCCCATTCCCCCACCCATGAGCCACCCTTGCTCCGCCCCTCCCCTACCCTCGCCCATCTCCACCACCACCACTACATGCGCCACCAATCACGCAAGGTATTTCTACCCCCTTACTTGTCTGCACCTCTGATCATTCAAATTATTTTCGTGATTTGGTCTGATTTGATTTGATTTTGTCGTCAGGGGGAGTGTTTAAGAATTTGAGATAGAGGTCGCATACTGATTTAGCTGCTAAAGAAGATAAGATGAGTAGTTTACCAGATGATCTGATAACCTAAATACTTGGTTTTCTACCAACCAAAGATGCTGCTGCCTTTAGTTTCACTTCCAAAAAAATGAGGAGTCTCTTCCTTGGTTACCTATTCTCGACTTTGATGCTTCCCTTATTAATCATTGCTCAACCCAACCCCACCTAACCCAACGTTTCCCGGCCTTTAAGACATTTGTACAGACCGTACTCGAAGCTTCCCTATCTCCAAAACTTGACACCTTCTGGCTTAGATTTGGTAAAGACTTGCGAAGATCATTACAGGGGTGTTTTTATCTTTTACTCTGTAAGTCAGTCTGTTTTACTGAGGTAAATCTGTCTCAGCTTAATCGATTGGTGGCGCTTGTGGTGGTGGTGGTGGAGATGGGCGAGGGTGGGGCGAGGTGGCTCGTGGGTGGGGGAATGGGGAGGAGAGAGAATATGGGTTTGGTTTTTATTTTATTTTAGATTGATTTGTAATTAAGGGTCAATTTGTTTGAGTCTAACGGTGTTAAACGTCGTTAGTGAAAAAACTCAAAAAACGTGATTTTGCAAACCTCAGGGGCACGTTGGAGAGCTCAATAACCTGAGGGGTATACCTGAAAATTTCGGGAACCTCAAGGGTATATTGGAAAATTTCCCTATTTTGTTTGGTTCATTAGTACTCCGTGATTGAAAAACGCTTAATTCTGTGTTTAACGTTTGTGTGCATTTACACTAGTGTTGCGGACTCGCAAATACCGAGCATTTTATCCTTGGTTAACCAGGATATACAAGAACCCCCATCTTCCTGCTGCTGCTAAAAAAGAGAAGAAGAATGAGCAGGACACTCGTATCTCATCTCCTCGCTCTCCCTAACTCATCTCCTCGCTTCACTGCTTCTCTGTACTCTCTCTCTCTCTTTCTCTCTCCTCTTTCTTGTAATGTTCCAATTTTGTTGCGTAATCTTGAAGCTCAATGAATATTCAATCATATGCAGGTCTTCTGGTCAGATATTCAAGCGTAATTCTCAATGCGCTTTCCGTTGCTTATCCACCTCCGCCGCCGCTCCTCAGTCCGAAGCCTCTCCGCCGCCGCCGTCTCCCGTCAAGTAATTTTCCGCCATTTCTGTGTAGATATCATAATTATTTCTTAATTTTTGTTAATCGGTTTATTGTATGATTAGGTTTACTCAATTTAGTTTCTCTCGCATTATCATTTTTCGTCAATGTTTGACGTAAAATTGAAGTAATCATAATGTCGGAATTTTAATTGTGATTAAGCAAATTGTTTCTAGTTGAACCCTTACTGAATAGTAACAACCAATGCAGCTTCAGTTTGATAGAAATTATGTGTGTTGCGATTGAACTGCGAGGTTACGTATTGTCGATATCGCTTTTTTTTGCATTTGATTAGTGATAAATTTCAATTGATATCGAGCCGAATAGATAGGGAATTAGGGATGTTGAAACTAGTGAGATTAATTGAACTCTACGAGTAACTAAGAAGCTCAATTTAGTATCTACTTGTTCTAGACTTATGTTGGGAGTTTGGAGGGTAAGATTTTACGACACCATAGAAGATTACTTTGGTTAGATTGAGGGAAATGTGCAACTTTATGCTGAAGTCTTGGGGGTTTTCGTTATGTGGTAAGTTGAGAATTTGAGATGATTTAGCGAGGGTTTTGTCAGCTTCTGTTGAAGCCTGTGAAGTGAATTCCCGATATATTACTAAATTGACTTGGTGTTCGATAACTACTACTGATAATTGGTTAGCCTCTCTTATAATCAAGGGCAATATGGCTTCTGCCTATTGTTGTTAACTCAGTGCCTCTAAAGTGAGGTATCAGAGCCAATTCAAATGCTCATGACGGTCTTCATATTGTGCTATAGAGTGCTTCATAGTGTTTTTTCTAGTTGACTATTCTTAAGCAAACTTATTAGAATGGGATAAGCGAGCTTGATTATGACTGATTTACAGGAAGCGAGTTGTTTCAGGGGTCCAGCCAACCGGAGCTTTACATCTTGGGAACTATCTTGGGGCAATTAAAAATTGGGTCTCGCTTCAGGTTGGTCTTGACTTATCATTAGCAAACTCCCATATTTACTGCTCTCTTTTTCTTTTTCGGTTTACCTTTCGTGGAGATGTTGGAAATGTTAAACAAAGGCTAGAATATTATAATACTTTTTATAGATACCCAAGTTTGTTCCGAACAACCATAAAGTACAAAGTATCGGTCCCTTCTCAGGGTATCTCCATACTGACTTTTGATATCTAACGCAATACTTCCTTTCTAGATGACACTTAACTTCCCTGCCTTGATTATCTGGGCAGTTCCAACGATAGGGAGACTTACTATTTGTAATAAGTCTCTAGTTACGAGCTCTTTGTTTACTTTCATATTTACCACTAATTAAGAGAAGCACACAAGAAAGCCTCTTTTAAGTATTTTTTTAGCATATTCTCTAGCATTAGGCTCTACTTCCAAATGTCTTGGCAAAGCCTTGAATGACTCTACTGACACATTTGCCTACTTTGCTTGCAGGATACCTATGAAACACTGTTCTTTATTGTCGATCTACATGCGGTATATTTTTGACACATCTATTTCAGATTATGCATAATATTTGCGTTGTAGGATGTGATATCTTCACTGAACTAACAACTGGATCCAGGGGACACTCATCGATAGGTTTTCAATGATGACAATAACATGACAGAGAAGCATTAATTTTGAAAATGAATCGGAATCACTTAAAAGATCCATTTTTGGATGGATATTGATGAAAAACTTTAATCTTTAAAGTTTAAAGTGAAGACATGTCAAATTCTGGTTATCACCTGAATTATAATAGAACTACAATTGGATGCAGGGGACACTCATGCATAGGTTATAAAAAACGAAAAAAAAAAAAAGAACCATGACAAAGCAGCATTAAACTTTTGAAAATAAATCATAATCACTTCAAAGATCCATTATCGGATGGACATTGATGAAAAGCTCTAATTTAAAGATTAGCGAAGACACGTCAAATTTTGGTTTATCACCTGAAATTAGAATAAAGTGATTGGGTTACTGTTGAATATTTAGGAAACACAAATCTTGCAAGAATTAACACTATAGGGTCATGTAAAGCATTTCGTGCCTATCGCCATTCACTAAGCAGTTTCTTAGACATGATGATACTCTATTTTGTATCCACCTTTTACAAAGCAAGCATATTTCTATTGCTTGCAGATAACGTTGCCATATGAAACTCCGCAATTAGCCAAAGCAACTAGGGATACAGCTGCTATTTACCTGGCATGCGGTATCGATACTTCCAAGGTAAGATCACTGTTTACTTGTAAAGTTCACTTATAAATTTGTGTTGTTTCTCAAAATCATACATCTTCTTGGCTTTGAGATGCAGGCCTCAGTTTTTGTACAGTCGCATGTTCGAGCCCATGTGGAACTCATGTGGCTACTCAGTTCTACCACACCAATTGGTTGGCTGAACAAAATGATACAGTTCAAAGAGAAATCACGCAAATCGGTATGTTATTTCGTCTGGCTATTACCTTTTCTTATTGTAGGGGGCTTGAGTATGTTGACATTTTGAAACGGGTAGTGCTTACGGGGTACTGTTGTGTGGTTTATTCCCCCTAGGGAGATAGCTTACGGTTATCCTCTCTGCCTTCCATTATATTCCTATTTTCATTAAGTTTCCCCATGGGAGTTGCTGATTGGATGCAGAAGATGATGAGGACTAGTTTAGGTCCGGAACAGAGAAACCAGTAAGAGATCCGAAGCATTTCTCAGTTAGGGTGTGCTTAGTAAAACCAAAGGCCGAGCTTTGGCTGATTGTACATAAATGTGGCTTTTGCTGGAAAAGCTTGTAATTACACTATCAGAGCCTACATACTGGTCCACACATTCTTTTACACTATGAAGCGATGTGTACTGTAATTTGTTTTCAATTCATCACAAAGCTACTTTCACATATAATAGTCCTGTTTTTTTTTTTTTTATTATTTTTTTTTTGAGTCGACTATAATTCTCATAGCATTAGTCTCTATGTTTGGTCAATCGAGAGTCTTTGTTCCTGAAGGCTGGCTGAGTAGTTTCTTATCTCTCCTTGAAGTGCACCGTTCATGGTTATATTCATGGCATGTCAAAACTCTTACTTAATTTGGGTCATCTACAGGGAGATGAAAATGTTGGGGTTGCACTATTGACATATCCTGTTCTCATGGCTTCTGACATCCTCTTATATCAGGTTCAGTTTCCTTTTCCCTTTTTATATTATTAATATCTTGGTGGTATGCATGTTTATTTGTGGTGGATTTTGCTAAGATCTCTACGGCAGTCAAATGTACTGGCTATAGCATGTAAGATTGGGCTTTCATATTTAAAAGATGTACTAGCTAAGTGGCTATAGTATGTAATAATGGAGAAAATTTGAAGAGAGTACATTCAGTTGAACAGTTCCCACTGCTCCGGTCCTTTTAGATTTTCTCTCTTGTGGTTGTGAATCTGCGAGAATTTACATTCCCTATTTTTAGTATTACTAGAGTTTACTCCGTTCCTTTAAACAATATCTGACACTTGTGGCTTCTCCTTTATTTCGACTACATTCTGTACTGCATTTCTTTTGAACATCTTGTTCAAGTATGTTATGATTTTATAATATTTTAATATTTAACAGCCCTAGAGCTGAGTCTCCCAGCTATTTGCCTGAACATGCATAATTCTTATGCTATGGCAGCCTGCCTTTGCAGTCCGATTTTGTACCAGTTGGAGATGATCAGAAGCAGCATATGGAGCTGACGCGACAACTGGCTGAACGTGTTAATAATTTATATGGAGGAAGGAAGTGGAAGAAAATGGGAGGGTAACATTATCTACTTTTAGTTAGCATCTCTCTTTAAATCACTATGGTAAATTAATACACTGATAAAATGCATATATTGGTTGTAGGAGAGGAGGCTCAATTTTCAAGGTGAATTATATGCTTTCAAGTTTGGCTTCTGTCCTCATCTGATGGTTGAGCAACTTATCAATGCTATGTTTTCTGTGACCTTATTTTTTATGCAGATACCTGAGCCTCTTATTTCCCCAGCTGGAGCTCGAGTGATGTCTTTGACAGATGGTCTCTCGAAGGTGATAGTCCTTCACTTTTATTCGAACTAGTTCTCAGATCAAGTCCATGCCAAACTAGAATTAGAGATGTTAATTTCCTGTGTGGCATGCTGGTGGGATCATTAGTTGTTTCTCATCCTTATCTATGGCCTCAACACCACTTTGTTCCCTGATTTCTCATCTCTCCCTATGAAAGAGAAAAAGTTTCAGACTTGACTTGTTCGTAATATTGGCTCCACTCTACATATCTGCTCATGTTAGTTACTGTTCAAGTCCTTCAGTTCAAAACTTCTGCAAGCCTAAGAGTGTTGCTAACCTTCTGCTTGTTCTTTTAGAGCAGCTTTTTTTTTTTTTTTTTTTTTTTTTTTTTTTTTTTTTTGTGAATAATAATGTGGCTCTAAATACCTGCTAAGCTGATTTAATTGGTTATTGAATGAATGTTAGGGTCAAAACGGATACAAAATAATTAGTTTGATCCTGCTTCTGTAATATGTCTGTTACATTCTTAATACGGGTTGGAGCAATCTGATATGTACCCATGTCAGGATGTCATACTTGGGAGTTTGTGATAAGTTCCTGTTTTTGGCGTAAAACGTGGTCCAAGTCTCCTGCAAGTCTCCAAGTGCCAAATATGGACATAGGTTTTTGTGAGAAAATGAGGAGTTGGAGTAGCATAGTTGTCCAAAAAAACTCTAGTAATTTGATCCCTATGCCCTACTATAACAATATTACCACAGTGCCTGAATGGTTCTCATCTTTGACAGGGTAGGGGCGGTGGTTGCATATACGTAACCTTAGAGCTGTTTTGATATATAATAAAATTTGTGTTGAGCGGTTGCTACTTCAAGAAAAGAAGGCCCCATAGTCTAGTAAGCCATTTTGCTTTTTTTTTTTTTTTCATCATATCCCAAACCCAAAGAAGTGTAATTTTTGGCTCCATTCGAAATTGAAATCAGTCATTTGATCTCTATATACCAACTTGTTTTTCTATCATTACCTTGGTTAATTTGTGTTTCTTAGGATCATATACAATACCCTTGGTACAGTAACAAACTTTTTTGCAAATGCCATGCATTTACATATAATAAGAATGTAGCGTATTTTATGTTATCTGTAATGTTTGCTGTTCTCGAGGCATCGGAATGTTGCGTGAAGTTTAATCGCTTTACCTCAAACCTGGCCCAGGTCCAATTTACTTCTTTATTTCAATCTTTTGTTCTGCTTTAGCATTATCAGATCTATATGCCAGTTAACGGTGAAGTATTTGATCTCTGTATTGGTGCTTTCATGTTGGCAACTAACTTGTTTGAAAGGGATCCATGCATCAGATGTCCTTTTGCCACATTTTGGCCTGACTAAAACGGCGCTTGCTTTAATGCTGTTGTAGTACTGGGCTACAAGTGACTGAGTTATTCTTATCTATTCAAATGTTGGCATGAACTAATTCAAACAACGGTCAATCTGCTCATTGCAATTCAAACTTGTCGTGCTTTTACCATGAAAGAAATTAACTGTTCTGGTGCATTGTCACATCTTTTTTGTAGATGTCAAAGTCTGCGCCCTCTGATCAATCTCGAATCAACCTACTGGATTCTAAGGATGTGAGTAGAGATTACCTTTTTGATAATCTTAACTGTTTCGTGATGCATGTGGATATAACATCCGGTTCATTCGAGTAAACAATTATTATTGTTCATCAACTTATGTAAGTCATCTGTTAACATCTTCCATTGAAAAAAGGTCCATGGATTGACTCCATCCACGTGATGTTCTCAAGTTACATCAAGTGATATTCTACTTCCAATAGTTTCTTGAAGATGAGTATTAATTAATACTTGCACCTGGTATCTCTGACTTTCTGAGCTCATGGGCCATTCCTGCATGCTGAGCAACCGAGCTGTTCGGCGAGGTTTTTTGAAGCTAATTGGTTAGGGAATTCAGAAGTGATACTGACTTACTGAGTGCAAACTTTTTGTATTTTTCTCCCCACCCCACATCCCTCCGCTGGTTCCCTCTTTTTCCATGCATCGTCATCCTATATGGTCATCATTATGTGGGCTTTAATTCTAGCAGAATTTTTTCGATCCATGTGGAGGGCTTAATTTGACTTTTATTGGATTTTTTGTTTGGTTTTCTAATGATTTTCCTATTTCTTCGTCTCTCAAACTTTTTGTTCTTTATCATTTGTAAAAAAGGTTCATACCTTTTTCACTTGTTTTATTACTTTTTATTTATTTATTAATTTTCTTTTCGTTTGATGGTTTTTTAAAACTTGCGTTAAACGTGTTCCAATACTTTTTAAACTTGTTCACAATGATCTTTGACTTTTATGACCTACGTGAGACGGTTACAAATAACGATTCATGTTAGCCGACCCCAAATTACTTTGAGAATAAGGCTTGGTGGTTGTTGTTGTTGTTGTTATAGTTTGTGTGAAAGAGGGCGAGCATTGGGGCACCGGTTAAGGTGTTGCTTTGTGATCGATAGGTCATGGGTTCAAGTCCTGGGAGTAGCCTCTTGTCCAAAATGACAAGGGAAGGCTTGCATCCTATATACCGTTGTGGTGGGACCCTTCCCCGGATCGTCCCCTCGCGCGATGCCAATGTGCACAGGGCTGCCCCTTTATTATTGTTCATTTGAAAAACTTCCCTGTTTAAGGATCTCTTAATAATATACCAAAAAACAAAGAACGAAAAAGAATAATTCATATCTGTCAGAAAAGAAATAATGCTGATCACAATTAAGGTGCATTTGGTTCTGTTGTGTGCAAAACCTTTTTGAGTTTGAGTTTTGGCTATCGTTCTGATTTTGTTGCAATGTTGTTTATTTGCCTTATACAGGTTATTACTAACAAGATCAAACGTTGCAAAACCGATTCATTTGTAGGGTTAGTTCTTGGTTATGCATACACAAAGTTTCATTATACTAGCCATAAAAAAAAAAAAGTGTCCGTATACTACTTAGTGATCATTCGGCCATGCAGAAAAGACATTACTCATTCCGTATCCTATAATGCAGGTTGGAGTTTGACAATCCTGACAGACCTGAGTGCAATAACCTTCTCTCAGTTTATCAGCTTGTATCAGGCAAGACAAAAGAGGTAACATGAACTTTACGCCAGGATAATTTAACTTGCAATTTAAAATCTTTAATTAAAGAATGGATATCATGTTTACTTTTCTAGTTACCAGTTACCGCACAATAACTAACTTGATTTGAATACTATATTGTCTTTTTAATAAAATATTATGTTCTGTCACAGGAAGTTGCCCAAGAATGCCAAGATATGAGCTGGGGAGCATTTAAACCTCTCTTAACAGATGCTGTGATCAATCATCTACAACCCATCCAGGTAAGTGTGTCCCCTTCAGATTGATTTACCCACTTTCATTCTTCTCTAATGATGGTATCAATAATTGTACTGCTCTGGAAGATAACTTTGAAATTGACATTTCCTTGTACTTGCAAATGATAAACCAAAGCTCCCCCCCCCTCCCCCCTCTCTTGTATCCTATCGTCTGATAAGTTAGGTGACAAGCTGGCTAGAAGGGTAACCTGACTTAGTACGCAAGCGACTTTGTACGCTTGAAGCGTACTTCTTACCAATGTAAATAAAAAATGACAAATTTTTTTTCTTTGTTTTTGTTTTGTGATTTGGTCTAGAAGAGGAGAGAATCAAGTTAATGCAGATAATTAACCTATGGCCTCAGTTAACTAGGAAGAATTTAGTTGGTGAGACTGTGAGAGGATGAGGATTAAGGTTGACCTTGTGAGTGCTATACTGCTATGTTCGACGGAGCCAAAGACTAATTATTCCTTTAGCTTTTCGAAATGGCTCACAAGTTGTATGCGCTTCTTGTATTGTAAAGTAGCAGTCACTCTTCCGTAAGCAACCTCTTCATGTTTTTTCGATGTGGGGTAAGGCTTGCGTACATTCCACCCCCCTCTTTGCCTTTGAGGCATTGGGGGGGGGGGGTAATGTTGTTGGTAGGATATATTAATCTAATGAGCTAAAGTATGTCGGAAATAATCTGGAGCCATACGCAATCGCAAATGAAGCCAGCAAACGCATTTGTACTGTCATGTGTGTTCTTTTCCAATTGTTTCGGTGCACTGACTGCACTTGAAGTCTTTCTTATCAGATTGTTATTTTTTGTTCATGTGTAGATGCGTTACGAAGAAATTATGTCTGAACCCGCCTACTTGGATGAGATCCTGGCCCAAGGTGCTGAAAGAGCTACAGAGATAGCAGATGCAACTCTAAATAATGTTTATCAAGCTATGGGGTTTCTTCGATGCTGATCATAGTCGTATACTCTTCATGTCTACGCAACTTTCAGCAGACCTGATGAGTACAACATACTTGAAAGTTCGATAGAACGAACTGTAAACTAATTTTGGCAACCCACAGGATTTTGGGCAGTCTTCACTCTTTTGAAGGAAAACAGCAATGAGTTTCTTGTATTTATCTTTCTAGTGAATGGGAATTTATTCTTTTGTTAATTACGGGAGGAGTATCTCTATCATTGGTTATGCACTTGTTAACAATTTGATCAAAGGATGTACATGTACATTAACTTTTGGGTGATTCAGTAAGACAGTGATTCAGCGCGGTTTACCAAAATTTTACTCGAAATCAAAATGCGATCCTCCATTTTACCTAAGGGTGATTCTCCATGTTACTGTTGCAAGGTTTTGTCTGCAGGCATTGAACTGAGCTTTGTGCAGCAACAGACCGAAGCAAGCATTTTCCGAAACACAAATACCTCCTATGGCGTCTTGGTTGCTTGGCTGACATTTCTCAAGGACAGTGTACTCCCATAGTCCCATATATACAGGCATGTTGAACCAGAAAGACGAAGCACGCGCTCGTGATCAGCGCATACAAACCAATCTTGCGAGCTTAAGTCCAGGGAGCGCTGATGCAAGGCATTCGGTTGATTAATATTGCTCATTTTGTTTGAGAATCCAAACTTCGTGCAACATAAGTTAACCATTTGGTATCATATCTTCATTCTCTTCCAAATTCGACAAGATAAAGATTTGCTCCAATGTTTTGTATATTTCTTCTGACCGCGGATGGGAACTATCTGCAACTGAAAAGTCATGGAACTCACCCTCCAACTCTATCGAGCTACGGCCTTGAGTCTTCCTAACGCCTTTTTCTCTCATCAAATTTCGAACTGAACTCACGTCTTCCCACCTTCTCTCCCTCGAGCATAGATTGGCAAGAAGTACATATGTACCACTATCCTCTGGATCAAGACCAACCAACTTCTCAGCAGCAAGTTTCCCTAGATCAGCATTTCCATGCATCCTACACGCATTAAGCAACGCACCCCATGAAGCTTCATCAGGCTCCATTGGCATCCTCATTATCATGTCGTAGGCTTCACCTAGCAATCCTACACGACCCAGTAAATCGATCATGCAAGCATAATGTTCCACCTTGGGAACCAGCCCATAAATCTGTTCCATATCTGTGAAGTATTTACGCCCTCTGGCAACTAAACCAGCGTGACTACAAGCTGAAAGGATACCAACATAAGTGATATGATCAGGCTGGACTCCCTGCTCTATTGCTCGGTCAAAGAGGGTTAAGGCCTCGTTTGCCTTCCCATGATCTGCATACCCAACAATCATAGAATTCCATGTTACCAAATCCCTCTGTGGCAATTCAATGAAAAGTTCCTCAGCCCTGTCAATTCGGCCACACTTTCCATACATGTCTATCAAAGCATTTCCCAAAGACACAGTGAGTTCTATTCGATTTTGGCCAATATAGTGATGGTGAATCCATTGACCCAAATCCAAGCAACTAGATTGAGCACAAGCAGAAAGAACACTAACAAAAGTTGCCTCAATGGGTACTAATCCACCCTCCACCATAGCCTGAAACAATTCCAACGCGTCTTTTGGCTGATTGTTTTGCGAATAGCCAGCAATCATCGCATTCCATGACACCACATTCTTATTAGGCATCTCATCAAAGTACTTCCTAGCTAATTCTAACTCTCCATGTTTTGCACAACCATTCACCATACTAGTCCACGAAAACACATCTCTACGTTCCATGAGGTCGAAAATCTTTCTTGCAATCATCAAACTACCACATTTGACATACATATCCAACATGGCATTCATCAAATTCAAAGTACAATTAACATCAGCTTTCTCTATATAACTATGTATTCTCCTTCCCAAGTTCAAATCCCCCTTATGCGCACAAGCCGAGAGCAATGTGATCATAGTAACCTCATTCGGCACCACCTCACCACACACCATCAAACCGAAAAGTCTCAAACCCGCATCTGGAGCACCCCTCTGCACATACCCATCAATCATAGCAGTCCAAGTCACAACATCTCTCTCAGAACATTCATCAAACACTTGGCGCGCAAGACCCAAACACCCATCATTTGCATAGAAATGAACCAACCCATTTCCCACCAACAAATTCCCTCCAAAACCCATCTTCCACACTAAACAATGAACACCTCTCCCCTCTCGAAAACCCGAAACACCCGCAAACGCCTTAAGCGTAAACACGAAGCTTCTCCCATCCATTTCAACCCCATCCCTAACCATTCTCCGGAAAAACGACACACCCATAACGTAATTTCCAGCTCTAACAAAACCCTTAATCATTGTATTCCAAATGTAAACATTACGCCACAAAACTTGCTCAAAAAACAAATGGGCATAATTGATATCACCTTGGTCAGATAATGCGCAAAATGCTATAACTCTACTTATCGGAAAGACGTGAAAGATGAGACCTTTACGCGTCATTTGAGCTTGAATTTGCTTGAGTTGTGACATTGAGCTGCAATTTTGCATTAAAAGGAGAATTGGGTTTGTGATGATGAGGTTGGAAGTGCTTGTGTTCCATGTGTTGGGTAATGTAGAGTGATTGTGAAGCTGGAAATTGAGTAAACAAAGGTGGGATCTTGGAGAGAGATTGGAGCGAGAGTTGAGAAGTAGATGAGAAAGGAGTGAGCTTTTCATGTCAATGTGGGTGATGGGGGTAAAAATGGCACTTTAAAAAACAGAGCACTGGACTTCAAAAACTTGAATGAGGTGGAAATTAAATTGTTGAAGAAGATTGTTACGGAGTACTCCGTATTTTGAAGATTATTTTGTTGTACTCCGTAAGTACTATCGAAATCGGCATAAAAAAATCCATAATTATTCTCTTCACACGAATTTTTCATCATCATTAATTAACTTTTAAATACTCCGTGTAAAAAGCTAGATTATTAGGGAGTAGTGTTTAAGAAAACACAATAAATTGATGAAAATTGAGAAATAAATACTCCGTAAACTTTAATTTCATGTCATAGTATAAAAAGCTACATTTACGGGGTAAAAAGTGACAAACTTGAAAGTGGCAAATTGTCGAGTAAGGAAACTATGCATATGTTCAGACGGAAATGTGTAAAAAGAAAAGGCAATGGGACGTGAGTATGAAGTCAATTATATTATGCATATACTAGTTTTTACATACGTGCAATTTTAGAAAAAAAAAAAAACAACGTGACGTGAGTAGGATGTCAATTATTAGGCATATGGAGTACTAGTTTTTATACCCGTTCATATTTTTGCCTGTTTTATAAGGTAATATAAAGTTACGTATATATTGCATGTAACTAAAATAACGTAAGCAAACACTACTATCTAAAAGTTCTTAATATTAACTCGATCAACATGTACAATTGCATGCCCATTGTTGATAATTCTACTCCACAATTAAAAAAAAAAAAAAGACAATTGATGAAGGTACATATACACCGTATACAACATGCATGTATGTGTCCGTCTTTTTTTTATCGGTAAGCGGATAAAAAAAGGCACTAATATATCCATCTATCATCAATTGAAAACTATTGTACATAATAAAAGCTTGCAAATAATTTTGCTACTATTTCCCATTGAGTTCGTGGGTTTTGTTTCTTTTGTTGGATTTTGATTTCTTCTTTGTTGTTCATGGATGATGTTATGTGATACTAATAATTTTGATTCTCCAGCACCCTTGGGTAAGTGATGAAGATGGAGGAAAGTGCATTGATTTGGGGAAAATATGGACAAAGTTCGAGTCCTAAAAAGGGTATTAACTCATCACATGTTCACATTAGCTATTTTCTTTTTTAATTAACAATTTTTGCCTAGTCCCACTTTGTAACAGCCCGAACCACCGTCCGTCGCAATACAACCCAATAGGATGGGTAGTCACCTCTTGGCTCATAAATCCTCATTTGGGCTTAAAAGGTGAAGACCTTGTTGTTAGTATGATGATAAGAATTTATTATAAACTGATCATATGAGCTTTAGTTTCCCAATGTGAGACTAACCAACTCCACAAATTACTTTCCAAATTCCGTAGTGTTACAAACTCCCCCACTTAGAGAACACAACGTCCTCGTTGTGCCTCGTCCAAACCATACCAACATCAACATAGGTCCAAGATCTCCCCCGCTAGACGGCTAGTCTGGGCCTCGCCCCAGCACCCAGCACGCGGTCACAAGGTTGCTCTAATACCATCCGTAACAGCCTGAACCACCGTCCGTCGCAACACAACCCAATAGGATGGGTAGTCACCTGTTGGCCCATAAATCCTCACTTGGGTTTAAAAGGTGAGGACTTTGTTGTTAGTATGATGGTAGGAATCTATTGTAAACTGATCATATGAGCTTTAATTTCCCAATGTAGGACAGATCAACTCCATAAACCACTTTCCAAATTCCGTAATGTTACACACTTTACCAATAGAGCTGGCCCTAACAACCTGCATCGTCCCGACCCGAGTCTGGTCAAATATTAGCTCAACCCAATCCGACCCTAACTTACCTAACACTGTTTGAAGTAGGGTTGAGTTTTTTAAACCATAACCTTGGTAAAACCGTGGTCAAACACTCTAACCCTGGTTTCTTGTTTAAAAGAACTAGCCATTTAACACCCCCAACCCACCCCAACGGCTACTTATTTAAAAAAAAAAAAAAAGTTTTTAATTATTTTTTAGAATGAAAAAATTATAGCCCGAATATCGACGACCAACCCTAACTCGCCCTGACCCCGGTCAAACCCTGTCAGAGTCCGACAAAACCCTATAGGGTTGGGTCAAGGTTGGACTTCCAACCCTGACCCTGAGGGTAGGGCCGATTTTCCAACCTTGGCTCAAACGAGCTCGGCTCAACCAGGCCCGTGGCTAGCTCTGCTTACCGGCTACCAACTTACCATCATCTATGAAAGGGGGAATTGGGAAAAGTGTAAATAGTACAAAAATTAACATCTTCGACCTACTACGAATTTGAGCATACTTATTTTGTTTTAAATCGTGTATCAATCAAATCTAAAATTGAAAATTTTCAAACAACTACATTACTCTAGTGCATCAAAAGCTCACGCCTATGAAAAAATAAAGGCGGGACAGATGTCTGGAAACATATTGGCAAATACTCCCTCTATTCGCCTATAAACTTCCTACTTTCTATTTTGGGGTGTTCATATTTAAATTTTCTATTTAGAATCTTTCCTTATTTGTACTCGTGAAGACCAAAACACCCCTACTTTATTAATTTTTTTATTGAAAAAGCAAGTGGAGCATACTCCTATGTTGTAAACTTACACCAAGTGGACCCTAAAACTCATTTTTATCATATTTTTTTTTAAAATTGTGTTCCACTTGTACGCGTCTTATAGGCGAACGGAGGGAGGACATCGTAGAAAAGACAAAAAAAAAAAGAGGCAGGTGACATGGGCTGTGGGTCATCATAGCCAAATCATCCCAATGTGAAAACATTATCCTATCTTTTGAGCCTCAAGTCTTGCTGCTTGACATAAATTCTTTGGCCAAAACTTTCCCTCTGAATTCTCATGGATGACATTCAATCTCCATTTTTAACATGTTCCATACTTTCACAACTATGCCACTTACAATCCCAAATCATCCACCTTTAGTCCCTACTCACAAGAAAATCAAAGCATTTGTTCAGACTGTTCCAAATATGATCACCACTCATTTCCTAGTATAACCAAAGGTATAACCATGCTTTGATTATAAGCACCATACTAGTTTTTTCTCGTGTTAGTCGACCCTAGATCAATTTTGCGACTAAGGCTTTTGTCGTTGTTGTCGTCGTTGCTGCCAACATATTTATAGCTCATAGCTGTATGGGTGGCATAAAAATGTGAGTAAAAGATGATAAGGCTACCAACACTACATCAGCTACAACTGTTCTTGCCACAAGAAGATTGCCCACATAATCCATACACACACATCAGGTTGAGAGAGCAAGAATGTGTGTCTTTGTTGAGAAAATGCAAATCCATGGAAAATTTGAAGCAAGTTCATGGCAAAATGCTGAAGTTAGGACTATTTTGCAACTCTTTTTTTGTTGGTACATTTATAGCAACTTGTGCCCTTTCGAATTGGGGCGACATGGATTATGCATCTTCAGTCTTTATCAACAATGATGATCCTGATGCATTTCAGTTCAATACTATGATTAGAGGACATACCAAATTTGGAAGTTTTCAAGCAGCTCTTAACCTTTTTACTGTGATGCTTGAAAGTGAAGTTTTGCCTGATAATTTTACATACCCTTTTGTTCTAAAGTGCTGTGCTAGTCTGGATTTGATGGAGCTAGGGAGGCAGGTTCATGGGCAGGTCCATAAATTTGGATTGCGAGGCGAAACTTTTGTGCAGAACAGTTTGATCAACATGTATGGGAAGTGTAGAAACATCAGAGATTCCTGTGCTGTTTTTGAAGAAATGGAGCAGAGAACTGCTGCTTCTTGGAGTGCATCTGTCGCGGCCCATACTAATTTGGGTATGTGGTGGGAGTGCCTGGAGGTTTTTCGACTTATGATGGGAGAGGGCAGATTGAGAGCTGAAGAGAGCATTTTGGTAAGTGTTCTTTCTGCCTGTACTCATTTGGGTGCCCTTGATTCAGGGAAGTCGATACATGGGTATTTACTGAGGAACTTTAGTGGCCTAAATGTCATGGTAGACACTTCTCTGATAGACATGTACATAAAATGTGGGTCTGTAGAAAAGGGCCTGACTGTCTTAAACAGGATGAGCGCGAAGAACCAGTGGTCTTACAGTGCAATGATCTCAGGCCTCGCGATCCATGGGCATGGAAAAGCAGCTGTATTGTTGTTTTCTGAAATGCTTGAGCAAGGAATTAAGCCAGATGGTGTTCTGTATTTGGGTGTGCTAAGTGCGTGCAGACATGCCGGTCTGGTTAATATGGGTATCGAGATTTTCAACAAGATGAAGCTTGAGCATCAGATTCAACCAACAATACAGCATTATGGCTGCATGTTGGATCTGCTAAGCCGGGCTGCTATGTTTGATGAAGCCATGAATCTGATTGAAAACATGCCTGTGGCACCTAATGATGTGATGTGGCGAACTCTTTTGTGTGCGGCTGCAGATCATCAGAATCTGGAAGTAGGTGAGCTAGCAGCAAAAAAACTAATGCAACTCGGCTCTGCAGACAGCGCAGGGGACTATGTAATGATATCCAATATGTATGCACAGGCGCAGAAATGGACAGATGCAGCAACTGCTAGAACTGTGATGACTGATAAGGGCCTGGATCAAGTTGCAGGGATTAGTATGGTAGAGGTAAAAAGAAAGTCTTACAGCTTTGTTTCACAAGACAAGTCGCATCGCAACTGGAAAGACATATATGAGATGATCCACCAGATGGAATGGCAACTGAAGTTTGAAGGGTACATCCCTGAAATATCAGAAGTCCTGCACAATGTAGATGCTGAAGAAAAAAGACAACGGTTGAAATATCAGGGTCAAAAGTTGGCATTAGCCTTTGCACTTCTACATACACCTCAAGGTACGCCAATCAGAATAGTTAGGAATGTCAGGATGTGTAAAGATACTCACACATACACTAAGTTTATTTCAGTAATCTATAACCGTGAAATTACTGTAAGGGATCGAAATCGATTCCACCTTTTCAAAGATGGAACTTGCTCTTGTAGAGATTACTGGTAAGAATGTTCACATTCATACAGTTGGTCATCCGCTTTACAATCCTCATTCTTGCCCCGAATCCTGAGGAAGGATGAACATCAAAAGTATTCAACAGCGGACACTGTTTCCAACTGCTGTTTTTCGCCTTTTCAAGAAGAGAGAACCCCAAATTTCAACGATGGGACACATATATGAAGCTGGAGGAGATATGATGCCTGGTTAATCACCTAAAAGCTGGGGCCAAATACACTAAACAAGGTGATATACATAATGCAGGTGCGAATAGAAGAGCCGGGGTCAGAAGAGGAGACAGAACAGACAATCCAGGGTCCGAAATGGTACAGGGAATACAGTCGCGGTCTCTAAGACATTACAGGTCTCAAATGCGGCAAACTAAAAAGTGGTATAGCTTGAGCCCAAAGCTTAACTTTAAATGCCACACCAGCAAGAAATGACGCAGAACACTTTCCAAACAAACAAATGAACATTCGAAATATTCCGTCCAAACTCTAACATAGGACTAAACTTTTAAATGTCAAGGAACAACTAGTACAGACAAATACTTCAAATCGGACATAATGTGATCATTCCTTCCAAAAGCTTTTCCATGAAAGTCACAGCAAATTGATGATACAATTCCTTCAAATGACAGAAGATGTGAGACAGTTCACGAAACGTCAGCAGCCACAACAAAAAATGCAAATACAAGCTCATTAGGCCAAGCCAACAGGTCATACAGAAAGTCATACTACAATTTCCTTCAAGTATGTACTTGTTTACCGGATTAAGTCTGCTGAAACTGATAATTCTCAGCTTCCTGAATGAATTGGATGTTGAACTGGAGATAATATGAACAAGGGGTTTAATTGTTTGGGTGAACAGCAATCTGGTGGATGTCCATCTCTTTCAACATAACAGAACGTCCGCAAGAATCACATGGGGCAGTTCTGGAACCACAGAGGCTCTCGTGCTCGGAAAGTCCCCTCAATTGATCTCGCATATCCATAGGTGAACTCCCAGCTTGAACTATATCTCCACAGAATCGGCATGTGATCATACGCATAGGGCAAATTGAGGACTGGTGTTGGACCTGAGCAAATGACAACAAATGAGAACAGGGTAAAAGTAAGCATGGGAGATGGGAGTTAGGACAGTTCAATCCTCCATATCCCCCATCACAATAAAATGTCTCCCTAACTTTAACTTCTCTACCTTACTATCAACTACCAGCCAAAGTACACATCATATATGATAATCAAACAACTGATAAACTTATATGCAATCAGATTAGCTTCATCTAGAATGAAAATAGACACCGTATACTCACCATTTCTTCCTTCTCAAGAACTACTCCACAGGCACATTGACGAGGTTCATGGAAAACTTTCATGTGCTTCTCCATCTCTGCTTGCTGAAAGGCCTTCCCACATTTATTGCAGTGAACATGGTTCTTCGCATCTTCTACTCGTAGCACAACTCCACAACCTGCATGCTGGCAAGTCACATTGTGTCTACGACAATAGGCTTCATGCAAAGCTATACTTCTACTGGGTATGAAGTGCTTGCAATTCCCACACTCCACGGAATCTACATCAAGGACCGATGTGGACAAACCAGCTTGCTGGCCACGATTAGAGTTATCCTGAATATTTACTGAGATGGTGTACTTTGTTATCCCTTTGAACCCGTAAATGCCAATGCTATAAGTACCCGATGCCAGATTCTGATCCTGAGAGCTGAGAATCAGAGTCTTTGAGCCCATATCATGAGAGGACCATTGATGCTGATGGTTAGTGGGGTAAATCAATGGATGTTTCGACAAGTAAAGATCAGTATCTCCTGACCCTGTTTCTGCTTCTAACTTCACTTCCAGTTTAGCATTCTCTGACGAAATTATATTCCAAGCATCATCCTCAAGAGAGAATTTGTAATACAAATATTGCCCTTCCTCAATAGTCCCATGTTCTGATGTTCCAAATGTCAGCTGTTTCAGAACAACTTGCTTGCTCATGTCGGAAGAAGAAACAGGATTCACAATATCAACCTCAATATCAGTCTCTAAGACAGATACACTTGACGAGGGCTTTAGTTCTAGGACATGTAACTTGAACGTAAGCACTCCATGTCTGACAGTGACGACATCACCCTGAGAAAGAGTAGCATGTTGACGTAGACTCGTTTCTAGCACAGCCTTATGATTTGGTACATCCAAAAATTCAACCTCGTCTGACTGAAGTTTTGCATAAGACCCTTTCGGCAAACGAACATACTGAACCTCAATCAGTGGAGTACCTGGCGCTTCAGAGGGGAATAAGTTATTCCATACATGTGGTGGAAGAGCAACAAATCCATCTTCTGCTGTAAATTCCAGTACACCTGAATGAGTCACCCCATGGCTGTCGCTTTTATTAGCAGCATCAGAAGAACCTTCTTGGCCAGCAACCGACAGCCGAAAGTACACCGGCCCTTTGTCAAAAGCACCTTGATCAGACAGTTCAGTGAAACAAGATGGTGGTAGCTTAATCTTATCTCCAACACCAAAATAAGGCGCAGCTTCTAAGATGCGATAGAACATAATTCCTCCTCCAGAGAATAGACTTTCAGCCATCTGCTGATCTGCCTGTGACGAGATACAAGTTTATTAATATCTTAAAAAGATATCAAAATGCCTAAACAACAAGAGCAGCCCATGAAATATCAAACATATCTTCAAAAAGGGGAATATGTAGTTTCACACACACTTACACCCACACCAAAAAAAAAAAAAAAAAAAAAAAAAGATAACAAGAAATGAGAACTGGCACTTTCATTGAGTCCTCTTTCTTACACACATCTTCAACACATCCTTTCATTTTCTCAACTCTAGACACATCATCCTTGACAACAGCAAGAAGCACAGAGAAATTTGGTTGATCACAGTGAGTTAGTGACAGTGAAGGCATTTTGTAAAACAATTACCATATTAATCATTATATTAACACCTAAGGCCCCTGTGAAAAGAAAATGACAAGTAATGAACCATAAAAGAGTATTCAAGTACGGAAAGATCCTAAAGTGTATCTTATATACAGCTAGCTTAGTCATGAATTAGTCTGATAATGAGGTCATTTGAGTATAAGGAAATAAGAAAAGTCAGCATCTCCCATGACTCTATTGTGGGATGATTATCTGGCCAGAAACCTGTTTACTGGAGAACACTAAAAGGCTTATATAGGTGGATAAGGGTACACATACAATGGTTGTATGAAAAATTTCATACACTGTACCTTTATCAATTCATGTGATTGTATTTAAGTGTTAATATCGGATAAAATAAAAACTGAAAATTTTATAAAAAAAACCTACTCCGTTACTGAAAACACCCTATAGCCACAACCGCCCATCTATCACTACCACTTCATTCCCTACCCCTTTCCATAATGTCACCACCACTGGGCTGGTTCTGGCAACCTCTCAACCCCAGTGGTCCGCTGGTCAACCATCTTCCACCGTCTTCTCCTTCATATATATCCCCCACCTCATCAAATTCGATTAGAGCACCGAGAGCTGCGCATCCGCTAGAGCGCCTATGACAGATCACAGTTAAACCGGTCGGTCGCACGCCCACTGCCTAGCCCTATTCTTAGGTCAGTTTCCCCCCAATCAATTGGTTTATTTTGCAATTATAGGGTCAGATTTTAGGGGAAAAAGGGTCGAAAAGGGCTATTGGAGGCCCCGACGATGATCGATGGTGGTTGGGATGGGTTCGCCGGCCATGGACGGTCTTGTTGGTGAGGTCGGGATGGTGGTGGTTGGGGTTGGCGGCGCGATGGGGAAGTGGTGGTTATAGTTGGTCGGGTTAACTGGTAAAGGAGGAGAGAGAAAAGTTGAGGGTGAGGGAAGAAAGTGGGATTACATTTGATGAATCAATCACATTTATTAATAAAATACTAGTTGTTTTTGTGCTGAGTTGTCCTACTATTAGTGGTGTTGTATGAGATTCTTCATGAAACCATTGTATGTGTACTAGCTTCCTATATAGGTTGGCAATCTTATCATAAAGTAAAAGAGGTTTGATTATCTGACGAGGAGTCCTACCCTACTTTCTTGTTTTCCTTTGTTCAACAGGACTAGCAGGTGACTACGATTCACACCAAGAGCTATTTGATGATTTAAGATAACTTTGTGTGCAAAGAATGACAAGTGTTGGAAAGATCTTCAACACAACACCGAGGTGCATTGATGGCTGATTATTTATTCCCTCCCTCTCCTCCTAGTCGCCATTATATGATTCAAGAACATGCAATAGTGAAAATCTAGTTTCTCCCAATCGTGATCTACATACACAGCTCAATTTGAAAAGAATTTACGTGATGTCTAAGGTACCAAGAGAAAAGGGAAAAAAGAACAAAAAAATAAGGAAAGAAACTGAAAAACTTTTAGAAGACTACAACTAACTTCCCGCTCTTTGCAAAAGTAGCACATGTTGTTCATCAACATCTCGGAAACACTCCCCCCCCCCCCCTAGTTAGAGCAATCACCATTCATCCTACACCTCTGTCACAAGCTAAGCAAAAACCAAACCTTTAGAGGTGTACAACTCCTAGAATGAACTTATTTCTTACCCTTAATGGACACGCAAGGAGAAACACCAAATTTAAGTCCAATTCAACTCATTTACGAACAACTTTTTGAAATAATGCTCACAAAAAAAATGTTAAACAAAATGGGTCGAAAAAAAACTTGTTCAACAACATGGGGTGCACGTCACCTATATATAAAACCGCTAAGGACCATGACGGTTTCATGACTTATGAACAGTAACAAAAAAAATATATTCTTGTATACTGTAAAACCGCCAAGCTCTTTGGCGGTTTCACTATTCACCAAAAAAAACCTCAGCGGTTTTACATACGGGTGACGTGCACCCCATATTGTTGAACAAGTTTTTCTTCCACTTATTTTGTTTAACATTTTTTTTTTTAGCACTATTTCGTTAAATCATTCATCATTTACATAATAAAGTTCTTCTTAGGAGCATCAACGACTATAGAGCGGAAAGCACCAACTACGATAGAACATGACTTCTTCGTAATACTGTAAAAACCTGTAAAGTCCCCCATTGAAGCCTAATTTCAAACTCTACTCTTAACTAACAAATCAACTCCAAAAAAAAAAAAAAGGCTAAACCTATCACTCATGCTGTACACCACTCTCGGAATCACATCCTAAACAAAAGAATTCTAAACTCTATAAGATGAATCACATCAAATGGAGTTCAAGTCTTGTTATTTATATATAATAAAGTTCTTTCCTACAGCGAATCATCTAATTTAGAATCCCTACGGCTATTTCTAGGATTATGTCCATTTCAAGTGAAGCCAAAGACTGGCTTTTCCATATATTGGAAAAATGCAAAATGACTACCTCAATTCTCTGCAATTTTCATATCGTGAAGCAGCAGGTACTCGATGCAAAACGCAATTTCCATTATCATTCATCCATAGATAGCCTCAACCCCCAAAGATAGGTGGTGCACATCCAAACCCCCTTACCCCATCACAAGCGGGAGCCTAAAGAGCAATGTATTGGTGCAATACTAGTACTACCACTACCCTAAATTCCATTTTGGTAAATATTGCATTGACCAACAATTTTACTCGTAAATTCGGAACTTTTATCACCGCACTACCAACAAAATACCCAATTCTCAAGTTATCACTCCACCTCCTCGATTCTAATTTCGCATTTAAAGTAGCCACACTACCTATTGTCTAGCTACCACTCTCGCAATCACCATTTAAACAAAAAGAATTCCAAAACTTTTCAAGTTGAAACATATCAAATGAAATTCTATACCACAGTTATTAATAAAGCATGGAAAATTTGCCACATAGCACCTTTTATGTTTCCGAATTTAACAACTAGCACCTTTTATGTCCAATTCGACCATATGACACCTTTAATTTGCTATTTTTTAACACATCACACCAATTTGCTTATTTCCGGCCAAACTTCATTGACCCCGGCGTTGACCCCCATGTGCCGGTCACGTGACCACCCCCTCCCTCTTTTCTTTTCATTTTTTCCCCAATTCAAACCCGACACCCCTTTTTTTCACCTCATTTCTTCTGCTCTTCTCTTCTTTTCTACTTCTTTCTCCTTCTTTCTTCTCTTTTTTTTCTCCTTGTTTCTTCTCTTCCGACTTCAATCAGGTAAGTTCTTTACTGGGCTCAAACACATTCAATTCATAATTTAGAATCTTTACCAAATTGACGTATGTCATATCATTCACATTCATCACCAATTGAATACCACCCCCCACATACTCGGTCTTACACTTTTTGATAACAAATTCACCACCGTAATGTACCCTCAGATTTGTACCACCCACATCACGACTCCTTCCACTTGCCATCGATCTTTAACAACAATAACAATTCAATTCAATCCAATATTAAAAACAAATCAATAATGAATTCATTAATCAATAATCAATCAATTCATTAATCAATAACCAATAATTAATCAATTAACTACTATATAAACACACAAAGCCATTGAAGAATTTTGGTAATTAAAAATTAGGGTTTAGCACAAAACAAAGCCACTATCAATTAAAAAAATTAGGGCTTAACCCAAATTTAATTGATTCAATCAAGCTAATCAAGGACTATAAACCCACTTATTAAGCTTTAATTGATTTCATCACGGTTCAACATCTTCCAAAAGCAATAAAAACGGAGAGAGAGAAAGAAAATTGGGGTACCTGTCAAACTTTGCTTTTATGATCTGCAAATTCACGTCACATTAATGGCAAGACGACATAAATGATGATGGTTGTTGAAGAATATTGGTGAGGAAAGGAATCTTATGGGAAAGTGTTTTGGAGGGAAAAGAAGAAAAAAAGATGAAGAAAGGAGATCATAAGGGTGTCGGGTTTGAATTGGGGAAAAAATGAAAAGAAAAGAGGGAGGGGGTGGTCACGTGACCGGCACATGGGGGTCAACGCCGGGGTCAATGAAGTTTGGCCGGAAATAAGCAAATTGGTGTGATGTGTTAAAAAAGAGCAAATTAAAGGTGTCATATGGTCGAATTGGACATAAAAGGTGCTAGTTGTTAAATTCGGAAACATAAAAGGTGCTATGTGGCAAATTTTCCATAAAGCATGCTATAATGTAAATCAAGTGTTGGTCATTTATAGAATAAAGTTCTTTGCTACGGCGAATCATCTAGATTAGATAACATACATACCACTAATTATTATGCCCATTTCCAATAAAGCCAAAGACTTTAGCTTCGGAATATAATGGGAATATGCAATATCATGATTTCATCATTGTCCGAGCTTCTTGTACTGAGAAGCAGCAGTTAGTCGAAGCAATTTTCAACATGCCAGAAACAGCCCATAACGTAGACATAAGATTGCATACAATCAACTTCCTTTTACCCGTTGTATTAGTAGTAACACTACCTAAAGTCAGTTCCGATAACAAGGTTTGCCTTACCAAAGAATTCCCTCACAAATTCAGAACTTTATCACCCCACCTTCAAGTCCACGGAAAAGCCCTAGAATGAGACTCTACCAATGAATTTCCCCATTCAGAATCAAACTCGAGCATTCTCTGATTTGATTACTAAGATATAAAAACAATTACTAAGTCAATTGCAACTGAAACGATCCAAAATGTAAAAAGACTTTCTCAAATTTCCCCGGTTCTTATACCATGAAGCAGCAATCATCCAATGCGATTCTTAACGCAATTTTCATTATCGGTCATCCCGAGATATCCTCAACCCCTAATGATACGGTTTGCGCACATCCGAACCCTCCTTACCCGTCATAACCGGGACCCTAAAAGAGTTATTGTTATTGCTGTAATTACTAGTTTTACCACTACCCTAAACTCCATTTTGGTAAAAATTCGGAACTTCAATCACTCCACTTCCTAGTTTCACCTCACCAACAAAATTCCCAAATCAGAAATTACTGTCTAAGAATTATCCAATTCAGAAAATTACCAACTAAAATTAATTACCACAAGAAATGGGCACAATTGCATGAAATGATCAAGAAAAGAAAAAGTGGGAAAGAGGAGAGACCTTAGCCAGAGATTCGGCGGCGAGAACACGGCGAGCGCTCTGAACAGCTTCAAGGGCTTGGCGTTGTCGAGAAGCTTCATCTTTAGCTTTCTTTTCACGATCAAGTTTCAATCTTGCTCTCTCTTTCCTCTCCTTTTGTTCCTTTTGCAGCTTCTCCCTCGCCCTTCTCAGCTCGAAATCCATATCTGATATCTTCCTCTTTACGCTTCTTTTCTTTTTCCTCCCTTGTTCTTCTTCTTCTTTGTTTGGTGTGATGAAAAGGGAGAAATGTTGGGTGGGTTTGTATTTATACCAGTTTGAGGAAAGAGGAAATGGGAGAGGAACTTTCCAGAGAAGAGGGAAGAAATAAATGTGTCTTTAATGTGCCTTCATTGCTTAGATCATCAAACATGGTTATGAGCCTATGACGGGAGTCTAGACTCGGATGTTCGTCTCATGACTTGAAGGTCGGAAGTCATAAAATTCGAAATACCCGTTACAATGTCATCTTGAGTACAATATGTGAGGTAAAACATCCACGGAAGACCAGAGTGGTGATTTTTACACTTCTCCGATTGATTTTTACACTCCTCTGTATGAGAGCAGCATTGAGAATCGTGACTCACGGGGAGGAATGTAAAAATTAAGTATAGGAGTGTCAAAATCACCACTCAAATCTCTAGGTGTAAAACATTAGAAAACACGAAAAAGTTTAAATATCACGAACAACCAAACGAACAGTTGGATTTCTATTCCATAATTTGCAAACTCAACAAATTATTGTTCAATACTCCACATGTATAAATATAGTACTTGGATACATGAACTTGATTTGAAATCTACTCCATATGAGGAATTTAAAGGGCTTTACAGTACACTAGAATGTCTTAACAACATAGCTTTGTATCAAAAGATGAACTAAACACAAGTCGTTCAACAACAAGGCCTGAACGACACTAAAGATATCAAAAATGGGGTCACCACCTCAGTATAAAAGCACAGATCATGAATTGATATTTGCCGACGAAATGCCCAAAGTGATATCCTTCAAACGCGGGTCGCTGCTTTCCAAAGACACACCATGAGGGTCTTCTCTGACGGGCAAAGCGAGTATGTTGTGCAAACTCCATGATTTAGCAACCTGGCTACTAGAATCACCTAGAGTGATGGCAAAAATTGCATCAAAGCCGCCTGCTCCTGGAATCCCGGCCAAGAGAACTCCTTCCATATCCATTGTGGCATCCAAAAGACGAGTTTGTGCATCAGGTTCAATCTGTGAGGCAAAAGAGGTATAAGTATATTTGATATTCATGCATAATCAGCCATTTAGAACCATTGCTTGCAAATCGAACAACAAGCTAAAGCCAACCGTTGTTGCTATCCATCCTGTCATTTAAACAGTTGATTTTCATCCTCTTAGTGAAGATTATGCCTGCTTATGCAGAACCATATAATATTCATAAAAGGCTTGTCCTTCAATTTTAACTGATCCGTAGTGATTCAAACTTCAAAGGGGTGTGTGTTGGGGGGGGGGGGAGCAGGATCCGTACAAATTGTTTCTCATAGTAGAGCAAGTCCATACTGATATCATAGTCATTAAAGAGCAACGGGAAAGTGTTGATAGAGAAAATCAAAGATCGAGGAATCAACTCACTGGGACACCAGCAGCTTCTCCCATCTGTCGCATATGACATCTTATGTCAAGCATCGCATTCCTAGCAGCTAGTAATGCTTCAACAACTGCTTGCTCACTGGCGGCAACTGACTCTCCTATCCACTGTTGTCAGAAAGTCATTAATTGTGACATTCTTTAACGAGTAGAATGAAAATGCTAATTTTCATGAATGAATTTGTGAATACAACATATGGCACGGTAACAAATGAGAAATGTAAAGACGTTTGGTATGGTCACATAGGAGTTTCAACTGTTCAAGTAAATTTATACATCAAATAGCATTGTCAAAATCTCTTATGCTGGAGATCTGGGTTGTGCAATAGAATGGTATGGATTTGACCCATCTCCCAGTACCCTGATAATATTTGTCGCTCTTACAGGATTTTCACTCATGTTTATACCTCCACTCACTAGGAACAAAATGCTTACTGAGTGGATTTTCTGAAATCATGATTATACTATAGTGGAACTAACTCAAACTGCAGGACACCAAGGTGAAATATTTGATATCACAGGGTACAGAAGTGGAAATATTACTACTGAATAGGTCATAAAACTTAGATTGTTCTGGCAATAGTTTCTCTATAGGAGTGTTTCTTCATGCCTCTTTAGCGTTTATCATCGTCTTACTACACATCTAGGCTGCTGAGGGTTAAGAATACATATTAACATGGATTTTTTCATTCTTTAACCATGCTCATGGAACGTAAGAGAGATCTTCTTTCTTGTCCATTTATTAAACCGATGATATGGTTGGGATAAGGAGAAAAGAGGGCAGGGATAAGCTAAGAAAATAAGAAAAACTCATATAAGACGGCTATATTTGCAGTAACCCGGCTACTATTGCCACTGATTAGGGTTACCTTCTCCGATTTCTGCATGCAACATCGACTAATGACATTTTCATATGCCTCGCTCTGCTGTTCAGCTAATTGGCTAAGCTTATTCAACTGTTTTTCAAGCAGTGAATTTGATTCTGACAATTTTTTCCATGTGTCAAGAGACTTCTCAGGTTCAGATTTTTGCCACTTTTTTACAGCACCAACCATTGATGGGGTGGATGACCCGCCACTGCCTGGCTCTCCGAGTACCTGCAAGTGACACAAATCATCAGAAGAACATCGACATTGTAAACGGTACTTTAAGCTCAAGGATAGATGTCTCTCAGTGCAGCTTCTTCTATTTCACTTGAATCTGCAATTATTGATAGCAATCCATATGGGGCATTACTGACTGAAACAAACAAGGTAATCAAACTGTGTATAACTCAGGCTCTGCGATCCAGACTTCGAGCATGAGTGCAGGTGTCAGACTCAGCTCTACATATGAACTGTTGTAGTGCTGTGACTCAAAAGGAGGGTCCAAGAGTCATATACATTCCAGATTATCGAGTGTTCCCAAAAGCAATCCATCAGAAATAAGAATTGTAGCTTCTAACGAGTTCTGGTATGTTTGAGGTATGAGAATAACCAATTCTATAAGGAAATTGATTATACATGCTAAGCAATATTGTCTACTTACCAACAATTTTTTTTTTTTTTTTTGAAATGTACCAACAAATTAATTAATAAGCTTGAGAATGCTATAGCATCCACCCAACCACTGGCTTTGAGTTTAATGGTGAGACTTTACTCATGGTTAGATGAGATATTCCCTCCATTAAATGATTTATCAGCCTTTACTTTACGTAACCAAAGAGAAGATCTTAGCTACTATTAACTCTAAAGAGTGGTAGTAGAAACATCTTATCTTATGTAACGTTAATTCAGAAACCATAAAAAGAAACTCTCAGAAACAATAGTCTTCAAAATCATCATATCATAATTACATGATTAATGCAATTTACATCACTTAAAAAGATGATAATACCTCACAGACTTATTCAACACACTGGATAAGATCACATTCCCGTAACGATAAAACGTATAGAGCAACCAATGAATCAGCATCAAGTAAATGACCAACTTTAACTCACAGATGTGGTCTATTAGTAGAGTTCATGTCCTCAAATGAGGTTCAAACTTACAAGAGTCATCTGTGGGGGCAAGGAAAACTTAGTGATCTCGTGATTCCATTTCCCTTCCAAGACATCAATGATGACTTCCCGAAGTAATGATCCTACCCCTGCAACCTTTACAATTAATAAGCAACATGTTATAACCAAATTTTCCATCTTTTGGCCTTTTACATCAATATATTGCCTCAATGATTTGTAAAGAAGACAAAATACATCATCATGAAGTATGTTAACTTCAGCATTTAATAATCACTGCACACTGTTAACTTGTGAAATGAAGTCAGCTTATCAAAGTAATCAATCCGGAGTTACCACCTTTGTTGTCTCTTCAAGTGGTTTTCATGTCTGTTTTTTTCATACTGAGTCATAGCTTTGCTAAAGATGAGACAAAATTGACATAACTTATCAACCTAGAAGCATATTGGAGTTTCTGAAGCTACGCATATTACGGAATGCCTTGCACAGTTTTAGTGAGACACACTGTAACACCCCGGCTCATCGTCTGAGCCGAGAGTAGTAACCTATGGCAGCTTGCCAGGCTGTGGGCTGACCTCACAGACCAACATGGGTCCTTTCGGCACATTTTGACCTCACTCATGCGCACCTTGGGAAACTTCCCAGGAGGTCACCCATCCTGAAATTACTCCCAATCAAGCACGCTTAACTGTGGAGTTCTTATCACATGGGATTCCTAAAAGGAAAGTCGACTTTGTTGGTATGAGTAGCACTATCATTCTTTTTAAGCACCTCATATGAGCCCTTAATCTTTCAGGGATCTCCTCTGAAATCCGGGGTATTACATTCACCCCTTCTTAAGAAAGCAACGTCCTCGTTGCGACTGGCAGCCAACCATAGTCTAGCTCCAGGATCTTTCCTCCGCTAGGCTGTTGACCTGGGCTCTCCTGACCACATGATCAACACGCGATCGCAGGGTTGCTCTGATACCATTTGTAACACCCCGGCTCATCGTCTGAGCCGAGAGTAGTAACCTATGGCAGCTTGCCAGGCTGTGGGCTGACCTCACAGACCAACATGGGTCCTTTCGGCACATTTTGACCTCACTCATGCGCACCCTGGGAAACTTCCCAGGAGGTCACCCATCCTGAAATTACTCCCAGTCAAGCACGCTTAACTGTGGAGTTCTTATCACATGGGATTCCTAAAAGGAAAGTCGACTTTGTTGGTATGAGTAGCACTATCATTCTTTTTAAGCACCTCATATGAGCCCTTAATCTTTCAGGGATCTCCTCTGAAATCCGGGGTATTACACACACAAAAGAAGTAAATTCAGATAGGTATTCAGTCACAGAAGAGGCTGCAATCTTGACGTAAGATTATGTGAGAAGCAATACTATACTGCAGTAGTGCAGTACTTGGCAGATGGCTGAACATGAGTAGCAAGTTGATCTCTGCATGACTAATTTCATGTTTATAGCTGAATATTGGAATCATAAGGATAGACAACTTATACTTTAGGCAGTCCTGCTAACTTGAAAACATCAGCTAGACAGCAGAAAGAGGATCAATATAGTATGTTCGTGAGTACAGAGTAGGAATATCGTGTAGGTAAAACACACATTAGAGCAATCACATCAGTCAGCAATTTGTAACCAAAAAAAAAAAAAAAAAAAAAAAAATCAGTTAGCAATAAGTGTTCAATACGGGCTTCTATTTGGAAAAAATCTCATAATATTTAAGAACTGATAGCAACACGTACTAAACATAAACTGCTCAGAACCTAATCTTTGCAGCAAGACAATCAACAGAATTAATAGGGAGAAAAGGGTAGAATAGGAGACTGAATGGCAACCTGAGCAGAAGACAAAACTTCGGGTGAAAAGCGGACATAGCGTTGACTACCATAAACTGCACAGCTAACATCAAAGCCACTGCCAACTTTTCCTTGAGCCATACAGTGGGCAGTTTGAGCTATCATATGCACTAGATCAAGATCCATATTACTACTGCTTTCTTCATGGTGAGCCGAGGTTACTCCAGGAAGCTTAACAGTGCCCATATAATGAAGAAGTGCAGCAACCACTGCTGTTGTCATAGCTGCAGAAGAACCCAGCCCTGTTTTAGCAACTTCAGGCTTGCAATTAGCGCCATCTGCATTGCCTGCGTTGAAGGTAATTGAAGAGAATGGAGGGAGTTCCGCTAATGATTCTGGTGAGAGAGGCAATCCACGCGCTTCCAACTATATGATGAAATGGTAAAATTAGGGTATTAATCTGCTTTACAGTTGCTTTAGAGTCATGTAAAGCAGTTGCACAATATCATTAAAACAATTTGGATGAGCAGAAAATTGACATTTTCTGACATCCACATCACAAAAATATTTCCATGTGACAGTTCATACAGTAAAAGATGAAGATATTTCCATGTTAATTGGAAAACCAGTTAAAATATGCTGTTTCTCCAGATTACTGGGCAATTACTGTTAATCCAGTTAACTAGAAATCCAGTTAAAAGTTATCCCAGTCGGATGGACTTTCTCTTCACTATCTTCGTCTGGTTGCATTTGCCAAGATAAAGCTATAGGATATGTAACCCCCTGAATCGATGTTGTACTCGGTACTCACATGGGCCCTCAGTCAGAAGGCAGATGTCTTGCTTCATATCCTAGTCAGTCGTTCAAAGATGTCACAACAATGTGCACAATTATAAGTGATATAAGCTCTAGTGAATCAAACAATCACTTTCTCAAAATTTTGATATCTGAAAACAGCAATCCAAATCAAACAGTATAGCAACATAAGAGAGCATCTAGAGAAATATCACCTGATCCCGATATGAATAAAATTCATTGGCCCCCATGATTGTGATATCAAGACCTGCATGACTAACACAATTAAGGCATCACAATTGAGTAGTCCCTTATCTCATTCCAATCTAGCACATATGTCCTCAAAGTCTATTAATCACCTCGTTTAAGCAATTTCTCCAATGCATCCGTTTTATCCTTATCAACTCTTGCATAGGCAGTCGCAATGACATATTGTAAGGCTTGTTCCACAAAGGGATTTCCTGCACCACTGGCACATCAAACACGCATTAACTTTCAGAAAAGAACTTCATAAATTAATATTACGTCTTCCAGTGGCACTCAACAAAATGGTAAAAACAAATCAACCAAAGTCAAGGTTGTGCAAGTCCTACTCAACTCCTTGTGGAAATGAACTCTTAGGGACCCCGATATCATGCATCCACATCAGACTTCAAAATGACATGAGTTTGTCTTTCTGTCCCACTACGAATAATATGCTATGAACAGCACAAACACACTAAAACAGGCAACTCATATGAAGAAACCCAATAGGAGTAGACCGTAGCTTTCAAGCTAAGTTAAACATATATTCAAATAAAATCATCAATGATTACTATAAATTCTGCACTTATCATGTTGTGCTAATTTTAAGTTCAAAGCAATTTCTTTGTAATATGCAAGAGCTGATGGACTCAGCCTAAATTTGGCACAACGCACAAGCTTCGCAACTAATAATTCACAGAAGATCGAGTATCTCAAAGAACCTCTAGATCTACTTCTTAGAAAGAAAACCACCCATATTTGATGCTGGATGAGGTCGTCCCACCAAAAACACCAAAAAATTCAAATGTATCTTCACACATATGCTAGAAAGAAACCCCTGTAGACAGTATACAGAGGCCACATGACAGAACCCTGGCATTATGATACTACATTATAAGAATGAAATAGTGAAACTAGTTCAACCACCAAAAATAAAATTTAAGGACTATGAGGATCATGAAATGTGATATATTAGTAATTTAGTATGCTTTAAAGAATTCTTGCCTTGATGAAGCACACTGGAGAATCAAGCTCTTGAATGACATTTTATACAGGGTTTCTCTTGCAAGCTGTGGAGCAGTAAGCTTCACATCCATCCATGACTACGCGTAAGTAGACAAAAACAGAAAACCAGTAAGTATCAGAGCAGAAGACAACAGATCACCCATCAGCTAATCGTTGCCAGAACAATGACATAAGAAGCTCTCTAACATAAACTTTTTCCTAGTAGTTTCACCCGAGTTCTCTTACCCAAAACCTCCAACCTATAGGTATAAGAACTCCTTAGATTTTGCACAAAAGTCCTGATTTTTTGCTTCCCAAAAGCATAGTGACATACACTTCACATCTCTATGATAAGTGCCCATTAAGCTACACCCCTCCCGGCTGGCCCCTTCCACAGAAACAATGTACATAAAACAAGACAAACATCTTTGAAAAACAAGAGAAATTCCTAATCATATCCAAAAAAAAAAAAAAAAAACCCAGAAAATACATGACCAAGCAATCCGAGATGACATTGAAAAAGAAAGTGATCACCTCAAAAAATGATCACATACCCATGCCCAACTATTAGGCTTCTCCTCGTTGTAAAACGGCTTAACAATTGCATAAAACCTTGCATTTGTGCTCAACACAAGCCCGGCATTCGGCCTCTCCAACACAAGATAACCACCAGTCATCAAAACCTTGCCAGGAGCTGAAGCAACTCTATTACACACAAACATCAATAAAAACAACACTAATCAGCAAATATCGATTTACATCAAACACGACTGACCACAAATCAAAAGCACATAAGAGGATCAAGGTTGGCTTAGCGGTTAGGAAATCAAACTTCCTAGGGGTTGTTCCGAGTTCGAATCCTCATATCCCCATTCCCCACCCCAGCACATAAGAGGATCAAGGTTGGCCTAACACAACCTAATGTCTCATTTAACTCGTGTCTACGCCTAAGGCGAAGTAGGGGGGGTCGAATGTACGCAAAAACACGTAATTTCAGCTAAAATTGAAACGAACCCATCAATACATTAGTCATATATCACTAGAAAAAACGAACAAAACATGATCATAACTACGAAAAAACACTAAAGAAACGAAATTGAAAAGTTGGGTGTGAAATACTTACACCTCCATGTTTAGGTACTGGGTTTTTGCTGTTGATATGTGTGATCTCGTAAAATAGAAGATTGATAAGAGTTGGTTTGACTCCTGAAAAATATGACTTGATATGATATAAAAGAGGATCGAACTAAAAGAAAGTATGCCTGAACTTTGCTTATGTCGCCACGACGGGCACGAGTCCCTCGTGAGTCGTCAACTCAGCTAATAGGCTACTAGCGCAATTGTAGAATGAGTGAATGACACACCCAAAAAGAAAAGAAAAAAAGTTGGTTCCGAACCTCGCTAGCCAGACTCGCTTCGATTACTAGGAAAGTCACAACTTAACAGAGTTAACATATAGGTTTGAGCCACACCTTTCATAACTTAATTGACAAATGAGGATTAAGTTTTACTTATTTCACCTAATCTTTCGATGTGGGACTAGCTCACACATGTAAAATGTGACAGAAAATATTAGTGGGTTTATACTAACAAGAGTCTCATTCCCCCCCCCCCTTTTTTATCGATTACTCTCTCTACCATTACTCTCAATTCAACCGAACCATAGATTGATTTGAGGTACGTTATCACTTAGAACCTCCTCACACAAAACTGGACTTAGATACTAATAAGGGTTACGTCTCATAAATAGTAGCACCAAAAGTCATCCAGTCGAAAATCGCGTCACGCATTTTCTTAAACTAACCAAAGTGGAGTAAAATTGAAGTTGCGATAAATCACTCATGTTATGTGACCACTTAGGTCACACGTAAATCACTTAACCAACCTACGTTAGTTACGTGCTTCTGTCGAATGTTGTTGGTGTCATGTGCGCTTCCAGACCAGGAAAAAGGGTAGAAGATAATTATCGGGTGCGGACTACTGGCGGTGGCGATTTTAGCGCCGATTATCGGGTGGTTCGCGGACACTGAAAAAACGTATGGAAGACGACTCTAATTCGACTTCCAATTTCAACTGCTCGTCGTCGTCGTCGTCAATGGAGTTGTAGTAGCTTTCTCTCGAAGTTAGTCACTCCCTTACATTATCTTCTTAATTTGATGTTCGTTTATTTAGGTTATAATTTTGTGCAATTAACGTGAACTAATTATGTAGGAGTGATTAATCTGGTAGCAGGATAGTATAATTGCGATTTTGGTATGATAATTAGTTAGATTGTGATTCTGCTCTTCGGCATTAGTAGTGAATCGATGGATGTCGATTGGTTTAGGTGGCGAAACTTAGCTATAATGGCGAAATTTAGCTTGTATTGGAGAGGTTAAGTTTCCTTGAAGTTTACGCTGTTTTATGAGGTGTACTGTTATTGAGTAGACCGAGAGGAGAGGAGTGAAGTAGCTAGGTGAAACTTTGATGTGATGTGTTCAGAGTTTGAGTAATTGGACTCTCGATTTTAGTAGGATACTTTGATGTGATATTAGGTGTGACTAGGTGCGTTTGGTTCATGAAAGTGGAATGGAAACAGATTGGATACGGAAACGGAGTGGAATAGATACAAGTATCATTCCTTATCAAAGTTGTTTGGTTCCATTAAAAAGATGTATCAATCCATTAGTAGGAGGGTTTAAATTTGTTACGGGTTCCATTTTGAGGGATTGGAAAGGGAGTGGGAAAGGATTAGAAAACAAAAAATATGAAAACAAACACAATGTAACGGAGTGGTAATCGAATCTGTTTCCAATCCCTCCAAAAATGATGAACCAAACACACCCTAAGTGAAACTTTGATGTGATGTGTTCAGAGTTTGAGCAATTGTATTCTCGATTTCTTTGAAGGAAGGCAACGGGTGAACAGTCTTGTTGGAGCTATTGATTGAACATACGTATAATATAATTGATTGGGAATTATGTGTATTGAGTTATTTGCATAATGCGGTGCAAAATGGAGTTAGGAAGGTGTTTGGAGCTAGTAGGGATATCATTTAGGCTGTATTATCACTGTACTTGCGTTCGTTGTTCTTGTTAGATATGAGTTGAGGGGTAAACAAGGTTGGGGAAGTTGAAACGAGTTCTGAGAGTTTTGGTGGAAAGGATGGATTTTAGCAATGTAATATTTGTAGGGTCGAAGTACTTTTCCACGCCTGACCTGTAAGTTCAACTTTGCAGCTTGGGGTAATTTTATCAAGTGAGAATCACAAAGTAGTCAAGCTGAAGAGGGTTTAATTTCTGAAAGTCTTGCATAAAACCTTGTGAAATGGTGATTCAGCCCTTACTTGGACCTGGAATTCTTTCACTATAGTTATGAATACTTTGACTGATTAGGGGCTGACTCCTTGTGATCTTGTCATGTTTTTTTGGGATGAAGTTGTACGCGATTGAAATTGCAGTTGTTTGGGTGGTTAATCTTCTCTAGTTCTCTTAAACTCTTAGTAAGAGAGCACCTTTGAGAAGTTTGGTTTTAAGGACGAGGGAATTTGGCCTTGGTTTGTTTCTTCAAGTGCATCAAAGTCCGCAAATACATGTGTCAAGTATAGAGTTTGCCTTTACATAGTTAGCAGAATCATTCAAAAGTATCGGTAGTAGTATGAGTGTTTAATATATGCTTTCTTTACATGTGTTATAGGCAGCAGAGATAGTACTTCAAAATGCGTCAAGCGTCTAATTAAGTGTTATGGAGTACAAGACAAAGGTAGAGAGGATTAAGGTTGGCCTAGTGGTTAGGAACTTAGCCTGCCTGTCTTGGGTTCGAATCCTCACTACTCTCACCCCCTTACCATTGGCTGCTATTTAATAAAAATGTTCATTGCGATGCTTTTGCTTGAATATCATCTTATTTGCTTCCTATTACGTCCATGGGGTCATGTGCTGGTTGAGGTAACAACAACTTACTAGGCCGATAATGACAATATGATTTTAGTGCTTTTGCTTGTTTCCACCAGTAAGATGCATACTTCCGAATGATATTTCCGGGCAATTGGATTGCTGCTTTTTAGCAGTATGGGTGTAACAATTACCACGCTAAAGTTCAGTTGAGATTTTCATGTTTTCATTATTGTTTCTACTCATGCCTTTTGTATAGAAGTTCTGGCTAATAAGATATGTAATTAGTACTTGTAATGCTTCCAAGTTCCAACGACATTATTTCTGCGTTTCCTCTGATTCATCATATTGTCTCCCTACTCTGTCTTGCTTTACAAAAGGAACCAAGAACAGATACTTAGTCGTTTAAAGTACCTACTCCTCAATTTAAGCTTCCTATTTCACCTCTAAGACGGCACTTTGCCCCTTCCTTTTGTATCTGTATACAGAGTAAGTTTTTTTCTATCAAAAACGTGGTTTTGAAGAAGCTTTTTGAAAAAAACAAATATAATTTTCCCTTTTTTCATTTGTACACACATTCTCTGTTAGTCAGTTCTATGCTTGCCGATGTAATCTACTTAGGTAAGTGGAAGTAAGCAAGCATCCTCTGTTTTGGTAACTAGCAACTAGTCGATTTTCTAAGTAGTACTTCCATGAATTATACTGTCAATCAAACAACCTATCGAAAGTTGTTAGCCTGTCCATACTCCGTAGTGTAACATACGCTATCATCAATCAAAAGGGCCACTTCAACATCATGAATTAGACAAAAATGAACAATGTGGACAGTCTACTTTAATCTAAGGGTGCTATAGGGTGAGTGTTTGCTTAGTTGGCAATAATAATTGAAGAAGCCATTTTCCCTTCCATATGCAAGTCCAACTTCCATGTAAATTTCAACATCCTATTGTAAATCGAACAATATCGTGCATCCCCTTGAACTTTTATTTCATAGGAATTTGTGTTTTCCTATAATGTGAAGTAGCAGTTGCTCGATATGAGGTATCGTTTGGATAACCTTAATTTGTGAAGGAATTTCCAATTCCTAGGAATTGGGTTTTGTTGGAGTTGTTTGGATGACCAATTTGGCTAGAAATGTGTCCCTTGGAAAATCTAATTCCCATAGACCATGGGAATTTTATTACCCAGTTCCCCCCCCCCCTTGGTAATTCACGATTCCTATGGTATATAATAAAGAAAATTACTTTTGTACCCTTAACAAATCATGCCTACCATGTCAATAAAATAAAGGGTAAGATAGACATTTGATTTATTAACTTGGGAACATAGGATGATGATCCAAACAACACATGGGGTTTTAATTCCAAGGAATTTTAAATTCCTACATGGCATCCAAACAATTCTATCAGATTTCCCGGGAATTCGACATGGGAATTATATTCCAAGGAAACAGTTTTTTCCCGTAGGAATTGAATTCCCTTGCTATCCAAACGAGCACTCTCGATGCAAATTTCATTAGGAGACATCTGCCTCTCCGTATATCCAATGTAGCCGTAAGGTAGCAATCATACGACCCCCTTTACCATGATTTAGTTGTAAGCCTTCAAGGCACTCGGTAATGCTATTGTTGCAGGGATTTTTTGCTTTTTAAAGCCAACCAAACAATTTGTGGTAAGCAAGAATTTTAAAAGTTATTTCAATAGGCACCATTAACATTTGGTGGAGGACTTTTAATTTTTATTCAAACTTTGAATGTAATTTCATTCACTTCAGCTAAACTTTCAAATATTTTAAGTGTACATCTAATGTGCTTAATTTTTTTGTGCATTTTTTGCTCATATTTTATTGTTAACTTTCTACTTGGAAATTGCATTAGTTGGTTTCTTTTCCCTTTTTTTTTGGCCAAATTCCACCAAGTTTGAAAGAAAGGCAGATGAGTCCTCAACGAAGAAAGATTTGTCACCACTTTCATTCCTTACCTTCCAGATCACACTTAATTATGATACATTGATACTAAACACATGAAAGTGGTTGTATGCCTTCCACTTCCTTTCCTCTGCAATCTCATCTCAATGTACTCCTACTAAACAAGTTGTTAGCACTTTAAATTTCCGCTGTCCAATATAATGTTTAAAATAAATTTGAATCTATTTTATTCAATCTTTGAATGGAAATTCAAATTCATCCCCAGCTTAAATTTTTTGTATGATTTGTGTCCGTTGAGGTAGTGTACCAGAGAGAGAAAGGCTACACATACACCTTGTGTATGAAGATGTTTTATACACAATGTGTATATGTAGTCTTTCCTCGCTTATGGGAGGACCGGAGGTCTTAGTTTATTTATTTTTTCTACATACAGCTATGAATGCTTTCACAAGACAAGAATACTTGTGCAGACAGAGATATAGGTGAGACTTCCTAATCCTTGGTAATCTGGTATAGTGTTCCACTAATTTTCACTCTAGAAGATTCTTGTAAATGTTGTAGTTTGTTTGGTTCAGTGGTTTACTATATTATCTTTAAGTAGTACCTGTACATATGTCTATAATATATACATTGATTAGTGCGCTTGTGACCTGATGGATGGCCTGTTATAGCCTCTTAAGATCACTGTCCCTTACAAACAATCCATGAAACCCGTAAGGTATACGCTGTGGTAGTTTCACAGAGGCTACAGTGTCAAGGCTAGTTGACTTGGCATCCATGACTAGGAAGTTCGATTCCCCTGTATTTTCATTGTGAACATATGAGACAAGGTATCCTTCATCCTCATCTGCATCCAGATTATCTGGATCACTTGCCACGAAAAATGGCTCACCTCCATAACATCCCGGCCCAAACATCCGGCTTGCCACTATGCACTCCCGTCGATGCTGTGTCCCTGACACATCCAGCTTCACTATGCCTGTTATCTTTGGCATCGGGTCACCAACTGCTGCATAAACATACTTGTTTTTCTTCCCTAGATAGGCTGGATTTAGCACTCCAAAGTCTAGGTTTCTAGCAGACAGAGGCTGCCTTGAGACCACCCCAGTCTTAAGATCAATTCTAACTTTCTCCACTAATGCATGGATTAGGTCCATTCGTTCTAATGTGTGTTCTGCAGACATTATGTTTGGGGCGACCATGACAATGGCCTCATTTCCTTCCTCATCCACCTCATCCCACGCATTCATGGCATGGATAACATTCAATCCAGGCACGTCAAACCACCTGATATCCTTCTCATCATTTGCATCCCTTGGGAGAACCCCGATTCTTGATATCTTTGCAGGGTCCAAACCCACTGGAGACCCACCCCCAAAGATCATTTCTGTTGGATCCATCCCAATCTGAATATCAGGAAATATTGCGTACTTCTTTGTAATAGCGAAGTCATGGAGGAATGAGGGCCGTAGCATGGAGAAGATGGGCACGTCTGCTTGTTTGTTTCCGTTGGGATCGAACCGGAAGTAGGTCAGGAATGGTGGAACAGGCCCATACCGGAAGGCAAATGCCTCACCAGTGTCTTGATCGACCTTAGGGTGAGCAGTCATGCTCATAAAGAGCTTTCCATCAAAATCATTGCGTCCAAGGGTTTGGATGTCTCCGTTTGGAGTCAATCTTACCTCATAAGGAAGGTCCGATTCACCTAGTGCATAGAGCTTGTTGCCGAATAAAGCGAGGCTCGTGTTAGCCAAGCCAATACCATTGCTTGGGTTGAATTGCCCCGCAACAAACCTGGCAGCAGCCAAGGCTCCTCGAGCTGCAGACCCTGCAAGGCCATTAAAGCCTGAAAAGACATTTGGCAAAATGCTAGTTCCAGCTTCATGCTCAATCATATATTTGTATGTCTTGACGTATCGGCTACAAAGGGTGGCCTTGCCATCGGATATCCGAATGCTGTGGAGCATTCCATCCCCATCAAATAGGTGGTAGGGCCCACGGGGCAGGAATTGTGGGTTGGGGCCATTACGTATGTAGGCTCCATTAAGGCATGAAGGAAGGGCACCTTCAACAATCTCACACTCTACAGGAGGGAGCTCATCCACCGGAGCAAAGTTCTGAGTGAGGACGAGCCTCGGATCAACTGACGAGCGTGTAGGAGGATCAATGAATGTATTAATGATGTCATCTACTGTGTTCAAAAGTGTAGATGAAAGTGAGAGATTGGGTCGTTGTGTTGGTTGTGTTTTATACGCTGCTAATGACTCTGTTTTGAGGGACAAATAGTTGCTTTTGACCTGAGTTGCGTGAGGCTGAGGCGGTGGCTTTGTTGCTTGTTGAGGTTTCGTTTTTGGGGATGAGCCGTGCAATGTTGATGGGGCTCTGGTTGTTGGTGACACTTTTTTGGCTACCTGAGGCTTATCTTCAGTTCTTACTGAGGAAATTTTAAGTCGACGGTGTGATGAAGGCTTGATTATAGTTAGAGAGATCTCTCGCTGTGGCATTGTTGAGACGAAAGAAGAAGATAATGCATCCATTGTGGTGTGCTTTTTTTTTTTCTTTTTTCTTTTTCTCTCTTTCGTTTTTTTCTTTTTTTTTTCTTTTTCTTTTGGCTATAATTATGTTCACATGAGCTTAGGGAGAGAGAAAGATGGAGAAGCCACCTGTGAGTGAGGAAACTAGAGGTGACTCTCCCAATTTATAATGTGAGATTGTGAGTAAACAGTTTGGGTTGTGGTACAAGTTTCATGTGTTTGGTTATTCCTAACTGTTCAACAGTGACAAGAGAAGCAGGAGTGTCCTCAGGAGGAGAGTGTTTTAAGAAATATCATTGTGGGAATGTGGGGTAACAAGAAATGTGATTTTAAGCAACTTAAGCTACTTTGGTAAGTAGCCCAAAGACACTAGAGGTTTTAAGGAATATCGTTGTTGCCCCTCTTTGTAACCAAAATAGAAAAGCAGATACGTTGTAGTTGCAACTTTTTTCTTGAATTCTTTGTATCCTCTTAGATATTTGCTAATCATTAGTAATATGAGATGTTTGAGTAGATGAGAGTCCATCTCAAAACACTTCGTAGTTATAGCCATTAATTAACATAATACTGAGTAACAGACGAAAGTATGAGTTAGTGAAACATGTGGGACTTATGCTGGGAGTGTATTGATTCAAAGTTCTTTTGTCATATGTCATGGAGATCTGTCGTCTGTTGCCCGAGTCCATGTGCATGGAATTTTCATCTTTTATCATTTCCATGTTTAAAACATGAGTAGAGGACTTGTTTATGCTTTTGGATATCCATGATTAGATCGAGTAAGCTATTGGTTTGTGGCTGCTCTGCTGTTCCCTGAGATACGAATTTACCCACATAAAAATTCGTTTTCCCTTCCTGCAGCAGACTATGACCAGTTGTTTTATTGATCAGGTTGTGTGAAATTGAACAATAATCTAATGTTCTGGGGAGCCAACTGTTTGCAGCATTGGAGTCATAGCATGCTGATGCAGATCATGATCTAGTCTTACATTTGCACACACTGATTGTCTAAGCTAGGTGACTTTGTACATCTCACCTTGCACCTTGCCATGTTCAATACTGCTGCAGGAATGAGGAACCGGCACCTTTGTCAGTGAGGCTACATCAGATGTGGCTGATGGTTCAGGTAATCAGGTTAGTGTGTTACAGAAGGATCATTCAATTCCTTTATTTGGTCACTTAGATATGTTGCTGAAACTCCCAAGATTCTTCTTTTTCTACTAGGGCCAGGCCACGTGATGCACTACATGCTTATTATGTATTTATGTTTGTCTTTAATTAGGTTTTATTGCGTAAAGCTTGTGGTCCATTTTCTCATCCATGGATAAAGGCAAAATGGCTTAGAATGAGACTGAATCTGTTTTATTTAAAATGTCATTGGCCAGGTTGAACTATTTCGTGCGGATGGATAAGTGATTTAGAAAATTAAGGCAATAATGCACATTATTGATGTTTGGATAGCGAATTAACAATCAAGGTTAGAAAAATTTGGCACCGGAATATCTTATCTTTACGCCTTATTTACAACAGGCGGGAAAACCTCCAAAGCACTGGGATAATTTTGTTGTCGTCGTTTACCCAATTTGCAATGTGGTATGATGGAGTGATGGTCCAGTGTCTTTTTACTCTTAAAAACCTACAAGACCCGGGGTTGACTCTCTTGGTCGTATAATACATGTCTCGAGTTCTCATATTTCTGTTTGGTAAAAGAAAGAAGTTCAACTATCTGACAGTGTTGATACTTCTTGCTGATAGGGAAAAATCGGGTGAGGATCCTGTAGAATCAAATGCGGTAAAATCTGCCTTTCGGTGTCACGGAAGGGGCAGACGAGAAACGAAATGATGATATGTGGCATATATCAAATGAAGGCCCCAAGATGTAGGTAATCTGCCCATTACTGTAAATGAGAAAATGAAATGATGGCTCACAAACGTTGGTTGAGTTGACAGTAGGGTAGATACTAGATTATAACTAGAGGTGCAAATAAAGCTAAACACGATATTTCGGTCTGCTTATATTTGGACGCTCCTTCTTGTGCACGTTTTTGCACTGTGTAAAAACATTGCTTGTACAGTTGAATGATAACTGTATTTGGGTTGCGTGGAGGTTGCTCTACTCATCGGAATGTTTTCTTTCTTAAAGAAGAAGACACAAATGTGTTTTTATTCCATACCGATTGTGGAAGCATATTTGGCTCCACGAATCATATAATGGTTAAACAAAGCATTTATAGATATTATGACGAGTTAAGTATTAGCCTTTCCACTCTTTGTTATTTTGGATTGTTAATGTTTAGACTTTAGATTGAACATGGGAAAGATTCATCTTAATGACTAGGTAGGCGTGCCCTTAATTTCGCTCATGCTTTCTTCTTTCACATTCGATTTTGATAGTGTTATTATGTAAACACTCCGAATTATACACTCGACTTTTCGTTTTACTTTCTCGTACAGTTGTAGTATGCATTTTGGGTCATACTAGACCGTCATTCTGGAGCATGGATGATGGGCGTATTGCAATGAGATCAAAAATGTGTGAGAGACTGAGAGGCTTTTAAGATTCCACCATTGATCCCTTCCTTGAGTTCATAATGCTGAATTTCAGGTTCAGTTACTTTTTCAGGGATGAACATTAGATGCTCTACTCTTTTAATCATAGGATGATAAGAATAGTAAATTCTACTATTGTAAGAGCCATGTCATGTGCCCACTTGTCAAACTCGAGCATTTTCACTGCAAACCGATAATAATAATCAGTTTAGACCTTTAAATTCGATTGAACCTTACGACGTTGATCCACAAATGATAAAGAGGAGCCAATGAACAAAAAATATCTGCGCCCAATCTTCTCTTTCATTTCTCCACCTCATTTTATTAGCTAGACATAAAAACCGTAAAAAAATGAAAGGGGAAGAAGATAGAATATGACAATTAAACTAATGACATGACACATGACCGTGCGATCATCGATCTTGTGATGTCATATGCTCGGAAACAAATGGTAACTCCGAGCTTACGGCAAGTCATAAGAGGTGGATATAATTGAATCCATGATGTCGACGTACATACAAATTGGGTCACAAGACGTCCCAACTAATTAATGTGGCAAGATAACATGTCCTTTCATCCATTATTACTTGAGACTTGAGAAAACGATCTTGTTAATGACGAAATAATATTTGGCGAAAAATGGTGATCATTGGGTCCCATACGCTCATATAGGTGTCAAACTATATCTAACCCCAGTAATCTACGTTCACATAATATTTATTACATTTTTTTTATAGATTGGAAAAAATTACAGAAATTGTCAAATAGTTGAATTTTGTTGAAGGTTTGATTGTTGAAAGAAAAGTAATGGTTTCGTTGTGTGGTAACAGAAACACGAATGATTGACATTTTCGTTGTTCTCGGGAGGTCAATTAAAGGGTGAGTCTTGCCGGACTGGTTTATCACCGGCTACCGACGGATGTGCCGTTGGCGGTGGTTGCTAGAGTGCCCCGAGTATACTATGGGAGGAGGATTAAAACATCCTGCAATGAATGTCTTAATGAATGTCTCTTGAGTCTTGAGTCTTGAGTCTGTACGATCAAGCTATGACAAATTTCTCCTTGTATTATAACCCCGGTTTATAAGCCATAGTCTCCTTCTAAAACACACGGTTCTATTAACTATGAGTCGAGGGGAACTTTGAGTTTAGAATACTGTGAACTGGACTCTATACATTTATCTTAACCATTAAACCAGACTCGCTTATGCTAAATAGATTGGATTGGTATAACCCCGGCTAGCTAGAGTGTTGCTCCAAGAGGTCAGGACTCCTAATTGAGAAACGAGCTGATATTCAATGAAAAAGTGTTGTTTTCTACCTAGTCGAAGCTGAACCTTGTAGTACTCTTTAGCTAAAATACTCGAAATTGATAAACATCTTCAATACGACACAGAACTGCTTCAATTCGAAGTGAATCAGACCGCAGTGACACAGTCGTCCACCTGAAGCAGATTCAATCTCTCTATCCCTCCGACATAGTATCTTAACTGACTCGGTGGTATGTGTAGAGTCAATTGCACTGCCCAATATTTATTATGGTCATGATGATGACTTAGTAGAGGTCTATCCTTATATCCAACCAAAAAAAAAAAAAAAAAAAAAAAAGTTTTGTTTGCTATGCAATTTGTGAAGTGATAAACTACTAATGATACGTCTTAAACTTATTAATCAGTTGGTTAGCATTTTTTGTTTCTAATGTATGAATGAAAACTTCTTCCTTCATACCAAGCTATTACGATCATTACAACTTATCCTTTGCCACAATAAAACAGGCATGCATTAAATACTTTTAGGAACTTACATTATATATGAGATTGCAATTGCCGAATAAACAATCCAAACTAGTTTTGTTTTTGTTCTTAAATTTTAATGGGTGTCGCATCTATGAAGTTTAATTTAAGAAGCAAAAGAATATCGCAAAAATAATGATAAAATAAAGGTGGCTACCGTATAGATCAATCCTAAGGGCATGCTTGGATTGGTAGTAATAGGCCTTAAAACGATTTAGGGTCATTTTGAGAACACAACTGCTAGTGAAACCAAAAGAAATATCAAAGGTGTGTTCCAAAATAGATTAACCCTAATGCAGACATCCTCTAGGTTCGGATAGCGAACCCAGCACTGGGGAGAGAGGGGTGCACCGGGAATAAGAACAACATGGTATGCAGGCAGAAAGCCAATTTTCCAGAAAGTCTGGGAGGTTTGAACATGCTAGTGAAATGAAACTAACCATCCTCACCAATCCATCATTGCAATCCGTACATAATTTATGATAAACTTATCATCTGTCAAGTCTCACAAACCTGATTTTCTCTGTTTTGTATGAACTAAGAACCCGTTCCACATAAATTAAGCGGAGAATTTCACACCCTCGTCATCAGTGGAAGATCCTTTAAATATTGCAAGCTTCCCCTTGTTTTCTAGGAGCTTCAGTGCTCGCATCAGAACAGTGCGGTCCATCCCGTGGAGCTCTGACATAGATGTAAAAGTGAAACCAGTATGAAACAGAAGGACCAAGCAATTACTTTACAAAAATTTCAGCATTTGCAAACAAATTATTTCCAGAGATGGTTCTGCAAAATAACTAAACACACTGTCCTCTGAGTTCCTACATGATCAGCCTTGGGTGAACAAATTTTTATTACATAGATCCCGTCAAGTCATTTTTTAAGTCTTGCAAATACAACTTCAGATTGCTTTAGAGCATTAGGTGGTGAAAAAACAGTCATCATATGTGACGTATTGACAAACGCTTATAAAATTGTCTTCAAGATACTATATTTGTTCCATTGGCAAAATACTCTGATATACCAACATCTTTAAGGTGTATAGTACCATAATTTACCAATAAATATAACCTTAAACATATACTAGCAGTGCTGTATCACTGTATGTATCATCTTTGAAGAAAACTAGCCTTAGCTATTGTTTACCTGTTCCCTGTGATTCAACCCCAGTTCGCAACTCCTCGATTGTCATAACACTATCCTCTAATCCATAGTCCTTCACCTACACATGAAAAACATATCACCCTTTACACAAATTCAGAAAACGCGATTGAAAGACCAAATTGGAATGTAGCAGACATTGTTCGCTTACAAAACGTAAGATAATTTCTGCCCAATCTTGAATCCGATGCCAAAGAACAAGACACTTCCGATGGCCTTTATCCGTCCATTCTGCACGACCTATGTAAAGAGTTTGGGGGTACAAATAAAGCTTCTAACCCATGAACTAGAAAAGCTGGTTCAGCTAGACACTGAAAGTCAAAATTACAAACAGCTTCAAGAATGAAAACCTTCTGAAACTAAGGCTGACAAAAATGCTTCCCTTGCTTCATGGCTAAGAGATCCTGCACTAACCAACCAAAAGAAGGTAGGTCAATTGTCCACGATAAGTTAGAATGGGAATCAAACGAGCATATTAGATGCCCTTAACCTCCTTCACAAAAAAAGTGAGAAAACAACCATCTCATTTTTCGGAAATGGGGGCATGGTGTGGGGGCAGTGGTATGGCTGATGGCTCATAAGACTAATACCCAATGACAGAGGATGATTCACCATATTGGTAAATAAAATCACTCGGAGATGGCACTAATGCACTATGCTCAAATCAAATGCTTGGTAAAGGATTGATTATATGAAAGTTTATTGTCGCTTCTACTAATAAGATTACACAACTTTTTCTTAGCTCAAGTAAGTGGCCAAAATTTTGCAAGTCAGAGGCTTTAAGAAGGCACAAAGAAAAGAATGTCAACATGTAATAATATCCTCAAGACCAGACTCAACATTTTATCAGTGCAAATATGAGATAGGTGAAAAGCGTAGGGTGAACCATGTAACTTCTAGCAGAAAACCATGTAGCTTCTAGGAGAACCCAATAAACCATGTAATCTCAAGAGGTGACGAATCATTCCAAAGTGAAAAAGAGATTGAACCATTCTTAAGAGTAGGATGTAATCATCATTACAATGTAATGAGATTTCCATTTAGCTAAGGTAATCACCATTGTTCAACATAAACCCATGTAATTGTCATTACATCATTAGATGAAATCAACTACTCTCTCCCTCTAGTGAGTCCTCTTTCTCCCTCTCAAGTATCACATTTTTGTACTATATTTCATTCTATTACATTGTTATCATAATCCCTCCAACCAAACATAACCTCATTGAAAACAGAACAAGGAAATTATATCGTTTAATTATAGCTTGGGGAACCTCATGAACAAGAGATGGATGAGTGTTCTCTGTTGTAGGTTTAAAGTGCTTTGTCCATGTCTTTAATGTGCAAGGCTCTGGGTATGTAGCGAGTAATACTCCTTTGAGAATAATTACAAACTTTCTCTTATCTAAAAGAATGAAAAGGTCCAAGAAAGCTTACTCTCAATAATCGCGTTTGAAAATAAAGGGAAGTCTTCTTCGAGAGTGATAAGAAATATTTTCTGTGTTCTGCAGTATTCAACAATTAATTCCTTCCAGAGCTGTATCTGTTTCTCTCTGGTCTCTCTAACTGGCTGCAAACTGAAAATTTCCACCACGAATGTGTTACAAACCAATTAAACAAACTCTATCTGGACAATTACCTCAAACAAAACAAAACAAAACAAAAAAAAAATCTTTCACTGGACATTTCCATCAACCAGAAAACAGAATCCCTCACCAAGACATCAAATCATAAAAGACTAGTTGTATCTATATTTCATTTGACTATGCATGTTCTCCCAGTATAAAGTTGTGAAAAGGTTATGAAGAAGCTAATATGGCTTCTATTTAAATGTGGCAAGCGAACTCGCAAATGTACTGCTACACTTTAGAAAAAGAGTGCATCTTCCTGACGACAAAGCATAACTCAGATAGGTGCAAAAAGTAGGATGGCATTTCATGAGACGCCTAACTCAAAAGCTTTGCTTTGTTCTAAACTATCATTTTGTTGCTTGTACAGCAACAACCCATAGACCCAAAACGTTTCAACGGCCTGATGACACAGACAAAACAACGGATCATTTTTCTCACTGTTATGATAAGCTTGTGACATCAGGTGACCACCTTAATTTGATCAAATGCAATCTACACCAATTTAAGAGATAACCAACACAAGCAACAATTTTTGTTCCCTTGTAAAGTACACACATATCCTACCCCAGAAAAAAAAGGTACACATACCTCTGAAAGATCTACCTGTCCTATAGGCCAGGCACATTAGATAAACAACTAGAATCAAGACATTTGGCATAAGTCTAACAAAAAGGGTGAGCAACACCTGCAACCAACTCTAAGACACTCAAGGCATCAACTTGCAGGCTCTTCGAAACCATCATCGACAAAAATAAGACACAGACCTTCCCCCAAATATTTAACATCATCAGCACAACAATTTGTGGGGTTTTTCAAGTTCCTGGCGACTCCAAGACCACACCAACAACATCAACAACAACATTACCCCAATGCCTCAAACGCTCTCGCCTATAGCAAGGTAAGGGGGTCGAGTGAACGCAACCTTACCACTATGTTGAAAATCAGGAAATGCAGTGAGCCCCAACACTATAATTTCGGAATAGATGAACAAACAAATACATAACGAGTCCCAAACGTTAAGATTTAAGATTCACCCCCATCTTACTATCAGATGATCTCACCCGAATTCGCTTTCCAACATGAAAAATTACTAGCATTAATCAGCTATTTTCTAAACTAAAAAGAGTTTATTAATCAAAGTACGAAAAACAACAGAAGAAGAGAATTACGTGAAGTAAGGTGGGTAATTGAAGAAATTGGGCAGCTTGAAATCCCCCAATTTCTGCATCTATACCTGCAATACTAACAGTATTATTGTCAACCCATTATTCCAAATTTTGAAATAAACTTGCTTGATAAGCTAAAATTTCATCAAAATTTTACAGCAAATGATATTGATAAACAATCGTGAAAATCCCAGAAAAAGAACCCAAATTTGAATAAGAAAGAAATCACCCATGATACAGAATCTAGTACCGGAAGCACTTACAGCTTAAGACTCGAAATTGGGTAGAGTTCGTTTTTCTTTGGATAAGGAGATCTCTGACGATTTTCTTGTTTTCCTTCTTCTTCACGCTGTTGTAAATTGTGATGGAATGTGACAATTGCTGGATTTTGTATTTTTACAAATTGATGTAGTCAAAAACTCGGAAGTCCGAACTCGTAAGTCCTAACGTAGTCGTCTTGTTATTCTATTTTTATCGAATGTTACTTTTTTTTTGGACAACGTCTAAATATTATCGAATGTTACTAAAATACAAGATCGTTGTGATGTTCGTTGGGTGACGGTCTATTTAACACGGGTTCAATTGAATCGAGTTCCACAACTAGCCCCAGGTAAGCTGAGACAGAGTCTGAGTTCAAATGACCTTGGGGGTGCGCTATTCAAGTGTGTTGTTGACCACAATTTTAATTCACTTTAGAAAAACATGCTTCGTGTGTTGTAAGCAATCAGGCAAATCTTGACCTAAAAGAGTTTCAGGGATTTTAAGCCGATCATTTTGAGCCGAGCCCAAGCTCGGCCTCAGATTGGCGTTTATATGGCCTTGCGAAAGAAATGCAAATGGAAACTATACAAGAATTCAAACGAAGTCATATTCTGTCTTGAGATCAAAATTGTATCGCAAGACGCAAGTCATTTGACATATGGATCAAAACGTTGCTTCTAAGTTCATACAACTACTCTTGTGAAAGATGATGCAACTGTAAAGATATAGCTCAATGATCATGGAAAACGGAAGTTGCCAAAACAATGACCGACATCACACACTACTCCTTTAACCAAAACTCTGGAGATATATGTACACCGACGATGTTACACCCAAAAACAAACCACGGCAGAGGAGCTATTGATGGCAAACAGAGCGATTCAAGCAAAAGTAGGAGCTAGACATTCGTCAACCATATCCACAAGGTTTGGATTTTCCAGTGCAGCTGCTACACGTTCCTTATCGTTCAATTGTTTATTAACTACAAAGATAAAGATGTAAAATGAGTATAATCAAGCAATCTGCGAGAGAAGTATCCAGGACTGACGAGTGCAATGTGTGTGAATAGTTGAAATAGCAGAACAAACTCGATCCTTTCAAGTTTTTGTTAAAAAAAAAAAAAAAAGTAAATACCTGCAGCCTCAGTGGCGTGGGTCCCGGGCGCTACTCTGATATCCACCTGGTCACGTAGAAACAGCATTAGACGAACTGCTTCAGATGCTTAAAGAAGGATAGCTTAAGTAAACATGCCGTGTAGGAGCAAAACTGGAAAACTTTGGTCAGAGGATTGATGTTGTGACATGGAAGTCAGCAAGATACTGCGATAGCGAAATCAGACAATGAAACCAAACATGGGACTCTGATTATTCGGAGTCACAATCAAATACATCCATCTGAAGAGCTCATAGATATTAACTAACATCAGGCTCCCTTTACACCCTTCTCAAAACATCAAGTAAATACCCTTTACCCTCTCTAGACAGTAACTTAACTGAAGAATGGTATGATTAAATTTCCATGCATTTCCTCCAACAAATATTTTTTTTTTTTTTTGGCGCGAGTATTTCCTCAAACTAAAGCACGTCTCAACCTTTCTTTTGACCAGAGATGATAAAATACACTCACGAAATTAAACTAAAAACTGTTTACACAATTACTTTTGAAAAACTGTCCAGACAGGAGTCGATTTAACTCATGCCAGTCCAATTTGGCGAAAAAGTAACCATCAGCATCTCTTTTCCTTCAGAAACCGTCCATGGGGCTTTTCTATGTATGTCAATCCCAAATACAACAATTCACAATCAAACTCCCCAAGGAGGCCACACACAAGGGTCAAATGACTTGGAGAAACAAAAACTTGCATCAAGATGTACCCAATGAGACTTGGATGTATGCACTCTCACCCTATGTTGAAACATAGAGAGGTTTTTTCCGAAGAATCGAAGACCCTTAATGAAAATTGAGTAGAGAAGTCGAGAAGTAACCTTAATGAAAGTCCTAGACAGCCATCCTAAGCTAAAAAAAATGAACAGAAATATAAAGGGCCAAACCTTGTAGCGTGAAGGCAAGCTGCGCAAGAGTTTCACCCTCAAGCATAGCCCAATAACTGTCGCCATACTACAATGTTCAACAGTTGGTGTGAATGTTACTCTGCAGAAAAAGTAGGTGTAAGATTTCTTTATCACTTGTCACTAAAGAAGCAGCTTAAATTCAATGCAATAATATTATTTCGTAACATTCTTGAATTTTCTGTTATTTCTGCAGATTAAGCTGCACGAGTATAATAGAACAGATGTTCCAGTCTTACCTAACATGACTACGCTTGTCATCTACTTCAACTGAATCTTCTGTTACCACTTTCAGCTCTTCTAGGGAATAAGGATGCTCTGGATCTTTTATGTCTCTAATATGATGTGGGGAAAGTTAAGCGAACAATCGACTTCGCAATCATTTTCAATTCTCACAATATAGTCTTTCAGCACAAACGAAAGTAAATTAGCTTCAAGGCAACGTAATTCTCCCTCAAGGTGCACAATAATTCGAACTTGGAGAGATCTCATCTTACTCGAGTCATGCTTCCCATGACAACATACCAAGTAGAATCAGAAATTTTGGAAGTAGATTCCATAAACAACTATTCATAAACCCCTTTGACAACCCTAAGCAACAATCTAAAAGTGGAAGCTAGATAGACTCCAAACAACGAGACAAATACCATGGCCAATTAATTGCACATAAGGAACGCCAATTATAACACCCACCATATCTGATCACAGATTTTTAGAAGTCAAAATTCACATGTTCAAAGAAAATTTATTAGGCAATAATTAATCATATTGAAACAATTAAACTAATTCAAACTCAAAAGGAAACCGAAAACGTTTGGCAAGGAAATCCTCGAGTATAGCCTAAGACGAGAGTATGATACCGGATACCGGATAGGCGGATACCATATACTAAATCAATCACAAAGTCATAGAAACACAATTTCGGATACTGAAAGAAATCATTTTTTCTTACTCAAAACCATAAAGTCAGGCAAACATAATGACTCCATTAACAAAAACCTAAAGGAAAAGTAATAAAAAAAATTGTGAATACCAAATGAAAGACTTAAGCAACAATAAAAGGATATCAAAAATCTCAAGCTCGTCAATGGGCTCCACGGCATACTCATCAACTTGGTCGGGCAATGCTGGACGAGAGCGGCGCTCTTTCTTCTCGTAGACTGTTGGATTTGCGTTTATCAATCCACTCACCATCCCTGGTTCTTGAGTTTTGTTAAGGCCTGCCTGAAAAATAAAGATAAAACATATGAACAAATATTTCACCTTAACCGATAATTCATCCAGTACCAGTATCTAGCCTTAGTCATGGGCCAAATGAACGAAAAACAAATACCACAGAGTAGAATTATCTCAATCTTAATAAATCATTGACAACATAAAGAGACTGTTTAAAAATAATCACATGTGAAAAGTTGAGTAGAGAATTACACCGACTATTGTTGATTCACAATATAAGAATCGTAGTTTAGTGTGTCATTTTTTTTTCATTGAATCACATTAATAGCCAAAGTCATCTTTGCAAACAAGAACATCACAAGCAGTCTCTATCGATAACAGCAACCACAAAGTAGAGCACTAAAGCTGCTCATTTGAGCCACCCAACAATATCATAGGCTACTATTCCCGTTCTAAGAACAAAGGAAAGACGATTCAGGTGACAGAAAACACCAAAGCATGATTCCTAAAAAATCTTAAGTGGCTGAAGGCTCGAATCTCTGATTTCATAACAGTTCTGGTGTTCCAAAACATGACTCCTCAACTAATTAACAATCAGAAGTACCCGAGCATGATTTGTCAAACCCAAATTAGAGATGATTTTTAGAGTATAATGAATCTAATTATGTTTGCAACAACCCAAAAAAAAAGAAGATAACCAAAAAAAACCTCAAGGTGTTAAGTGCATGGGTAATTGCCAAATTGTTTTACGAAACGAAATTTGCTACTCCGAACCATGAACTTTTATTTTAAATCAACATGTGACCTAATTTTATGCAGTACCAACTTGGTTATGTATACCATTCTGTATGCGAGTTTGATTATTTGGAAACTTGTAAAATTGCGTAGGAGTACTACTTGATGGAGCAATGAATAAACTGTACCAACAAAATGAAGTTATATACTCCGTAAATTTAGGATCAGAGATTAATATTAGTGAGTAACTGTGATACAAAGTTACAAGTTGCCGTTACTCTAACATTCACCAAACACTGATTTCTTCTGAGCAGTCGCATAGAAGTGCATACTATAACCTCAAACAGAAGATCATCTACGAATTGCGACAGTCTTTCGACACCTGAATATGAGTAATTCAAACCACTAAATTACATTACCTAGAAGGTGTCAGACTTTCAACATTCACGAGTATATAAATTACTTCATGGGAGGAAAACTGCGGAAAAGCATGCACATGACATTCAATGATTCAAAGTTAGAGCAACTTTGACTAAAGATGACATTCCTGAAAGCTTTGTAAATGAAGAAGGGCTAAAAAATGTCAAAGTATACCTACCATGAGCTGTCAACCCAACATGGTTCAGCACAAGCACAAATATCCTGGGGGGTTTTGGAATTCACTTGGTAGAGGTTACTGCAAGCAGATCATGTGGGAGTGAAGCAGGATCAAGCTCCCAACAGTCACCTAATTGTTGAGGAGCATCATCCCCTGAAAGCTTTCTAGCAGGGATCTGATGTGAGAATAACCTAATGTCTTCTTTCTCAAGCCATCTCACAGCATTGTACCCAATTTCTCGTCTGTTGAAAACCGCCCTGTAACCATCAACCTTTACAAGGTATGCCATGCTTAATCCATGTATATCACTGTAAGTTGTTAAAAACACAACGATGTCATAATGCCGACCCGTACTCGGTGATTTCCTCCCTTCCGAATCCAGTGCCCTCTCATTGTAAAGTGCCCAAACGGAGCCCTTCCTGGGATATATCCGGTACAACTCTCTTGCTGCTCGTTCACATTCAACCAAATGTGAGAAGATGTTCAGCAACACGACATCATCCTTCCTAGCCACCTTGAATTTCCCACAAGATACATGGAACCCCCTTTTCTCCCAACATACCAACCTTTCATCCCCATCATTCTGGAAGTCTAACCAGCTGATTTTCACCGCAAATGGGTTCACGGATACCACCTCATCAATCAACCCATAGTGCCTAGGCATCCCATCATCATCATCATATATTGCCCACACTTGACCCTTCTTGAAGCTCCTCTCGACTCTGTCCTCGTCGAAATCATAAAATTCTGAATCCTCCACCGTCATAACCTCCAAATCCCTACTTTCCGCCAAAATTCTCTTCTTCTTGTTCAGCACCAATTCTTCCTCTACCTCCTGCCTGGTTGTCACTTTCCTTTTCCCACCCGATTTCTTCCCTTTTGACTTACTCAATGCCGCCATTTTCATCTCAGCCAATGTCAAATCCTCCACTTCTTCACCAACTTCGCCACTCACGCTCTCCAATTCATCCAAATCATCACTCCTTCCTTGGCTCCTCTCATCATTTTTTGACTTCTCAACTTCTTTCTCGGCGACTCCACTCCTCTTCTTTCGTTCATCAACTTGCAACTTTACAGCCTCTGACTCCTTTGCAATCCCACTCTTTCCTAGCTTCTTGTCATCCTTATTCGACTTTTCTCTATAACTTCTCCTTCTATCCTCAACAATCGGTGTCTCAACCCTCACAGATTCTGCCCTCTCAACCACCTCACGTGTATTACACATCTTCCTTTTCACCTTCTTCTGACCAACTTTCGATCTTTCCTTCCACTTCCCCTTGCCCAAAAGCTCACTCAAACTACTCATCTCCCAATCCTGCACTTCCTCCTCGACAACCGCCTTCCGAGCCCCGATTCTAGCACTCTTTCGCACACCAACACTCCCAACATTCTCTCTCTCCACCTCCTCAATCACCACCACCTCTTCCTCCTCCTCATCATCCGTATTATCAACAACCTCAACAGCATCGAAACCCTGTTCACAACTTGGGCAAACCAGCCTCTGCCCAACATACTTCCTCTCAAACCTATGCCGCAACCGACATTTGGGACACTTTGACCAAAACATTGCCACTTCAACCACCACCTCTTCTTCCTCACTCTCCTCTCTCTCCTCCAAAAGCGCCAACCTAAGCCTAGTATCATACTCTCTACGCTTACCCTTATCAGAAAACACCTGAAACGCGTCGTTTACAACCTTAAAAGCCTCCTCTGAGGCATTTTTGAGGGTACTCTTATCGGGATGAAGTAAAAGAGCGAGCTTTTTGTACCGGGCCTTGATAATAGACAGAGAAGAGAAGGGGGTAACCCCCAAAATGTCGTATAAATCAGGAGAAGGAAAAGGGTACTCGACATTCTTCAGGGTTTTTCTAGGGTTTTGGGAAGAATTAAGGATTTTAAAGGCCGTGAGCATTTCTACAAGACCGGGGAGATTCGGACTAAGCTCGTGAGCTCGACTGGCGTAATCTACAGCTAATTGAAGTTCGGACGAGTCGAATTTGGATTCTGCTAGGGTTTTAAGCTGATATGCTTCTTGTTCTTGTTCATTGGTTTGGGGATTTTCCGCCATTCCTGAGGTTTTGGAGATTGAGATAGAAGTTACAAAATCGGTACAATTAGGATACAAAAATCCCCAAAATCTTCAATCCAATTCGTTTTTATTACAATTAAGGTACAAAAAAAAAAAAAAAAAAACCAAAAATCTTCAATCCAATTCGTTTTTTATTACAATTAGGACATAAAAAGATGAACCTTAATCATCAAACTTGCTCAACAAGATACAAAACACAACAAATTCAAAGGCCTAACATCAAAACATGTCTAACAATCAGATTGATCAGTTAAAATCGGAGTATAAGTTAAAAATTGAGAATTGACAAAGAGAAGGAGATAGGGGTGGATTACCTTGATATGGGAGGTGGCCGCCGGTGAAGGGGAAAATCGCCGGCGCCGGAGTAAAACCCGATGAAGTGAAGGGGAATCGGGAAGAAATAGAATAAGAGGCGTAACTCGCAAGAGACTGAGGTAAATTAAAAAGACTTGTGAGGGTTTTTGAGTTTTCACGTCTGAGAGAATGGAAAAGAGTGGAAATTAAAATGCGAAAATTTTCAATATACCATGAAGGTATCTGAGTTTTTCTCATGTACATGTACCTCTTACGTTTCCGAGTTTTTCAAAAATACCGCTTAGGTTTACCAAATAAGGTTTTTTGGTGTTTTTTTTTTTTTTTTACTAACAGAGTGTAACACTCTTGGCACATCTTTAATTATTTGAAATGATTTCACATGATTAACGTTTTACGACATTCACCACCCACTAATTATTCAAAAAGAAAATTGAGGGGGTTCATGGGGGTGAGTTTGTTGGGGACCTAGAACAAGTTTTGGTCAGTGCGGCCAGCTTTTTGGGGGCGTTCCAGGAAGCGATCGGTACAAAGGGGAGGAGGCGTTCCAGGGTGACGGACGATGGAGGCGGGGATTCGTGGTGCCCGCCGGCGGTGGGTGTTGTGAAGGTCAACACGGATGATGCCACTTTAGGGGAAGCGAGGACGGGGTTGGGTGTGGTGATTCGTGGCTCGAAGAGGGAGGTGATGAGGGTGGCTTGTAAGCAGATACAGGAAAGATAGAACCCTAATATTGCAGAGGCACGAGCCGCGGAGTTGGGTTTGATGATGGCTTGGCAACAGGGGGCGACGTCGATCGTGCTGGAATCCAATTCCCTGAAGCTCGTTCGTGACTTGTAGTCAGCTACTTTTAATTCTTCTTATTTTGGTGTAATTGTTTCGAATGTTTTTTCGTATTCTCGTCGTTTCAATTCTTGTATTTTTTTTCTCATGTTCGTAGTACTAGTAATAGAGCGGCCCATGCAACAGCGCATCTGAACCAGTAGACTACTCAACCCGGGTGTTGATGGAGAGTGGTTTTTCTTGTGTTCTCGATTTGACGGCCTTAGACTTTGTGTCCATGGCCATGTGAGCTCTTTAATGAATTGATCTATTTCCCTCAAAAAAATGATTATTCAAAAAGAATAAAATATAAACAAAACTCACCCTACTATTTCTATTTCCTCTCCTCCCACCTCCACAATCTCCAACCTCCTTGTTCACCACCTCCTCCAACACGCACCACCATTAGTGCTCCTGCGAGTCGGAGTTAAGCTCGTCAATTTGCTTATGATCAGCAGGTTTTTATTTTCAATTATATTATCTTAATTTTATTTGTTAATTATTGAATTTCATTAGTTATATGCCACAACATCGTTTAACATCCAAAAGTTAACTACGTTAGTAGAGAAGGGCACCACGTGCCTATAGGAGTAAAGTTCGGGGACACCAGATTGGACAAGTTTCAAATGTGGGGGCACCAAACACATTCTGACGTAGTTTGGGGGCACCATGTGAATTATTAGTAATAAAGTAGAATAAACGAGTAACACGGTACATCACGTACGTTATACACCAAACCATATATATTATACGGAGTAATATCTATAGTCCTAACTTATAGTCCAATAATGATCCATCCCTACCCCAAATAAGACCTTAATTTGAATTTACAACGGCTAGGTTTTAAATTTTAAATTTATGACTACTTCTAAACGGTTTATGTTAAGAACTAGTTATAAAGAATATTTTTAAATTTGAGTAGAGACCACACTAAAATAGATTTTAATTTTTTAAGTGTAAAATTGTGAGAAGGACCATCATGCTCCTTGTTCTCTCGGGCACATGGTATAACCATTGCTAGACTTCTAGTGAAAATCGACGTGGACATCAAATTAAATTAATATATCTATGTATGTTAGTTCATTTAATTAATAAGTAGTTCATTATACTTCCTTCGTCTTCATTCTAACCTCCGTAAACAAAAAAAAAATTAAAATTTTGGAGGAATTGAAAGGAAAATGACTGATTTTATGTTTCTTTCCGTCCAATTCCGCACGTTTTGGGAGGGAAAGGAAATGACAGTTTAGTGAAGGATCATTTCCTTCCATTTCATTTCCTTTCCTTCTATAATAGCCTGATCCACCGTCCGTCGCAACACAACCCAATAAGATGAGAAATCACCAATAGGCCCATAAATCCCCGCTTGGGCTCTAAAAGGTGAAAGTCTTGTTGTTGATATGATGGTAGAAATCTATTATAAACTGATCATATTTTTATAAACCCAACGTAGGAAAGTTGTAAAATATGTTTCCTTTCTTTTCCTTTCGGTTTATTTACTCTCTATCAAACATGCTGTAAATAAAAGAACGAGCATATTTATTACGAGCAACACAAATCAAGATCAAGCCACAAAATCAAAGACAAATTCACATGAATCAGAAATCTGTGCAATGAATAAATTAAATTAGTAGATTTAGTACTAATATAACAAGGATGTCAAAGCTACAATAATCATAGATGTAGATTATTAAACCTTCACGAGTAGAGCGAGCCTGTAAATTGTAATATACAAGTTATAATATAGTACAAAGTCCAAAGTCCAAACTATCAACTATAGCCTTCATATGACTTGTACATCAATTGATGGTACTATGATTAGGGTTATATAGACATCTAATGACTAATGTGAGACTATATTATTGACTATATATGCTCATAGTCATTTGTATATGGTCTTTCATTTAAATTGTTCTAAGTTTAATTTGTAACAATGGCTTTCTATACGCTGTTATGTCATTTATCAATAAATTAAATTACAGATTTCATTCAAAGTATACTCCGTATTTATTCTTGATTGTGTCTTCTATTTTCCATAGGTAGAATTGTTTAATTTTGATGGAAATTGACACATACTGGTATTATATAATTAATAATGTTATTAACTTTGTTACTCCATATTGTAACGAATTAGATTGCCTAGAGATAAATAAACAAAGATGATTCGATCACTCTATTGACTCGGGCCAATGTACGATTATTATTTCTCCAATAATTACCTCTCACATGTTCAAACAAAAACATAAAATCATAAGAAATATATAGAGCAAGTGAGTGAAAAGCCATTAACAAAAAGCCCCAGAGGCACATAAAACAAATAATTTCAAACATTGAACACCACTGAGTACCTTTATGAGGATATTAGAAACATCATATTTTGTAAGCACACGGAGTCACAAATATCACACAACGTCATAACGAAAGGGAAATAATTTTACACTTTCAAAAACCAATTTCTACTTTTACATCGTAAAACGTAAAAATCAATCATGAAAGTGTAAAAAACAGTCTTAATGTCTCACACACACACAATTGCATCTCTAACTCCAGTACATATATAATAACTGAAGTAGATGCTAGTAGAAGAGTTGTTAGTAAAGCTAGTTGCAGCTGCAGTAAATGCTGTAAACACGAGTACAAGATTTGGAACAGCAGCTGTTGCAAAGACCGCAATCAAGAGTAGTCCCTCTTCTATAGCACCATTGCTCAACACCGTCACCTTGTAATGTGTTGAATGCTCTTTGGAGCTCCGCTACTAACAGTTCCTTGTACTTGTTGATCGGATTAACATCCATCGTTGTTTCGGTAGCTTCTTCCTTAAGCTTTAGTGATGAGAGCGCTTCTACTTCATCTTCCATCAGCTCTTGTGTGAATATGCTCCTTCCATATGTTGGCACTGCTACATAAACATTATCGACCATAACACAAATTTAGAAAGACGATACACATACATTTACTAAAATTAGATATTATATATATATATATATATATATATATATATATATAATAATAATAATAATAATAATAATAATAATAATAATAATAATAATAATTTGGGTCAAACCCATGCATAGAGAGAACAACAACAACAACATCCAAGCCTTATTCCCAAAATAATTTGGGGTCGGCTAACATGAATCGTCATCCAGTAACCGTCTTGTGCGCGCCATAGCATTTCAAAAACGTTTTGAACCATTTAGAAATGTTGAATCACTTTCGAAAGGAGTTTTAGAAAGTCATCAAAATAAATAAAAAGTTTGAAAATTAGTGAAAAACTTATGAACTTTGTACATACTTCACTAATCAAAAGTTAATTTTTTTTCCCGCTATCTCTAATTTAATCTTTAGCGCTAAAAAAAGGTTCGATTTCAATTCAATTGACAACGAGAAATACTATGCATGATAAAAACGGGATTGAGTAAGAAAAAACCTGATGCAATGAGCAGAATTGCTGCAATAAGAGCAAGTTTGGAGTGGCTCAACATCTTGACAATATTGATCGAGAGTTATTTGATCGAATAATATTTTTTGATACACTAAGCTTTATAATTATTGTTGATGCAAAACCTTCATACTGTGGTTGTAATTTATAGTAATTTTCATGAATTCTTGACGATTTCAAGAAATAAATAAAATTTGGCACGAATATATATAGCACTACTCCATGGGATAATTGTAGAATATGAATGTTGAACTATTCTCTAAATTAAATTACAATAAACAAGATTGTCGATGCACTTAAAAAAGAGCTAACAATGTGAGATATATTATTAAAACATTCACGAGCAGAGCGAGCACCTAATATAATACTAGAACTATTGTCATTTGTGATGAGTACGTTTCATTTTCATTTGAAGAAGAATTTATACCTGACGTGTTAGAGGATAGGTTAGATATGTGTGTATCATGACTTGTGGACTTGTAGTACACTGTACATTGATATGACCTATAATACAAGTACGGAGTATTAAGTAGTAAAATTTGTAAGTATGGTTGTCGATCGAGTTCGTAGTACATTTGATTCCCAATACATGAAACAAATATGAACCGTTTTCGTCATTACGTGTATAAGTAATTAAAACCGTTAGAGCATTTTAGTAAATCGGTATACAGAGTTCTCGAACGCAAGAAGCGAAGGCATTGAACTTCTTGACAATCATTTCGGTAACTAAACCAATCTACCTCGATTTATTTCTAATATATCCTAAATTTTAAATACTGACAATTATATTAGAAGTTTCACTACTACCTCCGTATCAGCTCCAAATTTTTTTTGTGATCTTTTAGTTTATTTGTCAAAGATTTTTGTCGATCACATTGTGCAAGCTACATTTTTAATATATTCGAATTGACTGAAGACGAAGGGATTACTACTTACTAATTAAAATGAGGTAACAAATACCAATATATTAGAGCATCCTTATTAGTAAGACTCATTTTAGGTCTCAAATACCAATATGATGTCACAATTACATCATGACGACATCAAATGAAGCATCCTTATTTGTGAGACTTTACTCCTCAATATGGTGAGACTTATATTTTTGGGTCTCAAACATTTATTTTTTAATTATTAATTGGGGCCAAAATAATATAAAATTAATTCTAATTACTAGTGGACCCCACATAATTAATTTTGACTTTTGAGACGGTCTCTAAAAACAAAGACCGACTCAATTTTTTACTCTTTACCTTGATCTACATTAGGGGTCTCTCATTCTGAGACTCATTTTATCCACTTTGAAACTCAATTGAGAACCCCAATGAAGATGATCTTAATTTAATTTGATATCCACGTCAATTTTCAAAACGTTGCTAGATATCTAGTTCATTTTTTTTTTATGTACGAGTCTGTTTAGACAAATTTTTAAAAATTTTATTTTATTTTTCAAAATTAGTTTCTTAAAAAAAATAGTGGGTGTTTGGTTCAACATAATACAAAAGCATTTCATTGGTTATTGTAATCTTTTTTTTTTTTTTTTTTTTTTTTTTTTTTTTTTTTTTTTTGTCGCGTCAATTAAAAATATCTCACAAATAGATTATTTTTAGAGAAACAGAAACACCAATTTGGTGCTTCTGTTTTTTAGGGTCAAAATTGAAGGAAATGTTTTTAGTAAATACTCCCTACGATTTAAAGAGATTTTCCTCTTTGTTTTTGCAGTTTTGAGTTGACATGTTTGAGACAACTTGTAGACTAAATGAAAGAGTCGTTTGCCTTAAATTCAAGTGGAATTGGTAGATTGCATTGCAGGATAAAATATGTACTAATTTTTCCAACAAGTCAACGACTCATTTGGTCTAAAACTAACTCCCAACATAACAACTCAAAACTGCAAAAAGAAAAAAAAAAAAAGAGGAAAATATTTTTGAATTAGAGGGAGTAGTTTTGTTTATAACTTCTAAAAAACCCTATGTTTGGCCAAGTTTATAGTTTTAAGGACTAAAAACACTTTGAAAAGTTAAGCCAAACACATACTTAACGTTTTAAACTCATATGTTTTTGATCATTAGGTCTTTTAACAATTATTCCGTATGTGTTTGACTTAATACATATTAATTGAGTTTATATACACACTCGTAATTCGCAAGTTAAAACAATAAAGCCTACAATGACAACCAGGCAAGCATTTGGACTTGTATTTACTCAACTTGAAAGTTGCAATAAGGCACAAAGACTCCCAAAACAGTGGCTAGGCTAACTTTGCAGTGTACCCACAAGGAGTATATGATTAAGTCTACCCGCCAGAGAAATCAATAATACTGCATGGTACGTACGTAAATAACAAATTAAATTTGGTACACGAGTAAACAACCGCAGTTTATTAAGCTTACGCACAAGTGTATTGACGAGACACTAAAAATTTCAGCAAATCTGGCTTCATACAAGTTATAATTCATCACATTCAAATTTAAGCGAGACTCTATGAAATACAGGACATGCTAATTGCTAAGCGCTCTGAAGAGTCGACAACCCCTTCTTACATAAATAAGTTGTGTACAACACTTGTAAGCACCCTAAAAAAAAACTACCATGAACTATAAAATTATCAGTTACTGTCCAGATTATATGATTACAAATTAAAACTGCGTATATGAATTCGCAATTGGTAGTGATTACTTGCTCCTAAAACAATTACATTTACCGAACAACGTCACCTCATAAAATGCCGAATGCTCTTTTCAGCTCCACTGCCAACAGTTCCTTGTAGTTGAGATATCGTATCCTTGTCGATGTTGAAATTCTTCGCACAAACAAAGGGTCAATAATGGAAAAAAAAAAAAAACATTTCACACAAACGAAAACGGTTGGATTAGAGTCAAACGTTTTTCAAAAGAATTCCGCGAATATTGATTTTTAACAAGTTTTCTACCAAGGAAACAAGAATCACTTAAAACACCACATATTAAACATGTGACAAATTAAACATGTCAAATCGTGAACTTATGATATTCATTTTGTTCCAACTGATTTCAAACATTTTGGTGGACAATGTTCATCCACCAAGAGTTTTAATTGTATAGACTCAAAGCACACTCTCCTCGTGGCCAACACTACACATATACTAGTATATGATTAAACACAATACACGTACGACACACCATGACAATGCACCACTTTATCACGATCACCTACCCCAAACAAGACATTACTATTTATAATAAAGTTCCCTTGATCTTGTTCCTATATATAGTATGTAGGTCTAGAATCATCTTGTCTACAAACAAAGCTATTCAGTAATCATTCATTTTAATAAGCAAAGCCAAGCTAAGTGAAGGTGACAGTAATTGTTGACATGAAGTTAACAGGAACAGTGAAGTGGTTCAATGAGAGCAAGGGATTCGGGTTCATATCGCCCACCGATGGCTCCAAAGATGTCTTCGTTCACTTCAGCGCAATCCAAGACAACGGGTTCAAGACCCTTGCAGAAGGCCAACTCGTCGAGTATGAGATACAAGAGGGACAAAAAGGTCCATCTGCTGTCAATGTTGGGTCAACACCATGATCACAGCAGTCCCGGAAAATTTCATGCTGTTAAAACCATATCCACGATTATGGTGTAATACTGTGCTGCCCCAAGCATTTCTCGATTTCCTTGTTATAGAATGTTTGTAATAAAGGTTTACATTATGCATGCAATGCGAATTGGTGAAGTGGATGCTATTCATTATATGTTACTTATTTGATCATATGAGTTTTCGGTCTGGGAACATAATACAATGAAACTCCTAAGAAATACATTTTCAAGTTGATATTGAGTTTATAATCGCGAGTTAGTGCAGTAAGTCTACAAAGAGAACGAATCAAAGCATTTGCAGTGTAGCAGACTTACATTTTAAGTAGCTTTCCTTCTCGTTTATATCATAAGTGCTTAGCAACAGATGCAGAAGTCAAATCCTCAGTGCTCAATGGCTCATGCAGCTGCAATTGTAAAGGAAATGTGTTACAGTTGGAATTCATATGTAGGCAGAAGGTGTATAGCCTGAGGAGAAGAATGATCGAATACACAAATCAGAAGTACATCTAGCAGATGTCAAGTTCTATCATTAAAATCATATCCAAGAACTAAAATCACAAGTGATAGTGTGTAGATATAAGCGGACTGAAAACAAGGACCAGGGTATGTCTCTATTGATTATGAAGCCAATTCTTTGACCAGAGGGGTCGTCTAGGTTAATAAAACTAATATTTGCCTTGGAAGATACCGATTTGCCTTGGCAAAATCCTCGCCCTAAGACTATAAGTTAATAGACTACAATCATTAACATATTCCACACTTCAGCTTCTGACATAAGATAACCCTGAGAAATAAAGGGATCAGCTAGGTCAATATTATGTTTATCTGTTGGAATTTAACTACATGTTTTTAGCATTCTAGCTATTCAACAGGAGACGAATCCAAAACCCTAAAAAATCGCCACTCAAAACCAAGTTCGTGCAATATACTGTATAAATTGAAAAATGCAATGCACACAGCATCAGGTGATTTTAATACCAGCACAATGCCTCCCAAAGAGGTGGCTAGGCACACTATGCACTGTACCCGTATGATTAAGTTTCCCTTGAGAAATCAATACTACGTCTAACACATACACAACTGGTAGTGACACTATGATCACTGCAGTCCCAGAAAATTTCATGCTGTTAGAAGTTAAAATCCATAAGAGGATATTTACTCCTATTAGATGTTTCTGATTACCAAATTAAATTAATCAAACAATTGCAGATTTGCAGTCCATTAAGCTTATGACAAATCACTTGAAAGATACAACAAGAAATTTAGATTCATTCATGTTAGACATCACGTCCAACTTTTAAGTAAGTGTACAAAATACTAGACATATTAGTATGAAGTGCAATATTCAAAGAGATGTACGCCAAATAATCAACTTACTGCCTTTGCAACAGCAAACCAGTGAAACAAACGCAAAGAGGCATCATCGTGTGAAGGAAGACTGTCATGGTTCCAGAATGTCATGTTATCACATTTAGCTAGCATATCCCAGCTATTTTCACTGCTATTGGGAATATCCGAAGCTTCATATCTACCGCCAGTTTTGTTAGCTTTATCCTTGCAAGGTTTTTTCTTTCCCAATATAAAACCTGATGAAAGAACAAAAGAATGTATAAAAACCAACGAGCTTCCACAGCAATAAAGACTAGGACACTTTTGATGACGACACGAGTCTCTTTTCTTCGCCAGGAAAAAATACTTTACAAATGAAAAACAGAAGCAAGATGCAAGTTTCAAATGATCCCAAATCTAATTCTGGCCCTCAGAGCTCCTCAAACATGGTGTTCAAATATCATAGTAAGACTAAAAGTTGCTGAGGTACAGCTCACTATTCTTCATATATTGGTATACTCCTAGACTAGTCCTAGTTCATTAACTGCTTACTCTTGATATCGCTTCATATACATTTTCACTAGAGCCATCAATTGCGTTATAACAGTATATACCACTCGAGAAGACAGTACATAGGCATCTGGTTCAACAGCAATGCCATATGATGGCAGCCTCAAACTTTCAACCTAAGCACTCAATGTTAAACTAAGAAAGCTAACCATGGACTTCCCTAATTAATACGTGTATATATTCCATCCGGTACTAAGAGAATGAAACCTTATATAGTTATATCCAAATCAAAACAGCAGTTGCTGCAAAAAAAAAAAAAAAAAAAAAAAAAAAAAAACTATTATTTCTGATTACATCTCAAAACTTTACTGAAAATGTTCAAGTCAGGTCCCCTTGTTTCAATGGCCCTTGTGGTTGCTATTCTTGTTACAAGATTATATCGAAAAAAGCTCTGACTTCACATATACGCATCAACACAGTGATAATTCAACATGACTAAATCCTAGGATAGTCAAGTCACAATACACAAACAATCAAACATGTACTCCAACAAGAATGAATTTCGATTTCAGTGATATCAGTATATCACTGTAAAAACTCTCTAACTGTAGTAACTAGCTTATTACTACCAAGTCCAGAACACATGTCTCCACAACCCGAAATTAAACCCTACGATATGAAAGAAGTAATAAGTGGTAACATAACAGATTTCATTATAAAGTCATCAAGGGGTGGTACTCATATTCCGGGTCTGAAACACATTACCATAAAGTACTACCCTTTTTGCTCTCTTGCACCAAAGAAGATACTCCATATAAGTAAATGTGAAATTACCAGAATAACCCTCCGGAAACTGTACAGAAGCCCCCTGCAATTTCCTGCCTCTAAAGAACGCTTCTTCCACTCCCAAACCATCAACCTCAATCCCTACAAAATCCAAGACGAAACCCACAAAATAAATCGACCCAAACATCGAACTAACCCCAAAATCAAAAAGGGTATTTTTAATTAACAAGGATAATTGCAATAATTGAAGAAATACCAGTGGGTTTGGGCTTGAAATAGTGGGAAACATCAGTCGGACCAGTGAACTTGACGCAACATGGGAGTTGATGAACATGGCCAGTGAGATCTGTGATTGAATCTTCTTCTCCAAGTTTTGGAGGAGAGAGATTGATTGTTCCTGTGCTACCAATAATTTGTTCAATTTCACTGCCATTTTTCTCCATTTTTTTGTTTTGTTTTGTTTGAGACCCAACAAAAGTTCTAGTTAAAGTGTTAAAACCCTTGTGTTTGTGTTCTTGAAGCTAATGAGATTTCCCCCCTCTTTTCTTTTGGTTTTCCCGCGCTTTGTTTATTGGTAGAATCAAATTAACCCATTGTGATCTTTGTGATTATCAATCATATGATTTTGCCCATGGTAAATGACAATCGATTAATTTGCAATGTTTAGACTAATGTTTTTTTTTTTTTTTTTTTTAACAAATAAGAAACTAAATTCATTGGATCTGAACCGATCTAATTATTTTTTTAAGTCGAAAAGAACATGATCTTAATTTTTTGAAATTTGAAATTACGATATTATTGATTATTAGAAGGGTACAAGTATGCATTCTGGAAGGGTACCCTTGTTAAATTAGCATCGAATTAAATTACAACTCAGTATGAGAAACTAAATTTGACATCAAAATATTGGTAACCGGTCAAATAAAAGAGAGAAGAACAAAAACAAACTTATGTTATGCGTCTTTTGCTTTTATTGGTCCGTTGAGCAAAAGAGTTATAGTTGCATTCACTCACGAAATATTTAGGACTTGTTTGGTATCGACCTACGCTAATGGACTAATCTATGGAGTTAAACAAAAATAAAATCAGATCGAACATTTTAATTTGCCACACATGACATGACAGTATGACACACAACACCAAGAGAACGATGGGCAAATCTCAGCCGTACAAATACATCTAAAAATAAAATAAAAAATCCAAAAAATAAAAACTAAAAATCCACGCAACAATGACTCGCCACGGCGACAAAAATTGACTCATCTTCTTTTTTTCCCTCTTTTCCAACAGAAAATTCCGAAACCCTAATTTTTTTTTTCAATTCAATTCAATCGATTAAAAAAAAAAACCCTTTTGATTTGATCTTACAAATCTATCCAATTCATTTCCCTTCTTAAAATTCACGTTAATTTACATCGATTTAACCCCAATTTCACCAGATTCCTCGCGCAATTTTTCTGGGTGTTAATTCAATTGTTTGGGATTTATTTGACTAGGTCGTTTGGTAATTTCTCCGAGTTCAGCCAATTTTTACGGTAAATTTCATGCCTTTACTTGTTTAATTTTGGTGGGTTATAGTTGAATTTGTGAATTGTGGGTTTAATTTTGTGATTTTTGCAAAAAATTTATAGGATGAACTTGTAGGTAAAGCTAGATTTTGAATTGTGAATTATGGGTAGTAGTGAAACGGATAAACCAGCTAAGGAGCCTAAGACCCCGCCTCCCGCTACCGCCCCGGTATGATTCTTATGCTCAATTTTGATCTTTAAGTTGAAGTTTTGATATTTGAATTTGTGTTGCTATTAGTCTATTACTAGTAGGATGTGGAATTGAATGGTTGTTGTGAGCTTACTGAAATTGATGAATGGTCCTTATTTGTTGTTTTAGGAGCAGTCTTCTGCCACAAGCACGGCTACAGTTAATCCTGAGTGGTCTGGTTTTCAGGTTTGTGCTTGAACTGAGTGTTATGTCTTCTTTTAGTGTAGTGTTACTCCAACTTGGTTAGCTATAATTGCATCTGTCGAGCATATCAAGAGATCGAATGAAGGGGTACTTTTGTATCTCTGGAAAAATTCAAAGTTTTCGATTAGTTCAGTGTTCGGAGTGCCGTCTTGTTTGGTGTGGCGTAGGGTTTCTATTTTACGGATTGGGGATGTGGATAGTTAAATATTAGTTGTTTTGGAATTCAAGGAATTTGTAGTTGAGGCTTGGTATTAGGAGGTGATGTATCTGTTGGTTGTTGAACAGGCATACTCACCTATTCCTCCACATGGCTACATGGCTTCTAGTCCCCAAGCTCACCCCTACATGTGGGGTGTTCAGGTACGTTGTGTAACATTATGGTCCTGTTTGAATTCTCGACATTGATGGTAGTCTGACCCTCATCTTTATTTTACAATCGTCATTGGTTTAGTTGCCTTCTCCATGGCGGTCTACATTAACATGGAGAGAATCTTTGAGCATTTGTGGAGAGACATTTTTTTTCCCCAGTTGTGTCTCAATGCATAAATGGTCTTAATTTTCTCGCAGTGCAGAATCAAAATTTCTAACACTTATAATGTTTGTTCCTCGCAGTTCAGAAACACTTTTATTATCAGTTTTTAAGTGTTTTTTTTTTATTGTTGTGCAGCATATGATGCCTCCATATGGTACCCCGCCTCATCCGTATGTAGCCATGTATCCTCATGGTGGTCTGTATGCTCACCCATCTCTGCCTCCGGTACGAATGTTAAATTCTTGTTACTCACTCCTTCTTCCTTTTTTCTTGACTTTGTTTCTAACTATGCGGGTGCAACCTATACGTGTTAGGGCTATAATCCATATGCTCCATTTGCAATGCCCTCTCCAAATGGCATGGCCGAGGCTTCAGTGAGTTATTAGCCTTTGGTCTCTTTTTTAATAATTAGGTTTCTTAATTCTATGGTGGAGCTTATGGAAAGGAAAATGATGTAGTTTCTATTGTAGGGGAATACTCCTGGAAGTGGAGATGCAGACAGCAAGCAGCCTGAGGGGAAAGAAAAATTGCCTGTGAAAAGAATGAGAGGGAGTCTGGGTAGTTTGAATATGATTACTGGGAAAACTAACGAAGAAGGTAAAACAACAGGAACGTCTGCTAATGGCGCCTGCTCTAAAAGGTATCGTGTAGCTCATGTGCAATCAATGACTAAATCTTCATTATGTATTACTTTGGTGTCTTTTATAGAAGTATCAGTAGGGTCCATCGGATTTTAAGGCTATTATGGTCGTGCTTGCAATCTATGATTATGATGATTTGGCTCATTCAATGTGTTTGCCTTGGCAGTGCTGAGAGTGGAAGTGACGGTTCAAGTGACGGAAGTGATGCAAATTCTCAGAATGTAAGACTTTAAACCTGTGATTTTGACCTACATCTTTTTGCTAGATGTTCCTATATATAGGCTCTTTTAACTACTTACTACGGTGTATGTGACAGATATAGTTTTAGCAGAATAACAAGCAAACGTTGCAGTACTAGAGGAAAATCCCTATTTTTACGAACTTGCAGAATAAAGAACTAAAAAGTCATTTTTCCATAATAAAGCTCGTGACTTTGAAATTCTTCTCCTGAATAATATCTCATTTTTTCCTAACTGTAGCATTCATTATAGTTGATCACTTGATTAGTGAAGAGAGTGAGACCCTGATACCCAAGAATAACTTTAGGAAGTGGATAGGGAGAGTGAAAGTTGAGAAAATAGAATAGGCTTCATGACAAATCAGTTTTTCCTCATCTTGCTTCTGCTCCCCTGTCGAGTTCAATAATTTGGAACTCGCATTGGAAGATTTAACAGTAAGGCTATGAAAAGGAAATTGTGGTGGATTGCAGCTGTTCCTTGACTATTCTCACTTTGTCAGCATGGGGATTTTTGAATCGGGTACAATACTTTTTTTACAAAGCTTAGAATTTAAATTTTCATCATAGAGTAAACTACTGTGGAGAAGAGGATTAGGAGAAAGGACGATCCGGATCTGATTAATGTTTTTAAACCAGTATTTTACTTTCCAACTGGACCCACTGCAATCTACATGAATGTAGTATGATATGGCTTCCTCATATTCCCTCCGTCTTTCTTTAAACACCCCATATGCAAAACGCAACGTTATTGAGAAGGGTGTACACACTAATCGGTTAATTTAAGTTCCAAAAATTCGCTATGTAATTTTTTTGCAACTCTGATTAACCGATTATTGTGTACACCCTCCTCAACACGGGGGTATTTTGGGTATGGGGTGTTTAAAGAAAGACGGAGGGTGTATGAGTTAGTGTTCTAGGTGGAGGGTTAACCTGAGTTGGGTACTGTGACCCTGTTTCCTCCTCCCTTGTTCCTTGGGAAAATATTTGAATGACAACCGCATGATGTGCGATGCTGCTGAAGCTCTTAATGATGGGTTAATGATTTGACAATTAGATTGTGTCAGCTGTTGGTGTAGTTGTTGATGTAGATTTCAGAATGGACAAATTCTAGAGGTCCAATATTCTGATGTGGTAGATTTTGCTTTAATCTCTTACTCTGAATTTGAATAACGGCGATACTTTTGTTTATTGAAATAGTAGTGTGAACATTAGTCAGAGTCTTACGGGAAAGAACTAAAGTTACCTCAATGAACTGTTTATTGTCAAGGCAATCTTTTTTCCTTGAGGGTTATTGTGCGGGTAAAATTTAAGAGTGGACATTAGTAAATATGCTTTATGTGTATTCGCTATCTGAAAACCATTATGTCCGTGAAATGATTTTTTGTGGACTAACAATATCACTAGCAGATTCTTATGTTACTGGATGACGATTCATGTTAGCCGACCCCAAATCATTTGGGAATAAGGCTTGGTGGTGGTGGTTGTAACAATATCACTAGCAGAATCTTATGTGTTTATACTTGTATGTCTTTTTGCTCAACTAACGGAGTAGTTCGTTCATGGATTTTAAGGATAACCCTGAGTACAGTGGTGGTTTTGATAAATTTTTATGTGTTCTGCTGAATCCTCTTAGGTGTTGTATACTTCTATTGTACATTGGCAATGTGTCAATGCTTCACACTCCCTCCGTCCATATTTTAACTACATTCGTCCAAATCACAACTTTTAAGAAAGTGGAATAGATAATGAGTTTTTATGGCTCACTTGGTGTAAAATTACAACTGAGGGGCATTGCATGTTTTCATATTCAATCAAAACAGCATTTAAAGTAGGGGCAATTTCGTACAAGATTATACAAATAATGATATATTTTAATCAGGAAGTTGAAAGATGAACACCTTATACAGGAAAGTACGAAGTTTATAGGTCAACAGAGAGTAGGAATCAGTATTTTAACATTTTAGGTTGCTGTTACATATTATGATGATTTGAGACTTTAGAGTAATAGTTAATTTCTTATCTCTTTTCTATCGTTGATTAAATGTTAATATGTGCATGTAACGTATCAGATTGTCCACTGTACATTGTGTTTAGTTATTGTGTTTTGGGATGAAGAATTTTCAATATAGTTTTTGTACTTGGAAAAGAAGGCCTATTTATTTCCCATGTTTAAGAAAGCGATCTTCTCACTTAATATTGTGAAGTAGTAGTTGGTCAATGCAATTCCAACACAACTTCATTTTGGGTCATCCGAAAATAGTCTCTATCTGTTTTCAACGTATGCTTTAGCTTCATTCCATAAGTCTTTATATTTGTGAAATTATTCCCCATATTTTTGCGTACCTATCCCCCCCCCCCCCCACCAGTAGTCTTGCCCATCTTTTTCTTGGTATGATCTGATAATGTGAAAAAACTACTGGCTATCCTGAGTTCGCCTGTTCAATTCTAACAGGACTCACCATCGAAGTCTGAAGGAAGACGAGAAACGACAGAAGGTTATATAGCAAATTATTAATTCTTATCTCAACTTGACAGTGCCGGTTTGTTTTGTAAAGTAAATGTAACACATTCACTACCTTACTGCAGCTGATTCATCTCAAAATGGAAATGCCACCCACGTTACTCAGAATGGTGTAGTGAGTGCTCCTCACACAATGATGAATCCTGCAATGGCCGTCATGCCAATGACTGGACCTGGTGCTCTGGCACCTGTTGCTGGGCCTGCGACCAATCTGAATATTGGTATGGATTACTGGGGTGCTCCTGCTACGTCGCCTATTCCCGCAATGCGGGGACAGGTTACTGCAGCAGTTGCTGCTGGAATGGTTCCAGCTGGATCGCAGGACAACTTGCAGTCACAACTTTGGTTACAGGTATATCACAGTTCCCTTTTATTGTTCAATTTGTTTTTTGAATCTTCTTTTATTTGGTGTGTACGATGTGGTATGATTATTTGGTGGTTTTGTTAATGGTCATTGTTGCAAAAATCTCAGTGATTTTCAAAGGTTTCACAGCTTTACTTGTCCCCTTCCTCATACTCGGGCCTTCTTTTTTGTTAAATTCTTAGTCATTGAGAGCAGGGTTGTCTATGATAGTTTGGCCACCATCAACTTAAAGACCATAGACAATTTGTTAAAATTACACAAAAATTTGGTTGATTCTATATCAAGTGTAATTTTTTTTTTTCTTTTTTACCAATTTGTCGCCGGAGTAATTTGTTTTACCAATTTGGCATTTGCCCCTCACTTATCTTTTACCAACTTTAGTAGTTTGGCCGAGTTCATGGTATCAAGAGTAGTGACTAAGGAACTGATTAACTGAATTCATATCCACTTAGCAAAAGCAAGCCTAAAGTTTCTTAGATTATGCTTGTTTTAGATTGGTACAATATGCCAGCTATGTGTATTTCCTTAGTTTACAGCTACTACCTGCTGTCTCCGCCACCCCCAAAGAAGAGTTTAATGAACCATTTTGGTTTACTTTCATTATGTTCTGAACCCATAGCATAGTTAATCGCGTGGCTTCATTGGCAATCAAAGGTGCTGCGTTTCCTGTCATGATTTTTTTTGGTTCTCTTTAAACTGTGTACCATCGACATTAGTTGTAATTTTGATGTGTCTTATAATTCTAGATTGTTTAATACAATACTTTAACTGTTGCTTGGAACATACTTCTTGTATGAGACAGAAAGTAACCACTATGAACTTGAATATCAAAAGTAACATCTATAACTTTAACAACCAAAACTTTGCACATTTTGAATTTTCGTTGTGAGACTTTTGTTTCTCGGAGAAATAATTTTGAGATATCTCAGATTAAGGGAGTGACTCATTCGAGACTAACATGTGAATGTAGAGGTTGAGCGGGATGGTGAGATACTGAGATGTGTTGACTTTGGGGTCTGTGGAGAGGAAGTCTCCTTTCTATGTTTTCTTCCTGACTATGTTCTCGCTGTCTCGATCTTTGAATGAGTTGGTTCACCTTATAATTCCAGGGATGGGTTCATAAGAACAAAGAGGATATGAGGCTTAGATTGTAAAGGACAAAAGATGATTGATTGGTTGTGGAGAAAATGGAGGTGTAATTGTAATCTGGAATCTGGTAGATATTAGAGAGACTTTTTTAGTTCTACTTGATTAAAAATTGACTATGTTCCAGTGTAATTTCATTCTCCGAAGTTTCCACACTTGTAGATGTTGTAGTCTACGAATCTTTGCTTGCATCATTGCGGTCTAATACTCAAAGAAAAGTCTAATTGAAACAGAGGATATTCAGAAGGGATTACTCTTGTAGATGAATGGATCTTATTCCCAACCTAATCGTTCGACTTTACAAGTTCTTGAATTACTTCGATTCTGGTTAAAGAATTCCAACAAGGTTATCATATACTGCCTCCAGGCCCTCCGCTCAACCTGAATGGCTAATTCAAGTCCAAATAACCCATTTCCTTCTTCAGTAACATTTAGTATATCCATATTGTCCAGATGAGAGTATGACATCACATGAATTTACTATTGGTCACTATCCAGTTGAGTCTTAACTCACCCCATTAAAAAAAATTTAAGACCTTAATCTCTTTCCCATTCTCTCTCCTCCCCTTTCCAAGCAGTCATCACAGCTCCGCAGCCCCCAACCCAACTTACTTGCTGCCACCTGTAAACCCCCACGGCCTCGTCCCCACAATCTACCCCTTTATTCCACGGCCCAAAATTTCCACGATCTCAATGGCGCCAATCCAGATCTAGGCTCGACACAGATCGACTTAACTTATGATTTGGGTTGTTGTCCTGCTGATGGGGCAGGATTTCACGATTCCGGTGGGGGGGGGGGGGGGGAGGGGGAGATTGTGCAATTTGTCAGATACATCCATACAATATGAAGAAATTTTGTAAAGAAAACAAATTAGCAAATCTTCCTACAAGATTTTTTGAACCTGTGATCTACAGGCAATATGCTCAACACAACCCTCTCTACCACTAGGCTAAGGCCTTCTTTACATAAATTTTTAGGCCAAATTTTATGGTCTGCCCCCCTTGCTTGCCGAGGTTTTTCTTGAAGGATGCATTTGTTGTGTAAATGTCTGTATCAGGTATCCTCTGCCTGTCTCATTACTTCACTATTGTTGTTTCTGTTGCTGTCAAGGTTGTCTGTCTTCTTCTTCCTGTTTTGATTACATGATTATGTTTCTCATTATTGGTGATATCTTGCTTGTAGGATGAGAGGGAACTTAAGAGACAGAGACGTAAGCAGTCAAATAGGGAATCTGCTCGTAGATCAAGATTGCGTAAGCAGGCAAGGGGTCTAGCTATCATTTTTGCAGTCAATATTAATTAATACTTCTTCAAGATAGATGAAAGTCTTACTACATTGTTTTGTGTGGACATCTTATTAGGCTGAATGTGATGAGCTGGCTCAGCGTGCTGATGCTTTGAAAGAAGAAAATGCTAACCTTAGATCAGATCTTAATCGCATGAGGAGTGATTATGAGCAGCTCATGACAGAGAATGCTTCTCTCAAGGTATTTAATCTCATTTCTTAATAATATCATACAGTTTGCCAAATATTGTTTGATTAGAGAAAGAAATTTGATTAGTAATATTGGAGCCTTGGTGCTTTTTAAGATGTAGAAGTTTTAAAAGCTCAATTAGCTTGTCTTTATCTTTTCTTGTTCCTTGGGGTTTAGGTTTCCAAAATCGTTTTGTAGTGTTGTTTTTTCAGTAAGCGTCTAGAAGTGACCCCTCTTTTTTTTTTTTCATGTTTTAATTGATTCAATTTTTGGCGTTGAACCATCTCATATGTCTTCAGCATCGTTCTATCTACCATATGTTATATCCGCCAGAATATGTCTCTCTTGTTTTACTGCTATGCTACTTACATGTTACTACTTGTCAATGACTTGCATGACCTGTTGTCCAAAAGAGAAATCAGTGTTGCATTAGTGTGCATTTTGTTCTTCCCTGGTTCTATCATTAACATTCTACTTTTGCAGGAGAGACTTGGTGAAACTCCGCAAGATTTAGCATCCAACCAGCCTGAACTTTGCTTGGTTAACGAAACACAGGAAAGTGTGAAAACAGATTAAGTGCAGTGCAGTCGTTAACTTATCACCATCATCCGTATCAACTTATTTTTCAAGAGTAACCTAACCTAGGCATTCCGGGAAGCCCTTAATCCTTAGCAATCAGCGTATAGTCATTGTTTGCCAAAGCCTGACCTTTTAAATTCAGGAACTAGTCTCTTATGTCAATTACATTGGCAAACTTCAATAGTTGGGAATCGAGAATGCCGTATTTGAATATTGTGGCATATCCCAATTCCCAGTTGTAATCGTCCTAGAGCAGGTAGTGATATTAGTATTTGTTCAGTGAGGGTTGATCACATTCAGCTTATATGTGGTTTACAGAAGATGTAAACCGCCGCGGTACCATGTTCTGATGTTTTACCCCTAAGGGTATCTATTTTTTTTTTTTTGCTCATGGGACTTCTGGTGCGAGCTCTATGTAGCATTTTTTTTTTTTTTTTTTTTTTTTACATTTGATTTTGTATTGTTATTATCTTAGCCATCTCTCGGTCACAGTAATCTTTACTGAAGCCTGAAACTTTTTACATTTAACAAGAATGCACATTTAATTCTAAATATGTACTCCATAATAATGTTCTAATATAAGTTTTACAAGATTCGAAGAGTACCAATGTGACATTTTCACTAATCATATGGAAGAACTCTCGTAGGATGTCTTTACCGGTTATTTCATGGCATTGTGCCACGACACTATCATATGCCTGACACGATACAATATAATGGAGTCTATGATACCTTAAAATCTCGGGATACTTTGATAAAAGTGTTAAACGTGGACATATTCCTTCGTTTCTCCCAAATTCATTGTAAGCTTCACATACGGAGTATTTATCATCCTACGATTTTACTCAATGTATCAAAGTGTCACGAGAATGGATGCCATTAATATCGTATTAGCGATAATCTTAACGAGATTGAGTATCAGAATAAGCTCATAATGTGTACATTGCCGAAAGATTCTACCACCAGAAAATAACCACCCAAACTTATATTTGAAGATTCTGACAACCCCAGAAAAATCTGCCTAACAATCTAGTACTGACATTCAACATTTCAACTCTCCCTTGTTCAAAAAAAAACATTTCAACTCTCTCTTTCTCTCTGTCTCTGAATCTGTCTCATCAGAAGAAGAAGGATGCAGGTTTCAGGGGCAATCAGTGATGTCTTGGTAGCTGTACCCTCCACGGCTTCTTCTTACCGTTGTTCTGATTCTTCTTCTTCTTTTACCAACAAGTCCTTTCTTTCTGCTTCCTCAACCTTCTACAAAGTAAGTCGCTTTTACTGATTACCCATCATTTTTTTACTGTGTTAGATTCTTATATTTCCTTGATTTATTCTCTTTGAACCTCATATGTTATTGTTGCTTGTGAAGTACTATTTGATTGAAGAGCTCTCTTTCTTGGTTTTGTTGGGCAAAATTTTGATAATCTGTTGGTTCTGTTGACATGTTCAGATTGATTTTTGATGAAAGATGGTGTCTTTTTTATATAAGAAATCGATGAACACTGAGAAAATTGGGTATAAAATAGAAAGATTCTTGCCTGACTTGTCCAATTTTGCTTGTAGCTATTGGATTTGTGGTTAGAATTTGTGTATCAATTCAGGTACCCAATCAAAGTAATATTTGGATGTCGAGAAAGTCGACATTTCTGGCTCTATTTTGGGTCTTTTGATGAATGTCCTAATGGAGTGCTGTTGTTTTACTTGCTATTCAATGAGTTCATTTGATATGGGAATGTCATTTGGTTGTTTGACTTATATACAATAAGGAAGTATGTGCAAACTTTAATCGTGGATCACAGTCGGGATGTGCACAAGAGAGGGTCTATGAACTGGTGGTATCCTGTTCTGAAAAGAAATGTTACGAGAATTGTTGAGCATTGAGTTATTAGGACTTGTGTTAGGAAGGGATTGTACTTTCTGTAGTCTTGCCAAGCCTAGGTATGTAAGTAACGTTCTGCAAGGTAGCGGACAATTAAGTACGAACAGTGAATTGCAGAAATGGCAAGTTCACATACTTTGGATAGATGAGAGGATTGGAGAGGACTTAGTATGAATGAAATTATGAAGAGTAGTTGAATAATCCCCTTACCCTGCCTTATGGCGGGAGCCTTTAAGGCACTGGGGTTAAAGATGTTGTTGTGAAAGCCCCTAGGCGTCATATTACGTGTTTTAACAAAATAATGAAGGCAAAAAACTATATTAAATCCCAAAATCGTCCAAAACTGCATACTACCCTAAGCAGGGGACTTCTGCCAAAAGTCCTTAAAACACATCTTTAAGGAACCGAGCCTTATATTCAACAAGAATATACCAAAGATGTCCATGATAAAGTTTTGAGAACACTTGGCTCTTTTAAAAATTTGGTAAAAATTAGCTGAAATCGAAGCATATAATCCAGGGTTTTGGGCCAAATTGACCCTGGAATAATACAACAACATCTTTAACCCCAGTGCCTTAAAGGCTCCCGCCATAAGGCGGGGTAAGGGGGGGTCGGATGCGAGCAAGCCTTACCCCTATTGAAACATAGAAAGGTTGCGCACGGATGACCCAAAATGAAAATTGCTTCGAGAATCGCACCGACTGACTGCTACTTCACTTATTAAGAGGCACAAACAGTTTGATGAGCCATTTTGCTTTATTCCATAATATCACAGATACCAATGAATAAGTAGTCTTTGACCCTGGAATAATAACGACTTAAATTTTGTGGAAGCCCCTCGGGGTCGCATTATGAGTTTAGTGGCGGGTGTATCTATCTCCGTGTTTAAATGACAAAATCTTCTAAAATAAAGGTACTTGAAGGAACACACTTGGGTCAAAACTCAAAAGTGGTTTTTTTCTCTCTCTAATGTTATCCAATTGTAGTTTGGGTGATATTGCCGTAGTGGATTGCAACTGATGTAGAGTTAGGTAAAACCAACCTATTTCTGTCAGCGTAATTTAGAGTGAAGTAGCTTCTGTAGTATAATATTGGTGGACAATAGTATCAGCAGTGCATATATGTGAAAGATGTAAAGTGTTTTTCTTGTTCTTTTTTTATTTATTTTTTTCTTTTTTGAAAAATAAATGGTAAAAATGTGTTAGAAATTCCTTTATATTATTGGTATGTAACAGATGTCGGCCTCTTCTCAAACTATGTATATGCCCTCTTCAAAATCGCATCTTTTGCCAATTTTTCACTGTACATCATCTTTTGTATTTGTATGTTTTTATCATCCAAAATTTGGAGCTAATTTGTGCAAATATTCTACTTTTCATGTCCCCACTTGGATCTCAATCTGCAGAGCTGTAGTTCATTTCACGTTGGAAGGCTTGCCACCGGACTGGATAAGAGCAAGTCCAGGGGATTTATGGTGAGAGCATCAAATCAATCTGGAGAGGAGAAGTCTTCGATCTCTCCTGTTCACTTGGAGTCTCCGGCTGGCCAACTTCTGACTCAAATTTTACAAACTCACCCGCATCTTCTCCCCGCAGCTATTGATCAGCAGCTCGAAAATCTTCAAAATGATAGAGAGGCTCAAAAGAAAGAAACTCCATCATCATCTCAAGACCTCCTCCTTTACAGGTGCATATCTCAACTCCTGTTTGTCTTTTGAATTAATGTTCGGCGTTCCTGACTGTTCATTGCTATTTCTTTTGTTTTCCCCATTGTTATATTCTATTTGAGTTACTCTTCCGTTTCATCGAATTCTTAAAATTTGGTCAGAATATGAGAAACGAGCTCAAACCAAACGTAAGCAATTGAAAGAACTAGATCGAGTCCTGCAGAAAGTGGCAACTTCTTTGGTGGATTTCATGTCTCGTGTGTTAACTTTCCTTTGTACCTTTGTTTAAAAAAGCGCGCCTAGGCGCAGCTGCCATCGCCTCAGAAGCTTGAAGTGCATCTGAGGCGCACGACTGTGCAATTTCCGATTTTCTTTCTCTTGTTACCTTATTTCTACCCTGCCCTTTACCCCTTAATCCCTTGTTTATACTTCTTCACCCATTGGCCCTCTTTAGACACCAAAAAAGGGTTTATATTTTGCAAAATATGGTTTCATAAAATAAAATTTTGTTCGCTAAATGAGTGCGCCTCGTGTGCATGAGGCGTGCGCCTTCACCTTGCACCTCATAGCAACGGCCCCCCAGCGCCTCGGAGCGCCTCACGCCTCCTTGAAGCTTTGTAACTCATTCCCAGATCCTTTTTATATCGTTGCCTATTCGTCTTGTGATGATTTTAGAGAGAGAAGGATGCTATGATCAATATACTACCCATCTTGTCATTCTTCATCCTGCTTCCCTGTTGTAGTCCGATATTTAAACCTGGACAGTTGACAAAGTATTATTTCAGAAGTCGGTGTGCCCCTGTATTTTTCTTATAATCTCCGTGTACTCGACAGAAGAAAGTAGTCATTTGACTTGATTGAATGATTACTGCAGGAGAATAGCTGAAGTCAAAGAGAAGGATAGGCAGAAGGCTTTGCAGGAGATATTGTACTGCTTGATTCTGCACAAGTTCGTGGAGAATAATATATCAATGATCCCAAAGATGACCCCGCCTTTAGATATTACTGGCAGGATCGATTTTTGGCCTGACCAAGAACAGAAACTTGAATCAGTACACTCTCCAGAAGCATTTGAAATGATACAGAGCCATCTGTCTCTTGTGCTGGGTGAGCGTCTAGTCGGTCCTTTGCAAGGTCTTATTGAGATCAGCAAAATCAAACTCGGTAAGCTATATGCTGCTTCGATTATGTACGGATATTTTCTCAGAAGAGTTGACCAAAGATACCAACTAGAGAGATCCATGAACACTCTCCCAAAAGACTTTGGCAAAAATACTGCCAGGTTTCAGGAGCCTCCACCGCAAAACCCTTTCTGGGATCCAGATTCACTGATAGAAATGCCAGCAGATGAAGAGGTTGTTGGTTATGGTGATCCCACGGATCTTGGAGATGGTGAGTCAACCTACAAACTTAGGTCATACGTCATGTATTTGGATACTGAAACTCTTCAGAGGTACGCTACAATAAGATCCAAGGAAGCCATGACACTGATTGAAAGGCAAACACAAGCTTTATTTGGTCAGCCAGACATCCGGATAAGCGAGGGTGGTGTGTTGGAGACTCAGAACGATGAAATTGTCTCGGTAACATTTTCCGGATTGACCATGCTAGTTTTAGAGGCCGTCGCATTTGGTTCCTTTCTGTGGGATGCAGAAGATTATGTGGAGTCAAGATACAATCCTGCTAATAGCTAAACAAAACATTGTATTGTATAGTTTTTATTGAAAAGTTGTAGCCTTTTTTTCTTGGCTGAGGTTGAAATTGTAATCTTACAGGAGCTCACAATATTGCTTGTTCAACTCAGTTGTATATTATTGACTTTCATAGACATGGGAGAAGCTAGTGGCTTCAACAAATTCACCACTAAAGCGCATGTGAAATTACGTAATCGTGAAGTTAATAACAGGTTTTCACACGTCTAAAGATGATGACTGTCGACCTCTATTGAGAGCATTTGAGTTTTTACTATTCCTTTCTCGAGTTTGTGTACGTCACAACTCGTATTTTTAAGAATTATGACTAATCTAGCAATAACAGGTTCGCAACGTTATTCACGAAAACGAAGAATCGTAAATATACATAGATAAGAAGGCCCGCCAATGCGCCGGCCATCTTGTATTAAGGGCAAGTGTACTTGTGTTTGATCTTTTAAAAGGCACAAAGGCCCCCCCAATTTGAAATGACCTTTGCTTGAGGTTGCTGCCCAACATAAAGGTGACTTTGTAGGGCAAACATCCAGCTTATATATTATGAAGTTATTACTAACAATGTAAAAGATGAGACCTTTTCAAGCCTTTTGGGTCACTCAAGTCAAGGACACACTTAATGATGATCGACTAGTTGGATTGGGTGACTTCAAAGTTGGAGAAGATACTCCTATAGGTGATGGGTACGAGAATTTGGAACTCGAAAAAAACGAGTAACGAAAAGAAGATTGATCTAAAACCAAATCACCATCGAATTCTATACATCATGTATCTTGGATAACACACTAACAATATGATTACAAAAATACTTTGTACAGACATTCTTACACGGTGTATATTGTTAATATTTTGTTTTAAATACGTATTAAAGCAATTCAAATTAAACGTTAAAGATTTAGAAGGAGGATATGGAGTATTAAAAGAGGGTCCATTTGACATTGAAGGTTCATATAGATTGGAGCAGCCAAGTAATGGGACAAGTGGACAAGCTGGTCACAGCCAACGGAAAAGAAGATTGATATATATGCTACAATTGGTTACCTTATCCAATGTCAATTCTATAAATGTTTCATAACATGCAAGCTTATAATTTGGTCCCTGGTTGTACCAAATTCTTCAGTCAGCATCATCTCCAGATCATCACACTCTCGTCTACCCCATGCACTTGCCTCAATTTCTCCACATTGGCTACTCATCTTTTGCACTCCCTTCGTCTCGTGAATTGGTATTTTAAAACTCTGAAGATACGTTTTGACGTAATGTAAAGTTGTAAACAATTTGTAAAAACAGAGAGATCGGTTAAACACTTGAAGGATTACAAGTTACGTCTAAGTGGTTGTTTGGTTGCATGCGGGAATTCGTAATTCCCATGAGGTGCCATTTTCCATGAAATATATATCGAAAATACTAGGAGTCTATAGGTAGACAATTGAAAAAATTGTCTATGTCTAATTTGTAGTAATAATAATTAAGAGTGTAGTAAATTTTGTTGTATAATTTGACAAATGATGGATTATAAGAAAAGAGAGACAATTAAGGGTCCTTGATTTTGGAAATAAATCAATTCAAATTTCTATCTATTGATAGATCTGTAACAATGTTGATTTTACTACTAATGTCATAAATTTACTGCAAACACGTAAAATTTACTACACAACCATATTTTTCTACCGTATGTCATCTTTAATTTATCACACTTGATTATGCTATAGACAATTTCGGTATTGTCTACATATAGACTCCTAGGATCATCCAATATATGTAAGATCATGGGATCGAATTTCTCAAAACTGTTTGGTTACATGTATGAAATGAACTCCCACAGGAATTTTCAATTATCAAGGGGGGTTAGGTAAGTCAATTCCCCAATTTTATAGGAATTGGAAATTTTCATGAATTTGAATTCTCATGATTTTGCTTGGCAACCAAATGACCACTAAGGTCGTCTTGTTGATCAGTTTAGACTAGATATTTTAGCTGGATTACTCTAATTTCATAGCATACCACCTCACTAATGTGTACTCTGCTTAGTGAAAATGTTTCGTTGAACTTAATATTTAATTCGAATTCTTAACATATATAAAAACCCAAATGTTATCTTCTTAAAAATAAAAGGAGTATAATCGATCATAGTCAAATTCCTTCACCTTTTGACTTGAATGTATCTCATCGTGAGCGGTATGTATTAAATTTATTTGTATGGTCTATGGTCATTATGTCTCTTCTAGTAGTTCATAAGTGGTCCAATCATGCTTAACAGAAAGAAAGTTCAACTTTGGTTTGGCATACGGTTACTTTACATTGATGTATTGATGTTTTCTTTCTTCTACCGAAAGTATGCATTGATTTTCACTAATGTTCAACATAATATTTCGAAGAAAGAATAACGAGACGTTAAATTGTTAATCCCACCATATTCATATTGATCATATAATGTCGATCTTTTAACTATACTTAGTGATCGTTTGGCTATAAAGAGTTGAACCCTTGTCCTCAATGTTGATTTTGATAGCTATGACTCTATGAGTCTATAACCACTCGTGTCCACCTCTTATATCCCTGATTTTTGGAATTAATTGCCACCAAAAGCTAAAACGTGAGCACCACTATTTAGGGTGATTCGTCTTATACAGATTTAATTTGGATCCAATTAAAATTTCAGAAGAAAAAGGTTCATATCTCTCACTTCAATAGTAGTACAAAAGATGTGTGCATTTGTGCCAAAAGGAAAATTATTCATGCACTGAAATGTCATCCCAAAAGTGATCACTATTTGTTAACATATGAAGTCACATAAAATGGGACAGATGATCTGTATATTTAGCACTTTAGGTAGAATATTATCATTTAGGATTTAAGTCTATTCATTCCTAGATTACTATGATCAGGATTAAGTACACTAAATCAGGATATTATAGAAGAATATCATCAAAATTCTTACAATATATGAAATTAAAGAAATTACATTGTGCAATGTATACATTAATAGGAACACAGATTATGTTCTATTAGTAAGAAATACTCGTATAAGAGGATAGCAAGGGAATTGAACTTTATCCAGCTAAATAATGAGCTGAGGTGTAGGCATTATCCTTATATCCTATTATATGATCCCCACAATAGCAAAGTATGTAAAGTATGTAAAAGCCAAGGAGGATGCAATACCATTTACATGGACATGCATGGAGTGCTCTTTACTCATAGGACTTGCCCTTTTTGTTTTCCAACCCCAATATCCCATTCATACATTGACATTCTCTACATATTGATAATTTGATCATGTCAAAACGTACAATAAAACAAACACGTAGTAAAAAATAAATAAATGGAACCATCCACGCATGCATTAACCCCATATATAAATTCAATAGCGTATTTTGCATTCTATAAAATCTCAATTCAATACTTCATATTGAGTCAATCCATTTTCATTCGATGATCATAAACTTTTGAATAGATTATATTTCCGAAAAGTTTCATGTGTACCTTATAATTGACTGATGTACTATATGATTCACCAATTGAAAAGTCGTGTCGCGAGATATACTCAAGAGGGGGGTGAATTGAGTATGGACTTTCATTGGAACTTTTTCATTTTGCTCGAGTTTATCTTGTGTAAAGCAGCGGAAGAGACAAACTAGTGTACTGTGCCACAAACTAGAGATTGTAGTTTGTGATGGTACAGTGCACAAATTTGTACTATAAAGTAAAGCACGAAACAATGATAAGAGTACACACAAGATTTACGTGGTTCGACCTCAACCAGGGGCGAAGCCAGGATTTAAAATCCGGGGTGGCGGATTCAAATCGCATTTTTCGGTTATAATTTTGGTTTGGTCAGGGTCTCAGATAGAATTCGAACGTCGCGGTTATATGTATCGGCCGAATGTTAACATATTAGATGTAACACTACGGAATATGGAAAGTGGTTTATGGAGTTGGTTTGTCCCACATTGGGAAACTAAGGCTCATATGATCAGTTTATAATAGATTCCTACCATCATACTACCAACAAGGCCTTCACCTTTTAGAGCCCGGAGAGGATATATGGGCCTAAGGGGTGACTACCCAGCTTATTGGGTTGTGTTGCGACGTATGATGGATCGGGCTATTACAGATGGTATCAGAGCAACCCTGCGACCGCGTGCTGGGTGCTGGGGCGAGGCCCAGACCAACCGTCTAGCGGGGGAGATCTTGGACCTGTGTTAATGTTGGTATGATTTGGTCGAGGCGCAACGGGGACGTTGCGGTCTTTAAGTGGGGGAGTTTGTAACACTACGGAATATGGAAAGTGGTTTATGGAGTTGGTTTGTCCCACATTGGGAAACTAAGACTCATATGATCAGTTTATAATAGATTCCTACCATCATACTACCAACAAGGCCTTCACCTTTTAGAGCCCGGAGAGGATATATGGGCCTAAGGGGTGACTACCCATCTTATTGGGTTGTGTTGCGATGGACGGTGGTTCGGGCTGTTACATTAGATATATCAGATGACATGCCAAAATATCGGCTTTTTTTAACAAATCATGTTACTCGAGCCTTTTTTTTCTTAAACAAATCATTTTACTCGTGTTCAGAGACACAAATATAATTATTGAATTTGGGTATATAAATCTATTAACAAATATAAGGGGGTAAACTACCCAATAGATAATTTTAGCATGAACCAAGAAGGTACAGTTTTTTTTTTACTATATAAATACATTACGCACAAAAATGATCAAATGATCATTTGTTGTATTGGTGGCCTTATGGATTGGTGTTTAAGGTTTATTAGGTCATGTGTTTGAATCTCAATCCCGTCAATAGTATAAAGACATTAATTTTTAAGTTTTAAAAAATAAGAGTAAAAAACTAATAAAAAGTTAAATGACACTTGCTATAGCTAGGATTTAAGCCCACAACCTCTAAGATATAACACTTCCATTTTCACCACTACACCATATGCAACATTCTAATGTTATTACTCTCAATAATTATATGTATCAAATATTAGCCTAAAAGAACAGAAAAAAAAAAAAAAAAAAAAAACCGACGGGGTGCCGGGGTGGCGGCCGCCACCCCTCGCCACCAAGTAGCTTCGCCCATGACCTCAACCCAAGGTCTACGTCCACAAAATTCACTAGAATTTTCTTCTCTACTAGCTCAACCCAAGACAAGTAGAGGAACCCCCACAACTAACTCTAGTTATGCTAGTTTCAACTATGAAACTATTCCTACTCTCTCAACCCAAGACAATAGAAAACTCGAGTACAACCAATACCCCAAATACCTCACTCTAGAAGAGAAAAGTACAAAGCAATCACCTCGCAATAATGCTTATTAGACAAGCAAATAGAGGTAACAATTTAGACCTATGATGAGTATAGTGTAGGATTTCAGTGCATGGAACAGTATGCAATACTGTACTGTCTAGACGTTTTCTTTGGAAAATTGAGCTTAAAACTTTATTGTAAAAAAAACGTCTGAGGCATAATGAGACCCCAAGACTCCTTTTATGCTGTAGAGAATTATTAAGAGATACTCAAGTGATTTTCTTTCCAAGCAAAATACATAGTATAATTCCAAATAAGGATAGAATAAGAATTCTACCTAAAATGAAATTCCTAGAATATATCTTTCAAACAACTCAATATTTTATCCAAAATTAAACATGATTATTTCTGAATCAAGAAGCCAAATTATCTTCACAAATATTTAGGATAATCAAAAGTTATATTTTCAATAAAATCTTTTCCAATTTTCCTAAAACAAGATTATCACACATAAATATTCATTCTTATAAAGGAAATAATATATTTCAAAATATGTGAATCAAATATAAAATCCTTAAGATATTTGGCATTTGATAAAAAATCATTTGCAAAGCAAAAACACGTTTCCCTTTTAAACCATTTCGAAATCTCAAGTTTATCAGTACAGAGTACAGTACTAGGTACTGTTCTCTGTAAAAACAGTTTTGTAAAACAGTCCAAGTACAAGACATGAGACAGATTGCCAATCTGTCTCTTGCACCATTTAGCACTCTCTTACACACCAATCAAACACAAAACTCATCTTACAATCAAGACTATAAGAAAGTAAAAACCTTCTAATCTAGTCTTCAAACCCTCACACTTTGTAGCTCCATTGGTATAGCCGTATAACCATAGGTCAATCAAATCTTCCTGAAAATGTTAGCTTACCAAAACTACACAAGACGTTAGCTCATAAACAAGGGAATAATCAACATATGAATCATATTATCTTGTCATTATCAAAACACACTACATGGTTCAACACCAATATACCCTATACAACAATAGAAGTAATTAGCCATGCCTACAATTGGTCGATTTAGAAAGGTGTTTATTAGGTAAAATGCCAAAAGGCTATACTTGCTTCCTATCTCGTGAACTATGTGGACAACAACCTGAATTATTTTGTAAAATTGTATTCATATAAGTTTATATATAAAATATTACTAGTATTAATATTCAACGAACATCTAATTTATTCTATGAAAATAATTTGTGCAATAATTTAACATTTTGATAGTCCAATGATCATAACTACCACCATATATTATATTAGGGTAAGACAGAAATGATCTTGTATGTTAGTCAATATTCATACTAGTTGCTATCTTTAGCTTCCTCAGCTTGATAATAACTAAATGCAAGAAAATGTTGCATTTGGTGACATTTAGAGTATTCACTATTGTTAATTGCAAGGGGGTGCCACTATTTTGGTAGAATAATGATGTTATAAGACTTAATTATGTTGATAATAATGCACAAAAAGAGGTTCAACCTTATCATCATCTTCTTCGTGGTCTTATATGACAGAGCAAAACAAAAAGGATGATTACTGTGCACATGGCGTACCAAAGTTGCTAACCAGCCTATCCATGTCATTAGTATGCCTTTTAAAAAGTTTAATCATTAGCTCTAATCTAACTTGAGTTCAAATAATATTTTTGACATATTTGTATGTATAAATTTTAACATAAGATTGAAAACTGCATATAAAACATTGCTATGCAGATGTATTTTCATAAATGTTTTTTTTTTTTTTTTTTTTTTTTTTTTTTTTTTTTTTTTTTTTTTTAATGTTAGTGTTTCAAGTTATTGCTATTATGGGTGTGTTCTTACAATATATAAATTCAAATGTTATTTTTACTTATGGTTAATTTAATGTTTTCAATTTTTAAAGTATGAAATGGACAATTTGAGTGTAAAAGAAAATTCCTATAAATTATTCTTCGAGCGATAACAGTGTGATCTTTAAGTCATTCAGTATAATTTAGAATTGATCAAGCTGACATTGACAATATATACGATAATTGCATTTTTATCAATTTATTAAGTTAGAGTAGAAGCAGTATTTCAAAGATAAATTAAAGACATACGACATGTAAGAGCAATCACAATGGTGGTTCTCTAAGTAGTTGGCCTTTGGATCAATTATTGTCTTCCACGGACCTCCTTCGATCAATAATTCCGTACTAAATTCTTTTTATGCACCATTTTGTATTCAGGTAATAATGTGGTTTAATTAGTGCTTATATGTCTATATGGACACAGTACTTCGGTAGAAGCATAAAGGGCGACAATTTCTTCTTCCAACGAACTACATTTTCAGTTTCTATGAAGTACAATTTCGTGATAACTCGACCAACTACTATAAGTATAAACTAATCGGAAAATGCACGCGGTATCCCTGTATTTTGAGGGTTTACACACGGTACCCCTGTACTTCAACTTAGCGCACACGGTACCCCCGTACTTTTAGGAATTGCACAGTATACCATTTTTTTTAACTCCGATCCCGTTAGTTTATGTTTAATAATGTTGACATGACTACAATTAACTTAAGTTAATTACCAAATAATATAAAATAAAATTATGGTAATAATTAGAAAAAATCAACCCTTACCCCTTCATTTTTCTCTCTCCTCTCCCCTTTCCCCTTTCCCTTCCCTGCCCACCATCACCACGTACTAACTTACAAAGTAGGTTAATGTGTATTAAGAGGAATAAGTTAATGTTTAATGTGTAGTTAGTATGTTAATGATGTAGAATGGTTGCTTAAATAGAGTACTAAAAAGGGAAGAAGCAAAAAAGGATATGGTGTGCATTTTTCAAAAGTACGGGGGTACCGTATGCACTAAGATGGAGTACAGAGGTACCGTGTGCAAACCCCCAAAGTATAGGGGTACCACGTGCATTTTCCGTAAACTAATTACTAAAAATTTGCTACATACATGCATCTTAAAAGACAATATAAATGGAAAGAAGAATAATCCAGTCCTTAATCCAATCCTTCTCTAAAACATACAACTAATTGCAAGCAAACTTTTTTCCAAATTTATACAAATAATGGCTAGAATGACTCATCAGTCCACAAAATTTTAATTTTTATATTTTAAATATTTTAGTCTAGTGGCAATACTGTAATTAACTCAAAATTCAATTCCATTTTCAAACCCTCAAAATTCAACATATAAAACTCCTCCAACACACATCAATATTGACTCATCATCTCCACTCTCTCCCTCACAAAATCTCTCTCCTCATTTTCATTCTCTTTCCCCTCATCACGCAACAACTCTTTGTGTTCTTCTTCTAATCTTCTTGTATACGCTTTGCTTAGGACGTAAGAGAAAAACAAGGGGGGGGCAGAGAAAATTTCATAAACATTTTTTTTTTTCTTATTTTCAAATAAAAAGAAGATAAAATGTTTGGAGGAAATTTAACAAATCTCCTCCTCTTTCTCTCCCTCTTTTCATCTTTCTCTTCCATCGTCGTCGTAAACGCTGCGTTTAACCTCTCCACCATCTCTTTCGACGAAGGCTACTCTCCCCTCTTCGCCGATTTCAACATCAAGAAATCCAAAGACGGCCGTAGCGCAAACCTCCACCTTAATCGCTATGCCGGTATTTAAATATATATATACTCCCTCCGTTCATTTCATTTCTATACATGTGTTTTACATAACACTAGATATTTCATTATTATTACATTACAATAATGTTAATAGTTTTCGAAAACAGTCTCTCTATAATTCCGTGTTTGTTATGATTTTCAGGGTCAGGATTTATTTCATCAAAATACTACGATTATGGATTCTTCAGCGCGAAGATTAAATTGCCGGGGGAATATACGGCCGGCGTAGTAGTCGCATTTTATGTAAGTTTTATTCATATATAAATTTTCTTAACGTGTCTACGTATATGGTCATAATTCTTTAATATTTTATAATATAATGTAAGACTGTTATTTCAGCAAATACTTTCTCAATCGTACGTTGTAGTAATAATTATTCTTTTGACGTTACACATACGTCGAATTACATCGTTTCACGACTAAAACTTTGTCATCGATGTTCATCACAGACGTCAAACGGAGACGTATGGGAGAAGCACCACGACGAGCTCGACATCGAATTCTTAGGAAATCTAAAGGGAAAACAATGGAGGTTTCAAACAAACATGTATGGTAACGGAAGCACCAGCCGAGGACGAGAGGAGAGATATAGACTGTGGTTCGATCCTACAAAGGATTTTCATCAATACAGCATTCTTTGGACCCGTAACAACATCATGTACGTGTCTTCTTAATCACTCTACTTATCTTTATCATATACCGTAGTCTTTTTGTTGTTTGATTCATTATTATTATTTGTAACCTATAGTTTTTATATGATTGTGTATATTTTGGACGCATTGAATAGTTTTGGTTCGTTAGTATATTGTGTGCTACTTTTTTTGTGTGTGTGTGTGTTTGGGTGGCGCATGGCTGGCTTCGGTGTGAAGTTTGCCAACTTTTTTTGACGCGGAGTTTTGTATGGAAAAAAAAATAGAGGAGAGAGAGTGGGAATTTTATTTTTTGTGGTAGGTGATTGGTATAAAATTCTATGGTGAGGAGCGCCGAAGATTTTCTTGCTATTTGATTTATTTAATTTATGATTTTTGACCATTTTTGCTCTAGTATTCCCACTTTTTACTCTTTACTTACAACTCAGCAAATCTTTTTGAAATGAATAAGAATCCATTTTTCTTTAAATGGTGAATACTAATTAAGAATGATATATCATGGAATTTTATTTGATATGCCCTAATTAAGCCTTATTATTTCACATTATTTCTTTTCAAAATTTCATATACCACTATCTTTATTTACCCCCACCCTCTCGGTGAATTGTATGCGCGTTTTTCAAAGCATAGATGGAGTGAGAGTTTTAATTAGACGTAGCAAATTAAATGATAAGTATACTAGAAGCTTTTTGGGGGTCGACGTGCTATGTGGCGCTTAATGCAGACCTCCTAAGAAGTGGGTGCTCAATTGTCTCCATACTTTTGTGGGGAATTTTTATTTGGAGGGTATATGGTGTCTATAAAACATACTACATATATGTACTCATTAATACGTCCAGAAAGTACGTTACTCTTTATATAAACCCAAAAGAAATTGAACCTCCCCTTTCATTATTCCCATAACATATAGCAAGTGGTATATAGATACAACCATGGTTGTTGAATTTATTGACTTTATTCAAATAGGTGTGTCATGTGTGGTTCATTGATAGTGTAATTGGTACATTCGATCTACCAACACACTTTTGAAAACTCTCGGCAATTTTAGTTACCACGAAATAATGAAATATACTTCGTAGAGTATAATATTTAATTTTTTTAGGATATTCTAACTTAGCTTATTTCGAATCAACTGCTACCACTGATTTGAGGTGTTGATGAGTGTGCGCCTACTTTATATTCTCTCTTTTTCTTTATAACCAAAATCATTTATGACAACCATAATGTTACTATACTAAGGAAAAATTATGCTACAAGCATCTTACCAAAATTGTCATTACCAAATTATGAATAATATTCCAGCTGGTGCACTACTAACTACACCTATATTATTAGTCATTTTCAACCAAAGCTTTGCCTAACTTATTAGCTCATATTAGGTGACCCATATTTGAGGGTGCTGAGCTACACAAACTTTTTTTTTTGGACACTAGAAATTCGGCAGATAAAATCAATCAACTTTTGTGTTTGTTAGCTTTGGTCAATTCCCTATTTATCAATTGCATGAAAATTGAATTGAATTTGTTCTCAAGTGATAGTGATCGATGTATAGCCTTTGCAATAAGTAGTACGTCTTGTGTGTGCACGCCTCTTTGGCTTCAATCATTCTCCATATATTTCTAGATGTTACAATTTTATTTCACACGTAAAAATCATCATAGATGTCTACCTCTCTTTGGGTTCTATGATTGAATATCATGATGACAATTTATGAGTGTGATGTTAATTCTACGCGTCGATCCAACCCCCTTAACTCGATATTGACGAGAAATAATTTTGGGTCATTGATTAATGTCGTTGTTTAGTGATTCTACGCGTTTTCATCAATATGGGAGATTTTTTTTCATTAATCTGCCAATTTCATCCTCAATTATTAATGTGATTGTACTCAATTTCAATATCACTTTTTAATTTCCAACTTTTTGTCGTAATTTTTGTTTAATGATATTGAATTATCAGATGTTACTTAATTTCGACACACAAATTGACATGTTTACATTCCCATGCAATGCAGATTCTACGTAGACAACGTACCAATAAGAGAAATAAACCGAAAGGAGGAAATGGGAGGAGACTACCCATCAAAGCCAATGTCCCTATACGCAACCATATGGGACGCCTCAAGCTGGGCCACCGCGGGCGGAAAGTACAGCGTCAAGTACGAGTTCGAACCCTTCGTGTCCGAGTTCACGGACCTAGTCCTAGACGGCTGTCCAGTGGACCCGATCGAGCAAGTGGCCGGGTCCGAGGCAGCCGTGGACTGCTCCGAAAAGAAGGACGAAATCGAGAACAAGGACTACTCTCAAATTACACCTGAGGGACGTAGGGCCATGAAGTGGTTCAGAGAGAGGTACATGTATTACTCGTATTGTTACGACACCGTCCGGTACTCGGTTCCGCCACCGGAATGTGTCGTCGTGGCGTCGGAGCAGGATCGGTTCAAGGAGACCGGACGGCTTAAGTTTGGGAGCATTCCTAAGCGTCAGAGGAGGAAGAGAGGCCGTGGGAGGAGGCAAAGTAATGTTGGTCAAGGTCAACAGGCCAATATGTGAAAATGTGGTGGTAATAAAAAAAATATATATATATATATATGGGTTAATGTAAAGTTGAGGAAATTCTTGGGGTAGAATTTATGAGTAATATTTATTCATACAAAAGAGGGGGTGGGGGTTCATTTTTTCGATTTTTTGAGGTTTTTATGGGGGTGGTTTTAGGTTAATTTTTGCCGATTATGGTGATCTTATGATATGATCGAAAGGCAACCAAAGTACAGAATATAATTATATAAAAATTCTTTCTATTCTTCCTTAATACAATAATGAGTCTTATCTTAGTAACGTTTGTGTTTCAAGTTGAATTGATGCAAAGCTTGCAAATAGTCTCTAATTGCCAAGGGATAAACGTTGACAAATTGTAAAATAATTGAACATGCATCAATAATGCTTTTTAGATTGGTTTCAAAGGTTTATCTGATTATTTGGTCAAATTTAGGTGGAGAATTACATCTGGTTTTTAATTAATCTATATAAAAAGTAATTCATTGTCTTAGGCTCTACTGTATTTGATAGGTCTTAATAAAAATAGTATTCAATTCAGTACAAACTCATTCAAATCAGATCAGAGTCATTTAAAACAAATCAGATCAGATTATAAATGTTCAAATATTTATCATTGTATTTGGTCCATAATTTTACTAATTCGTTGAACTCAATCGATTTTTCAACAAATTCATCAGATCAGATCAATTCAGGGTCATTCAAATTAGATCATATCAGATTAAAGTCATTCAGATCAGATCAGTTCAGAAATATGCAGTCTTATCAAACGCGGTCTTAGACTTAATTATTAGATGGCTTGTCAAGTGTGGATACGTACATTGCAACTTACCAATGGCACATTGGCACTCACTCGTGCATGGACTAGACTTCTCCATGACTGAGTATGGAGTAAGGCGGATTGGTGAGGTCTTAAAAACTTAATAGAATTCATGATCAGCTAAATTTTTTAAATCGAATTATACACGAGCTCTTTTTTCGGCCTCGCTTATTTTGACTAATTTGACTTTTATCTTACTTGCAAATAGTACAAATAAAACCAACGCGAAATAGTAAAAAAAGGACCGAAACAAGAGTTCAAAGCTTACTAATAGAATAGCGAACAGATTTTAAAATGAGATTGAATTTGTCCATTGATTCTGAAACAAATATTCACAAGCAGATACTCTGGTCGTATGTCTGAAGGAACTTGTGAGTTATTACTCTGGTGATCCACTATCGAACAAAGAGTGATTAGACTTGCCATGTTCCCAAGTTTAGTTGCTCAGGTGCTTCTTATTCCTTCCACTTTGCTGTCTCCAATATTCCAATTAGTATAATTATGATAATAGAGCTAGGACGGTAAAATTCTCCACACATTTATTAAACATGTGTTCATATCTGAATTATCTACCGCGACACATAAGACAATACCATCAACCTCTAAATCTTGACATCGTTACGGTACGGGTATTAAACGGAGTTTAATACGGCGAGTATTAAACGGCAAAGTTTTCAAAAAATACGGTCAAAAATACGGCGAAAAATTCTTTGACTTTTAAAAAACGGAAAAGTGCGTATGATTCGAAAAATTCGGCTTCGTTTTGAAACATTCAGGCAAAACAACCGGAACAAAATCTTTCCTAAATAGTGTAAAATAAAACCAATTGAACTCAAAATAGCTTTGAAACTCTTTCTACGATGCATTTTGCTAACTGATGGTAGGAAATAATGGCGAACATAAAAGAAATAGAAAGGCGGTATTGCGAAGCTTACCAGAAAAGAAGTTGACTATTAGAAAGTCAAAGTTTTTATGACCAATAATTCGTGATAAACGTTTAATTCGCGTCTTAAACGGGAGGGTGGAGTTTTTTTCCTTTTTAAATGGGGATCACCTTTTAATTCGTTTTTCACGCGTTTTTTTGAAAAAGACGTAATTCACTTATTAAACGAGTTTTAAACGGGGAAAAACTAACAGAGAATCTCGATCTGTAATTGAAATTAAAGTCTTCACTCTCAACATCTAATGTTGAAAGCTTATAATGATTCCAACATGCTATTATTAATGTATGACAATCTACATTATTGTTCTGTAACGCCATATCATCATAAATTCATAATCGTCTACCTCGCTTTCATAACTTGAACATCATTTAAATTACAAATTGGTTTGATAAGGATAATCATTTTGCTAATTTTGTGGCCAAACAAAACCTGAAGAACTTCCCCATCATAGTCACAGCAGCTGTCATTCATATTTGTATTTATATAATGAGTAGAAAGTCATTTGCTGGACCGTTTTAACTAATCGGATTTCGGCCGCTAATTCGCCCCCACCACAGCCGCCCTTCCAAAGACAGAATCACACATATATACCGAATACTTTGGATATGAATACAATGTTTCTTGTGGAGTATTTATGTAACTATGAGCTGGAAAAAAAAAAAAAAAAAATTGATGCACATTCTACAAACGGTTAACATTGTAACCACAGATTCCTGGGATTATTTCAATTTTCAAATAGGTAACAGTAACGACTCGCTAGACATAAACTGCTCCACGACAAAATATGCGTGCAGCGCTTGTATTACACCTAGAACACGCTGCACGCACATGTTTATGACATACACAAAGAAACATTTTGTTGATGAGGCAACTTCTCCGATCATTTTTAAGAGAGACAAATCAGGCAGCTGATTAGTTAGCCAAACGGGGTGCTGTCTTATATCCCTAATAATCGAGATAATATAACTAGAATTTATGAGAAGATTCAGAGACTTCAAACAGATGAACCAAAACTGATAGCTACAAGAAAATAATGAAAATTAAATATGCTGATTACATGTATAAATCTTTGGGACATATCTCAAATGATGTTTCAAATGTTTTCAACTATTTATACCTAAAAATAAGTTACAAAAATATTGTAAGAAAAAAATGATGCAAATTTATGCACCTGACAATACTTTACCTCCACCTTATGTTAACTATGAACATCCAAACCCAGCCAAGTGAGAATTTAGGGGGGAAAGGTTCCAAGAAATTGTTTTCATAAAAAGTTGAAAAGAAATTGAGAAAGGAAAAAACTTTTTTTTGGAGGTTCACAAATGTGAGTATAGCATAAACAAAGTAATGGTATGGTGTCAAGTTCAAGGAAAAGAGAAACCCCCTCCAATCATGTCTGTATTCTGACCGCCAGACGGAGGCTTGATCGCGACCCAGAGGAGGGAGATGGTGATGGCAATAAGACCGGCCCAGACGAACACAATCGTGGGCGTCCTTCCTCTTCTTCCCATGAGACCCTTAGCAAAGGGATATAGATGAGCCAGCACCCAGAAGCTAAAGAAGACCCCTCCTAGAAGCTTGCTCCACTGTGGGATAGTGCTGTACATAGTCCTGCTGAACCCGACTGCAATGGCGATAAGGTTAACCATAATGATCACAAGAGGAGGGATCATCAGAGAAGTCCACTTGATCAGATAAAGTTCAGCAAAGTCGTCATCATTTTCATCACCAGCAGACTTTGATGTCAAAGTGAAGGAGATTTCGATACCAGCAACGACTTTGAGTAAACCCTGAACCACAGCAGCGAGATGGGCACTAGTGCCTCCAATCAGCCAGAACTGTTCGTTCCTCCACCACTCTTCCAGAGTAATGCCAGACCATTTGATCTCAAGAAGAGCAAGGAAGGTCAGACACAGAGATATAATGAGGAGGTAAATGAGGAAGGTTATGTTGAGTGTTGCGACAATAAATTCCCCAGAAAAGAGAGACAGTGCAGGGAGGAAGCAATAGACAATGAGGAAAATTGAGGTGAACGGGTAGATACCGACATTCAGATAAGCAATTCTCTGAAGAAGCTTCAGCTTGGAACTAGCTAGGAAGGCATTGTTTCGGGAGAAGAAGATCTCAACAGACCCAGTGGCCCAGCGAAGGACTTGGTGGAGTCTATCAGTGAGATTGATAGGTGCTGTACCACGGAACGCATCCCTCTTGGTCACACAGTATATTGATCTCCAGCCTCTGTTGTGCATCCTGTAACCTGTGACCACATCTTCTGTCACAGATCCATAAATCCAACCAATCCTACCACCCCACTCGGTTTTATCTTCATACCAACATGAAATGACACTTATAGCCTCTGCGACAGTTGATGCATCCAGAAGGTCCCTCGGGATGGTAAGAGCGCCTGGAGGTCTACCATTCCTGATGGATGGGTGATCAGCAAGTGGCCTGCCCTGGAACTCTGCCACAGGTATTGAATCAACAAGGAAGCTTGAGTTACCAAACTTTTTGGGAAGAGTAGACAGGTCGATCCCTTCATCATCTGAGTCTCCCATTCTAAGTGCCCTATTCTCATCAGATGGAGCTGAGGTAGAAGCAGAAATACGCTTCTTTTTGCGACCAAAGCAGCAGTCAAAGAAACCGGGATGGTCCCTGGCCCGTGGAGGATCGAACCCATAAAGGGCAACCCTACGGAAGAGGCACCCAGTCCCCACATATACGGGGCCCTGAATTCCATCTAAAGCACGCATATTGATATCAAAGAAAACAGTGTTATGATTAGCATAACGATCAGATGGATCGATGCCTTCAAACCTCTGAGGGAACTGGACGTAACAAATGCGATCTCCACCCCGGTCCATCATGAAGCACATACCTTCTCTCATAGCTTCGGAGTTGTAGATGTAGTGATCACAATCAAGATTTAGGATGAAAGGCCCATTTGACATGACTGCTGAAGCACGAACCAGTGCATTCATAGCTCCAGCTTTCTTATTGTGGTCATAGCCGGGGCGCTTCTCACGGGAAACGTAAACCAGCATGGGTAGGCGAATATCTATGTCACTGAAGTCAATAGGGTTATCCTCATTAGGTGTCGTTCCTAGAAGAGGTTCGTCACTAGGAGGCTTCAACATGACCTGAGATAACAAAACGTCTCTATGTCAATAATTCAAGAATTGTCTGGTCAAAGGGCCAAAAAAAAAGGTAAATAAAAAAAATCCTAATACTGATACAGAGCAGAAAAATTCATTTAGGAACCAGTGAGTAGTGGAGAAATCTAAGCTTACTAAGACGATGATCTTGAAAACTACTTTTCTTTTAAATGTATAAGAAAGGTGAATAGGAACAATATGTCAAGAAAACAGATCAGTACCTGAATAATACCAGCATGATCACCCTTAGAATGCTCAGGTGCTGGATGCAACCAAGTTCCGGGCCAGTGGGTTCCATCAGCCATCCAAGTAGCTTTTTGCACTTTTATAGGCTCCAATGGCTCATCTCCAGCTTGCTCTCTCTGCTGCTTCAAAGCCTTAATTTCTTCACGGGCATTATAAGCATCAGATCGTCGTCTGATTGAATCAGGAAGGCCATTAGTGCGAACCTTGAATTCATCGTACTCACGCTTAATCCTACGACGATCCTTGACAAAGTCTTGCTTGACCTTGTTCTTGTAGGGATCCCTTTTCAAACTAAAGTAAGACTCTGGATTTCTTGGCTCGATATTATGTTTTTTGCAAAACGGGACCCAAATGTTGGCAAAACTTGCAGCTTCAGCCATGGCCTCAAACGTTAGCAGGGCACCTCCATCATCAGAGACATAACAAGCAAGCTTCTCTACAGGATAATCGGCTGCCAGAATGGATAGAATAGTATTTGCAGTCACAAGAGGGGGTTCCTTTTCCGGATCAGCCGTAGATACAAAAATATCCATTCCCGGGAGGTCAGATTTCCCCGTGGGGTTGTTCGGACCAGGCATTTCGAACTTTTCTTTCAGAACACCAAGGTCAGTAACCCGATTAACAGGATTAAGCTTAGGGAGCTGATCGAGAATCCAAGAGAATGAGAACCAAAGCTCACAAACCACAGACATACCCCACAACCATGGTGCATCAGGGTTATTATGTTTTAACCTCCACGCAAGAAACAGTGCCAGAACAGCCAGTCTGATAAACACAAGAAGCCTGCACGGATTTCCAAAAATACAAAAACATCATTGATTTGCAACATTGCGTGTCTCTAAAATATAATCTCAAGATTTACAAGAAAAAATGTTCGTTGTAAATCTGATTTAGAACCCAATTTCAGTTGGTTGCTATATTCATATACTATGACTCCCATTACCACCCAGTCACCCACAATGACATCACAATGAACTTGAGTTTAGAGTTACAATATTCAAAATATATTTTTTTGCCTAAGATATTATCAAAAAATGAAACAGAATATCAGATCTTGATAGTTCGAATATTTCATTCAAAAATCAGAGCATTTTGAGTACCAATCATAAGCTAATTATCAGTGAAAGATAAAAAAAAAAAAAGCTGGAGCAAAGTTCAACTACAGATATGATCTTGTTGTGCTCCACCTACACGTTCATAGACTTGAATTCGTGATAAATCAATCTCAAAGCTTATAGTTATTTACATTTGTATAAATCTATTACTCCCTCCGTCCCAGCTCAAACGCCCCATATTCCATTTTGGGACGTCCCACCTCAAACACCTCATCTATTTTGGGACATATTCCTCTCTCCTACTTTTATTAAACTATCACATTCTCTCCCACATTATTTCTACTACTTTTATTAATCCCCACATTCTCTCTCCTCCTTTTTCTAATATTACCCCACTCAACTTATTATATCAATTTTTTTTCCACTACAAAAAATGTCTGGGACGTTTGAGCTGGGACGGAGGGAGTACATGACATGTTGACAAAAAAGAAAATCCGAGTAAAGCCAGTCGTAAAAATGCAAAGAAGAGTACCACTACAATGATTCGATTTAGTACTCTTACATCAGGCTTGCAATAGCAAAATTAGTTTGTACTTGAGCAGACTACTTGACCCCACGAAAACTATTAATTATAAAAGACGAGAGATTCAAATTCTAACTTTTGCAGTCAAACCATAATAGGCATAATTTCATAATTAAGAACATCAACACAAGAAACTGATCTTAAACTTACCTGTAAGGGCTGATAACTCCCGCTGGTATTCTCAATTTACGAGTAAGAGGCCTCCAAGGTTTGTTAAGAAACTCAGATGGTTCGCGAACGCCATCATCACCATTACCATCACCACCATTTCCAAACCCTTCATCCTTTGGCCAAATGGCATTTCCATAGCCATAAGTACCCTTAGTCTCAAACAGCCACCTATTATGATCAAACTCTCCCCCATTAGTCTGGCTCCTCATGTAACCCGACTTGGTAGACTTCATCAAAGACATACGTTTATCATGCTTTGAAGATTCCAAGTGTAATTGCGAACTATTAACCGCCTTCTCATCCAAATCCGTCTCCTTGTAAGGCTCTTTACACCCAGGGCACATCGCATCACCGCCTTTGACAGCATCAATATAACAATCCCTACAAATCTTAAAGTCGCATTCGCAAGGAAGTATATCAACACCCCTTTGATCACTCATCACCTTCCCATCACACCCTGCAACCTGACAAGAGGACCCTTTTGCCCCAGCCATTTGAGGATGGCTCGCCTCTGACTCAGTCACTTTATCCATCAAGTGAGCACGAGTACTGCTATTGAAACCACCCGTAAAGAGGGAATTGGACACATATTGCTCCTCCACCCTCTGTGAAATCGTAGGGTCCATGGGCTGATTATCAGGTGTGGGCGGAATATGAACCGTGTAGTTCATAAATTCCACACTACCAATCTCACTATCAAGATCATCTCTTGATAGATTATCTCTAGAATAGTTGACATATCGGCCAGACGGAGTCCGTCTAGCAAATGTCACCTGTTGTGGACGCATTGGCCTCCCTGGAGGAACATCAGACGTATCAGACAAATTGGATCGACTCGGTTTGAACATGGTTAACCAATTTGATCCTAATCAAATCTTAAACACTCAATAATATGACAGCATTGACTTCCTTTTGCCTCAACAAAATACACCCAATTCTACCTCTCCACAATATTTCACCAAAAAGTTCTCAAATTTGAAAACTCTTTGACAAAATCAACAAATAATGAAATCAAATCATATGTTATACAACCACCAAATGCTGTACTTATGATATATGATGGACACACCCCTCTTCCTTAATCATTCCCCTAAGATCAAAATATATCTACCAAACATAGAATCACATATCAGACATGTTGCGCATAACTTTATATCAAATAATGCTCACTTTGTGGAATTAAACAAAGCAGGCTCACCTAAAGTTATGACATAAACGTGCAACACTCAAAACAACCCATTACTCTAAAACTTATAAAAAAGTGTGAGAGAGAAGCTGCATACCTGTTTCTTAAGAGTTGATCTCCACAACTATTGCTCACCCTTTTGACCCAAAAAAATACTTGTTAAATTCCAAAAAAAAAAAAAAAATTTAGTTGGTAAATAAATCTGATAAAAAGACCGCGTATTATTCACTACTATATGAACTCTTCAAATGTTCATACATTGGGGTTTACTTGTATCGTATGACATACACTACACCTCCCAAATTTCTTCAACCACTCCAAAATCCCACAATAAACTAACTAAAAAATGAATGAAATGTTCAACTAGACTTAGTCTTCACAGTATAAATCAACATCATATCATATAAACACTCAAATCTCAATTATTTTATAACAATTAAACCTATTTATCATGAGACCAAGTACAACCCCACTTGTGTTTAGTAGATCCTAAATTTCTTTATTAAAATTGATTCTTAAAATTTAATTTATAAATGTTTTTTTTCAAAGATGCCAACTTTATGGTTTAATGATGTTAAAAAGGTACAAAAATGGGTTTTTAATGAAGTAATTAGATGTAAATTTAAAGGGTTTTGTGGGATTTTTTGGGAGAATTAAGAAAAGAGCAGATTTTTATAGGAGAAAGCGTAGAAAAAAAATGGTAAAAAGTGGAGAAAAATGGTTGACAAAGACAAAGGGTAAATATGGAATGTCGGAATGTTTTTGGGTCAAAACTGGGACAAAGCCCTCGGTTTAGACGCGGCTTCCCTTAAAAGTTAAAACATGTTTTGCATTCAAGATGGGTTTTAAGGAAATATTTTGGCTGTGATATATTTTGACGTAATTAATTTCATATACGGAGTGCTTTTTCATGGAAAGTGATATTGCATTATTACGTGGTGGGTGATTGTAGTATGATAACGGATGACAAATCAAAATGTTTATTGTAAGAGTGGATTGGAAATAATAAAAATTGTTTTTCCTTGTACGCTGGAATTGTCGAGTCATATCTCCACCGCCTTACCATTTTGTTTGATCAGTCAAGATACACAAGTACATACGTTCTTATAAAAGTCAACTATTTGTTTATCATATATCAATATACGGAGTACAATTGTTTCATTTTCCTAGAGTCGATGATATATTGATATATCTATCAGATTGTTTTAAACTATTTTGAAATTTTAAATGTAGTACAACTCGATTATTAAAGTACGTCACAAGAAATGATTTAACAAAACAAGAATTCAAATGTACTACACAAATTGCAGAATTACAGACGCGCATTTACAAGGCGGCGTCAAGCGTAACACGGCTTTGCCCAAACAATGAGTTCATCATCATTAGCCGTTTATGGTTAATCCCACACGTAACGTAATTCCCATATTGCCCATTCGTAATTCATGGTCAACCAGAGGGATATAATTATAAATGTTTGATTATCTATGACTCACAAGTGTTTTTGTCAACTTTGTAAACTCTAATCTATGTCTCTACCTGGTTTGTAGTCATTTTCTTTAAGTGCGGTATGCCTTTTTATTTGTTGTATGACTATATTAGTTTTATATAACTAAAAATCAATAGTAAATTACAAGAAATTGGTGGGAACCCGAAATACGATCTGAGTCCCCACACCCTTTGCTACGGAAAAACCAATCCTAGTAAAAATAAAAGATGCAATCTGCTCATCGATATCATGCGTCGTGAGGAATTGCTGGATCCGCTTAATCAGAGCAAGCTCTAATTCCCCCAAAAGGAGAAAGAGAAGGGAAGGAAGTCATAACCCAAAGCAGTACATCTACCCTCATACTTAGCACGCTTACGATCGGCCGCTTCCCGCACCACCTTATATGGTTCAAAATCTATCAATTTCATCTGAGTCAAGGGCGACGACCCAGTCAAATCGACGCAGACGTCGCGCCCTCTATCCCAAGAGTAAAGCAGCAAGGTCGCATGACCTCTAAAGTCTAGAACAACGGTTGTGGGGGCGAACCAATCACAAAGTGTGTTTGTTAAGTCATTTCAATAGTGACTGACGCTATTTTAGTCCTAAATGAAAGGGGTATTTTCGTCAAGCTGCCGAGTGCTCTCCACCTGCTTGGCGGGCGCCAGGAGCAGTAGGCAAGTGCCATTTATAATACCTAGCCACCTAGGCCAGAAGGTAAACCAGAAGAAATAATGTTTTCGATTCAACAAATACAATAATAACACTAGTGCGACGGATAACCCTTCACTAGAAGTTTACCATCAAATTATTGAGCTTCTATGTTGAAGAGAATGTGGGAGTGATGTACTACGTGCCGTGATTGTTGGATAGTTATGGGAATTTAATTTCTTTTAACTTATAAATTACGATGATGATTACGACCTTGTTAGCCGCACATTCCTAGTGATGGAGACCCATGTGGATGTCCTCTATAAAGACAGATGAATTTATGTGTCCAATAAGGAAGAAATTCCCAAATTATTAAAGACTCATACAAGTCATTAATAGTGTTTCTTTTGGAACACTTTGGTGAAGTAGAGCTCCCAAAAATCCATGTTCTTAATCATGTCAAAGATTAACGGGTTGTAAAAGCCGTGACACTAACCTAACCAGTTTACTGTTCCATGCTAATTATGCCAACTCGATTTTATTTTTGCGTAATAAGATAATAGTGAAATTTTGTGATTCATAACCAGAAGATATATTATCTGAAGTCTTAACCTACAGGCTACAGGTTCACATTATATTGAGTTACTGACCCCAGAAGCTCACAACTGTATCATTTGGAACCCTCAAAACTTACAAGATTGCAAGTGTACAAGGAGCGATCTGCGCACAGCCACCATCCTCAGGCGCGGCCATTCTCAGCCAATCAGCAAATATCACGAAGCTCAGGAAATCCTCGGTGAAGCCATGCCGGGGACAGCTTACTAGTGAACGACAATGTTTCAAATGAAGTAATCACTCCCAACTAAAGTCTATAATGGAGCAACACATTTCAAGTACAAAAATGTATGAAAATATAACAAGGGAGAGGGAAGAAAGGACAGATCGTGTAACTTAAGGTAGCTAAAGCTTCCTAATCCTTTTTGATACACTAAATACTGCACAAATTAGACTTAAAAATGAAGAATTAGCAAGTTCGGACATACTGTACAACTCACATAGACATCCAGATCCACTAACCATCCTGCCTTCTGTTTGTAGAGGAAGTAGAGGAAGTAGAGGAAGAACAGCAGCCGCTACAACAGAACCACGAAAAGCATCCCTTGCACGAAAAACATCCTTTGCATGAAAAACATCCTTTGCAAGAAAAGCATCCTTTGAATGAACAACATCCTTTGCACGAAAAGCATCCTTCGAATGAACAACATCCTTTGCATGGAAAACATCCTTTGCATGTACAGCAGCCCTCGCATGGGAAACATCCTTTGCACGAACAGCAGCCCTTGCATGGAAAACATCCTTTGCATGAACAACTAGGACAGGAAGGTTTAGGACATCTAAAGCAACTGGGGATACAGCAACTCGAGCATTTTGGCCACCGGAAACAACTGCAACAGTTTGAGAAATCTGGGCAGCGAGGCCGCCAACATTTCATTTTACAAGAACAACTACAGCAGTCCCAACAGCTACAAGACCTGTTACAGGTTGTCACTGTTGGAGGATTAGTTGATGTTTTGGGCAGATTGAGCATCTGTCTGATTTTTTTGAGCCGTATTTTAGTGTTCATGCTTTCCATTTCATGGACATATCGACAAAGATGGCGGATGTAATCTGGGTAGAGCTCCAAGTTGCAATGTCCACCCCCTTTTATCCATAAGGGCTCATAGGGTTCCCTTGATCGCTTCCATAGTCCATTTCCATGTAACCAGTTAACAACATCATCTTCTGTACCCTGCATAGAGTAAATGGGTCTTTCAGGTGAGAATGCAGAGAACTTGACATGCTTATGTCTCCGAAGAAACCCATGTAAATGCAATATAGCCAGAAAATCGAGTGAACTTCTTCAACAACAAAAACTATTTTTTCAGGATAGAAAGAATACAAGCTAATTTCATTGGATAGAACTTCTAGCTTCAGAAATTACACACTGACTGATCGACATTTGGCATGCAAATCAGGAGATATGATGATTTTAAGGAATTGGATCCTAGGTTGCACTAAGAGATCTTGGTGTCTGCTAGATTAACGAACAAAACTCAACAGGTTTGATTGCATAAGCCAAAAGGTTACTTGTTTTGATCATGTAACTTCATGTTGTACCTTCCTAAGTTCTTATCCCCTCTCCCAAGTCCCAACAAGTCGGTACTCTAAGACTGTGGTTCTCTCCCCATAATAATTAGACAAGAAGACCTCCTACGATTGTGAACCACTTGGTCCATTGAAAGCCTTTTAGGTTCATCCTTGTACTCCTCAACCAATCAAAACGTTTGGCGCTAAAACATTAAACCATTATATCAAATGGTGCACAAACTTTATAAATTATCCGCCACACCCCCTTCCCAAGAGAAAGAGGGATTTAGCTAACCATATGCTCCATAGAAAGCACAGCATTTCTCGTATCAATAATGCAATTTCACGCCTACTCTAAGCATTCACTTTAACGTAGTTCACTATGGCCGAAGGCCTCATAAAGACGAGGACGTCCCATGAACCTTGACAACTAATCTATCCCCTGAAAACAAAGAGCCATTTGTTCCACATGGTTTTATCACAAGGATCTAGGAACACTTAATGACCTTATAATTCTACTGCACATTACTAGACCATTGTGGACTTGCGCTTCTTATATTATAGAGTAGCAATCAGTTGACGAAAATTATCCATACAAATTCCATTACGGGTCATCCTAAAACTGCCTTTATGTGCTCTTAAGTTTTAACAAAGGGGAAAGATTGCCCATATCTAACCTCCGGCTCCAGGAGAACGTTGTTGCTGTTGTCTAAATTTACCAATATCACCCAAATAGCATCAAAGACAAAACTAGAAAATAGCACATTAATTAGATCAAAGCGGACTTACATGTATCACCAGCACAGGGCACTTCACTTTCCGAATTTTTCTAATGTTCTGCATCACAAGCAGCATCATGGTTAGCCATAATACTTGCAAAAAGGCAGAACATGAGCTACTATAAGGCTTAGCTGCAAGACTTATAATTAATGACTGACAGAAAAAAAGGAAGAACGGATGAATTGATGGGAATATCGATGTATTCAGACAAATAACGAAAGAGGGGGGAAAGATTAGCTCACTTACCCTATAAATATCAAAACAAAATGAGAACTTCACATGGCATAGAACACGAAGTCCAGAGAGGATGGCACTGTGCAAAACCACTCCCCTCAACCTCGGTAGCTTTGCTGCCAGGTGTAGAGTGGGCCCACTTCCAACTGACTGCCCATATAAAATTAAGTCTTCTTGACTAGTTCCATATTCAGTCTGAAGACACTGATAAACAGCCTCTATATCTGCATATGTGTTGGCCTCACTTGGCTGCATTAGGGGAAGACGTATCAGATTAAAGAGCGATAACTCCAACTAAAAATGTGACCTTCACATAGTTAATAGAAAGACTCATATATTCCTATGCAGTAGGACAGCCAACAGCCCAACATCGTGCCAAAGAGTCGTCTGGTTGGGGAAATCCAAGGCATTAAGATCAAGGGATGGAGGCATGGAGCAATTCATGCTATAAGCTTCTGGACAACAGTGATACTATGAGACTGACAAAAAGTACTCCACTTTGGTGGCCAAAGTATCGGCCTTTTTCGTAAGAGGGTTACGTGAGATTCCGAAAAGATAATTAACCTTAACCATTTAAACTAAAAATAAATAAAAACACAGTAGGTACAGCTAGTCGTGAACAGCCAACCATCGCAGCCCGCTGACCTTTTCTAGGCCTCTTTCCTGCGGAACTGGATTGTCGATATCGACCAAACTAGTATCGTTCATGATCCTAGCTGTTAACATAAACATCTACTCATTTCACCAAGATTACACAGATCATCATGTGTTGTCAGTTAGCAGATGAGGTTCCCGATAAAACAATATAAATAAATGGAGCAAAATTCCACATTTAGTTAATCATGACTGGAAGAAGTAAACTTGGGTTCGTGTGGATAGTAGCCTACCTTACCAGTAGATGCCCCATATCCAGAGTAATCATACCTGCAAATTAGTGGAAAAAAGAAGTATAAACATTTAGAAAACCAGGATATGGAAAAGCCAACCGAGTAACGGCCACATAGAACAAATTAAACAGTCATGGCGTCAAACTTAACTACAAAGGATGTCATTCAACCAATTAATTTAAAGCCTATGAAATCAACCAGACCCTGACAAAGAAATGAACAGCATATATACATATACATATCCTAACATGCTTCAAACACAAACCCTCTCGACATGAACAGATCTGGTGAATAGACCCAAAAGGAACGTAACTGAATATTTCACAACAATCTTTACCCAAGCGCCTCAGAGGCTCAGGGAGGTCGAATGTAGGCAAACCTTACCCCTATGTTGAAACCTAGAGAGACTGCGTACGGATGACCCATCATGATAATTGCTTTGAGAATCGCACCGACTAACTGATACTCGTACTTCACATTACAAGAAGCACGGTTTTGAGACATATTTCTTTATTCCATTGCAACCCACAGCCAAAGAATAGTTAGTCTTTGACTCCATTGGAAATGAAAAATAATCTCACAACAATGCTGAATTGAAATGCTGCCCATCAAAAAGTGAATACCTAGAAGAATAATGCCAATCTTAGCCTTTTAGGAATGAATTGTATCACGGTCTTTTAGACTAATACATAGTTTACTCCAAATTAAGATATTTATTGGGGTTCTTTAATTACAGAAGAGTTTGTAAATTCAAAATCTGTATGAGGAGAGAGTTTGGTAACATCCATTGAGTTACCTTTCCCATTGCCAGTCAGTTTAAAAATGAAATGTCTTGGAACTTATCAAATGACTCTCTCTCTCTCTCTCTCTCTCTCTCTCTCTCTCTCCTCTAAGTTCTTAGGTCAGTGTGACCAGAACCGTTTCATGAATTTTGACAAACCATGACAAGCAACCTTTGCACTTCTTCTATGTCAATTAAAATCGTCTCATTATGCAAGATCTCAAATAATAGTCTTAATGTTGCTACACTTGATCATGACATCTACAATAAAACAACTTTATCCCAATGCTGCCTATGGCAAGATAAGAGGGGTCGGATGTACACGAGTCTTACATACTTACCCGGTTAGCTATAGCTGCTTACGAATAACCCATAATGAAAATTGCGATCATAAATTCATGACAAGTACAATCAAACCGGAATTTTTTCAAGCTTTAGCAACAACAATCAGATAAAACAAAATTCAAAAAAGCAAGAATTCATCATTATTGATTTGAAAAATCTTCACAGTTCCAAAAATAAGATCATGCATTATCCTATAGCCACTAGTTGCCCTAAAAGCTGATTCTGTCTTACAATAGCTTTAGCCTTTTTCCCGAACCAAGCTATCGAAAACGAAATGCATCAAAAGAAGTGTGTAGTGGGCGTGCGTGACTATTACGACAAACCCCCCAATTAACTAAACAATTACTTCTTATTAAAACAGAAAAAAAAAAAAAAACACAATTAAAATTACTTTTTTAACCATCTTTAACACAATCACAAGCGTAATTTTTTCCAAAAAGTTCAAAAAAAAAAAAACATGGGTAAAGTTGTTGGTAGCTCACAAGGTGCAAAAAGTCCTTTTCTCACAAAAGGGATGACCAAAATTTTGTGCCTTTGTTCACCCAAAAAAATTTATGGTCCAACAACATGAAAACATAACTTTTACAACACAGTGAAAAAAGTAAAATCAATCCCCACCAAACAACAAAAGTAACATCAAGTGCTTCAAATTAACCAAGTAAAAAAGTTACTAGAAGATAAAACAAAACAAAGCAATCAGAAATAGTTCCTTCTAAGTGAAGTGATTACATTTTTTACATAGCTAAACTACTGGCCAAAAACATGCATAAAGATTCGATCTTTGGAAACCCCATTTGAGCAAAAAAAAAAAAAACAAAAAACATGGTCTATTATTGTGTTGTGTACATTACGTCTCAAGTTCGAATAACTGCAGTGACATTTGCGACTCATTATCGGCTACGACGAAAATGAAAAAACAGGATTAGTAAAAAGAGAAAGAAAAAAAAAAAAGAGGCTGACCCCATTAAGTTGACCCGGAGATTGATTTTGAGCTGAACAAAGAGATCATAAAGTTGACCAAGGTCAGCAGCATTTCCATGAGAATAAAGCACAGTAAGTCTAGCATAAGGATTCTTCAAGTAGAAGCCAACAATCTTATTCCCTCTTTTAGTCTCAATAACATGAACATTCAACAAAGGGTCATCTCCTTGTGGTATTGGGACCGCCGCCGCCGTGGAAACCGCCACAAACTTGCCGTCTGAATCCCTCTTCTTCACCTCGTACGTCGCCGGAGACGGCGGAAAAAATGCGAACTTCGCCGCCAAGTTTGACATTGTACACCCCATTCCCAACCAGATCAGCTGATATCCAACTCATTAATGCATGTGTAATCACATAAAGTTTCAATCTTTTTACAAATTCATGTAAAAAAATGAGGTAAAAAAGTTTAACTTTACTTGAAATAACTTGTGGGTTTTGCTTAAATTTTGAAATAATTTGTGGGTTTTGCTTAAACTTTGGTAAAACTTGGTTTTTTTTTTTTTAAAGTAGAAATTTTGCTCTGTTTGGGAAAAACAGAGGAGATGAGTTTGGGGGATTTTGTGGGTTTTTGTTGGTTGAAAAGTGGGTTTATTTCAAGTGGGTATTAAGTATTTAATCATTTCTTGAGAGGATAAAAAAAAATTGGGTAAAGAGTGAGTTGAAAAATTAGTGCAAAATGAGGTAAATGAAATGGGTGTTATTCAAAATATAGAAACTTTTGGTTGAAATTTGGTGAGTGAAAACAAAAAAAAAAAAAAATGAAAGATTTAGAAATATTGCTACTACTAGCAATTGTACGTAAGCAAAAGGTGGGGGTGGAAGAATTAAATGCTGAATTTTATTTCAATAAAAATGAAGAAGGAAATAAAAAAGTTAGATTTTTGGTGTGAAAATGAAGGGTTTATGTGAGCTTTTTGAAGAAGTTTGGTACTTGGATGTTTTGCTAAATCTGTGAAAGATCATCTCACAAGGGACATCTTTCTCTCTCCAAAAGTTGAATATTTGAGAGAGAAAGTGAGTTGGAGTGTGTCTGAGTGAGCAGAAACAGAAGAAGTAACAACTCACAAGGGCACAGAAAAATGCAAATATTTAGGGAGGAAGTGGAAGTAAATACAAGGGGTAAAAGTGGAAGAAATTGAAAAGTTAGGAGCTGAGTTTCATGACTTGAATAGTAGTGTCAGAGAGTACAGTTGAGAGAGAGAGAGAGAAAATAAAATGAAGAGTCAAGATTTGTTTAATTGGGAGAGAGTATGTGGAGTCTGGGAGCATGTGAAGTTTAAAGGGTGTGGAAGAGAAGAGGACAAAGATTGGGGGCAGGGCATTCGTCATGACCTTTGTAGAAAGACGAGCGAGCGCAGATCTTTTGTTCCATTAAATCTATCGAAATTTTACAAGTTTTAATGAAAAATTTATAATTGATGACGGATTTCTGACATGTGATTAATTTGATACATAGAAGAAAATACAAAATATAGCGAACGAGTAAGATCTAATGTGAAAAAGGAGTGCGTGAAATGATATGATGTGGTATGAATATAGTATGTATGATCATCAAAGTCATTATTATTGATTGGACTTAATATGTTGGTGCACGATCACTAGTTCACTACTAGTACTAGGCTAAAAACAAAATAAAATGTGAGAGCACATTATCTTCAATATGTCAAATTATGTTCTTCAGATGTTTTGGTCAAATATTTGTGGCTAGGTCTTTATTTCAAAATCTCATCATCAATGATAGGAATTTGAAGATTGGCTTTTATACATTTTTGAGATGATATTACACCATCTTTTTTTGAAGGAATTCTAAAGGAATCTCTACTAGTATCTTAAATCCAAACAAGATGGCCTCAAAATCTATGAGTACTATTGATGTGAAAGTATAAATTTGAACTCATGCTTCATTACTTTGTCTATTCTCCCATGTTAATGCTGAACACTAGACTTCATGATGCGATTATATGAAGACTTATGCTCAATACAAGAGTTTATACAAGTGTGTCATTGTGTAGACCAGTACTATACACCTTGCCCTAACCAAATTTCTAGTACTATACATTATTGTACCCTAATCGGAAGTGTGAAATTATTCTCGCCGAAGTGATATTTTGCGTTCAACTAGACTTGATCGGAACAAGAATAACAATCTTAAATGTTAGTAAGAGTTGTTTTTCTGTATCATGAGAGACAACAAACAAAAACATTTGAAAAAATAAGAGTATCATCTTCGTCGACCCTTTATACTATAAACTAAATACTTTTACGAGATGAGTAAAAGTAAAACGTGATCATTCACCACCACTTGAATGTAAGAGGAGATTATGAGTCTAATTTTGCAACTAAAGTGAATAGTCATATCGCCACAATAGTCAATGAAATGTCACTTCATTCTCTTACTTTCGATTTATATTATAACGTTATAAATAGCGTGAGTTTGCAATAAAGTTAATTCAAAATCCCAACTATATCACGAAGAAGATGAATTCTGTTGAGGAGGAGAGAATGAGATGGTGAAAAGCTTAGTCATTCTCATTAATAAGATGGGTATAAATACATGATACAAGAGTGTGAACGCTAATAACAACCTACCTAAGTTAGCTAGGATAAATCCCATAAACTAGGTAAAGATAATACAAAAGATAATGACAAATAAATATCATCCTAAATTATAGATACAATATTAACAATAATATTTACTAGGAATATTATTCCTTATACGCCCCCGCAAGATGGACGTTCGAAGAGTAAGACCAATCTTGGACAAGATAATGAATAAGGATGCTTCGTGGTCGCTTGAAATGTGAGTTGTGAGAACTTGAATCGTGAGTTGTGACATGTGAAAAAGTGTTGCAGCGGAATTAGAGAATACACGTGAAATATGGTGTGATAAGGGTTGTACGAAAAGGGAAGAAGAATGTAGAGTAAACGAGTTTTTGAGAATCAAAAAAAGAAACTTGTGAGGGTAGATGGAGTTTGGCCTTTTTTTTTTTTTTTTTTTTTTTGGAAAAGAAATGTAAGGGAATAAAAAGATTTTAAAAGGAAAAAAAAAAAAAAAATATGGTGTGGCCTTTGGATTGAGTTTGGCCGAGAAGATGAAGTTTTGGGGTTTTGATTTTTTTTTTTTTTTTTTTTTTTTATGTGATTTAAAAAAAAACGTGAGGGAGTGATTTTTGAGTAAAGAGAGTTTTGAGGGGATTTAGAGTAAAAGAGAAGAGGTGGGAATAATTAACGGGAAACAAAAATTTGTAAAGAATTGAAGAAATGAATTTTGGGGAGAAAGCCGTGGGTATACCAATACCCGGATTTTGATGCGAGATGATGATCAAGTCGACGATCGGGTGGTCATAAGAGGTCCGATTCGTACGAAATTTGACGACCGTATTGAGCACACAAGGTTCTTCGATCTGAACGGTGGAGATCGTGTTTAGAGCTTCGGATTTGGAGTTATGAAAGATTTTCGAGAGACTGTTTTTGAGGGTTTCAAAAGACGTGTGAGTTGTGGCCAAGGTTTAGGAGGGTTTTGGCCATGGAGTTTTGAAGGGTGAGAGGGGTGGCCGGAGAGGTGGGTGGCCAAGGTTTTGGAGAAGGGGAGGGGTGGCCGGAAACGTAGTGTGGCCGAATAAGAGAAGAGGAAAAAGATCAGAGTTTAGATGGTCAAGATTTGAGGAGCAGCGAAAATGATTTATTAGAGAAATTGAGGGTGGCCGAATTGGAGTTTGGCCATGGTTGTTGAGGGTTGGCCGGCAGGAGGGTGGCCGGAATATAGGGTGGCCGAGGGTTTGGAGTTGAAGCTTTTCGGAGGGTTAGGCCGAGCATAGGATCTATGCTCTAATACCATGTTGAGGAGGAGAGAATGAGATGGTGAAAAGCTTAGTCATTCTCATTAATAAGATGGGTATAAATACATGATACAAGAGTGTGAACGCTAATAACAACCTACCTAAGTTAGCTAGGATAAATCCCATAAACTAGGTAAAGATAATACAAAAGATAATGACAAATAAATATCATCCTAAATTATAGATACAATATTAACAATAATATTTACTAGGAATATTATTCCTTATAAATTCAACACCCGATCACCAGCTTTGTAAGGAATAGTAAGAACACGTAATTAGAAACATCATTATGGTGTTTAGAAGAAAAAAAGGAGGATATGTGCATGATTTATAAATTTTTCTTCAAAAAGCCTATAATCTGAAAAGGAGTATGACCCGCACGCGCAGCACATCGTAGTACAAGAGAAATGGGATAAAGAAGAGCAAAGGCCGGGCCGGGGCCCCATTCTGTCTAACCAAACTCCAACACTTGGGATTTCTGAAGTGTTTGAACAATCTTCTGAAATGTTTTTAGACTATTTCTGGGTCCTATAAACTGAAAACTGGCCAAACACTTAAAATTGAGAAACAATTTCTGGTTTCTCGGAAACACTTCTAGTGTAATTTTGTTCTTCAAAAGTAGAAGCTCCAATTTGGAGTTTCTCCTCCAGAAACTGTTTCTCAGAAACTGTTTCTGAGAATTAATTATGCAAAAGTTGGAGTTTGGCCAAACATGCCCTTGGCCTTCATCCTCAACACACACTCCAAACCTTGGCTTGTACCACCATCACTTAATTTCAACATGCTAAACACTCTAGGCTAAATTTCCAGCCATGCTCCCTATATTGGTGCTTCATGGACCCTTTTTGCCTCGATAGATAAGTAACTAGTATAAGAAAGTTTTAACGATACCTCAAATTCTATAAAATTAGATTGAGAATGTCATACTTACAAGAATTATAAGAGTTAGGAATCTTTCAATTGATATGAATTTCGTGTCTTTCTTATACTTTTGCTCAGGAGATAAGTAATCAGTGTTTTTCTCAAACGTAGACGGGTAAGTCATATGCCTTATAAGATTTTTAAGATACCTAAGGATTCAAATCGTATAAGGTTTTAACGCGCGCCTCATACGAGGGACGTTAATTAGTCGAAATTGCGCGTGAAAATATGGGCGTACGTCCTTAAACATTTGCTCTATCAAACGTGCCCTCACCAATTTATTTTCAGCTATTAAAATCAACTTTATTTCGAAGAGTAGTGCTAGATACTCCCTCCGTTTCTTTTGTTTCTTTACGTTTCGTTTGAATATGTGAGAGGAATTCAAACGAAACGTAAAGAAACAAAAGAAACGGAGGGAGTAATTAATTTGGGAACCTGATAACAACCCAATAACCCATCCATTCCAACACTTGATCTTAATTATGATTGATCTTTTGACTTGTAATGTAATGAGGATCATAGACATGCAATCATTTAGTTAAATTGGCTTTCGAGGGGATATGCTCTTATTGGATGTTCCTGCTTTTCTTTCATGTAGTCTTATCCAATATTTATGCTTCCATGATTGATATGATAGGCCGGGAGTTGCAACAATATCACTTGATTACTGTATTGTTTCTGCTCCCCCTAGATTCAATCACAAAGCACACTACCAAGCAAGTATGACGTAAATTATACACAAAAACTACCGGAGTACAAAATATTATCATACTGTTAGTACTATTTTGACATGGTGTCTCTTTATGCAATCCTCATCATCATTATTATTCCCTCTTGATTATCGATCTTAACAATATACTTCGTGCTATATACAATTAATTTTATGGTGGCAACGTAATTTATTATGATATCATACACTCTAGCACAATCTAGTATTTAAATGCGTGAAACAATTTAATTTTTTTTTGTCTTAAACTGATCAACAAAGTTGGAAGGGAGTTGAAATTAATAAACCGACCAATATTTGCTGAAGGAGCCTGGTAGGCTTGTACATCAGCTTAGTGATCATACAATCTATGTATTGCTCATACATATACGGTATCATATAACAACGAGATAGCATGTACAATAGTGTATACATAAATAAAGAGATCGATGTTTTTGTAAGTAAGGTTACGCACCCTTTCAAGAGTTTTACGCCCCTCTTTATAACATAAGGTAAATACGAGATCATATATGGGTTGTGTTTCTAAGATATCACAAAGTCTCATAAAGGACGGTCTCTGAATAATTTATGAGAGACCATTATACTATGTTACAAATTGATTCTCTGTACATTGTTTGTAACTATGATAATACTTTTAGTGATCGTATTAATGAACTATTATAAACCACATTATCCATGATTTTGGAGGATCTCATCATATAAAATTAGCTAAAATTTATAGAGTAACCCCTTTGCAAATCATAGATTTAGTGTCAAAGTGTTTAACTAAAACGATTACCAAAAGTAGTATCATGGTCAGATCACGACATATAAACAGGGTCACGGTGTAAATAACATGATTGATCTCTCAATGAATTATTAGGAGACGGTCTCCCAAAATCTATTACTGAAATATATATTAAGATGGTGAAAACTGTAGTCTTTAAACCGAAAAAAGAAACACTTAAGATATAATTGTTCAAGATTAAAATTTAACTGATAAGAACAGAGAGAGATAGAGAAGAAGATTATTATAGGAGAAGAAAGTACATTTGGCTGTTGAAGAGAGGTGCGTGGTCAAGCTGGTCAAGTACTTGTGATTAGGGAACAAATCAGCTTGGCAGAGGTTTACTAGACGTTATCTTATGTCTTCTTCTTCCTGATGCTCTCAAATTTAAAACAGTACTCCTTTTAGATTAACAAATTAAACAACAAAAAGTGCCCTTTCTAACACAATATAATATGCCAATTAGATGTAAGATACTGGTAATCTATCTAGGTTAGATAATGTCATATGTTATTTGCAATGGCAAGAGGAGTACTCCACAAGCAGTAATGTCCAGTTATTTTATGGTGATGTGGATGCATCTCATGATTTAAGTGAACCTTAACAAATCTGAATCTGATGAAAAATCAACTGAAATCTGACGAAGTAATATCAACAGATTGACTAAACTCATTGATCCTTATCTGAATAATTCCAATTCGATTTGATCTAATTTAAATGCATCTGACTTGGATACAATGTTTATTAAGTCCTATGAACTGAGACTTATACACAAATATCTTCTTGTAGTTTAAAATTAAATCATGTTTTTTTTTTTTTTTTAATTCGAGAGGACAATATTAGTATATTACATCAGCCTGTTATGTGTGAGGTGACAGGGCTTGGTTAACATATTAATGTGAAAACTTCTTGGCCAATCTAGACGTAAAAACGAATTTTCGACCTGTCTAAATGTACAATTTTTTGGTTTGGATTAATTTTCAACTCCAACTCAACTTACATCACCACAATTCACTAAGCCAATTGTATGGCAGACTAGGCTAAAAAATGATTACCTCAAACCAGACACCAGAAATCAACCCACAGGAACATGATATTGTAATTCTGCCATACAATGGAGTATCATTCTCCATTCACAATAATTTTATTGTGTTTTGCGTACAACCTCAGGCCAGATATGAAATCTAATTGGATGTGATCCGTTAGACCAGTCAAAAGCTTTCCAAACATAATCTGCTTATATTAGGGTATAGGGTAAGGTTTCAATTCCTTTTGGGCAGTGAAGTGATCCGAAATCGTATTGACCCGCATATTTTTGGGTCTAATACAATCTGACCCCTTGGACAAAATTTGACATATAATTATGGGAAATTATCCAATATACCTCTGAGGTTACCGAAATTTTCAGGTATACCCCCGAGGTTACCGAGCTATCCAATATACCCTCGAGGTTTGCGTTTTCGCGTTTTTCCAGAATTTCGCTAACGGACTCTAACACCGTTAGTTCATTTGACTTATTTAAGAAAAATAAACATAATTAAAAAAAAAAAAAACTAACCGCCTGCCAAACCCTCACATTTTCTCTCTCCTCTCCCTCTCTCCTCCGACTCATGCCGCCCGCCTGCCACCGCAGTCGTACGCCGACAACAACGACGGCCGGATCGAAGACCACCAGACGACTCCACCGTCGACGGTGAGGCTTCGTCGAACATCCCCAGCCTCCGTCGACCTTTACCACGCGGCGTACAACGCGTTCTCCCTCCTCATTTTCGCTAGATCTGGCCACCGCGGTTGCACTTGGCCGTCGATATACACCTTTGCAAACCTCCTCCCTCCTTTGACGCACCTATTGCCAGCGCCACGCTCCGATTCCTATGTCATAGAGCGATTGTAAACGTGTGAGAGGGGATGTGAGCGAGGAAATGAGGGGGCGGAGATGGTGGATTCGGTGGTCGGAGGTTGGGGCGTGGTTCGCGAGCAGTGGCGGCCCAGGTTTCGCCGGTCGTATGGTGGTCCTCGCCGGAGTGCTGGTGGTGGTTCATGTTGGAGGCAGTGGTGGTTGGGGGTTTTGGAGGTGGTAGTGCAGGTGGTAGGGAGGAGGGAGGAGAGAGGAGATTGATGACTTTTTATTTTGGGAAATTGATGGTATCATTAAGGGTTAATTGTTTTAAAAAAGTCAAACACAATAAGGACCTAACGGTGTTAAAGTCCGTTAGTGAAAAAACACAAAAATTCCCCATTTAGGGGTACGCTGGAGGGATTTTGCAAACCTCGGGGGTATATTGGATAGCTCGGTAACCTCGGGGGTATACCTGAAAATTTCGGTAACCTCAGGGGTATATTGGATAATTTCCCTATAATTAATCAAAATTAAACATAAAACTAGATTAAAAATAATCTAAAATTAATAAAATTATTCAAAAAATTAGTTTTTGTCATATTTAGAATATTTCTTTATTGCTTGGGTCTAATACGATCTGACGTCATTGGTTAAGTCTACTGCAATTCCATTGGTTAACCGACGTCAAAACACAGTAACTCAAACAACTGAGTTGAATACTTAAACAAAAAAAAGAAAAAAAGAAAAAAAAAAGCTAAGAAGACAAAAATCCTATGAAGTTGGACTGAAGAAACCCACGTTTCCCAGCTTTTGATTTGCTTCTACTTAGCATTTGGTATGATTTTCTCTCTCTCAAATTAGTTTAAATTGTTAAATTAAATTGTTTAGATCAATACCCATGTTCTTATTTTTGCTAATTGCAACAATTAATTCGTGTAATAAACTTTTGACTTGTTAGATTGTGCATCACTTTTCTGTAGAGATCATCATTTTTTAGCTTCATTAGAGAAAAGGGTGGTTGAATTCATGCTTAAATTTGATTGTTTTTGTTTAATTTTTGGTAAAGATTTGAACTTTTTCCTTAGCTTTGTTGTTAAGAATTGGGGAATGATTTTGTAGGGTTGAGCTAAATTTAGGGTTTAATCAGCTCATTTTCTTGATTGGGAACCCTCCCCCTCGTTTTGGGATTGAAGTTGGGTAACAAATTGGCAATACTAGTTATATCTATATGCATTCAGGAGCTCATTCTTTTTTTATTTTGTGGGTCTGGTATATTAGGGGGCGGATCGGGGATGACACGGATCGATTAGCGGGTTTACTATGCTGTCTCACCGATTGTTGCCACGTTACTATGGAATACAGGCACCCGATTGTACCTCATAATTTTGTAGGGAAGGCGTGGGGATTGGGATTGGAGGGCGTTTTTTAATGTATGGTGGTTCAATGTCGATTTCTTGATTGGAAGTAGAATATAGGGAGATTGGTTTTGGATATGGTGGAAAGCAAGAAACGGCATTTCTTGTGTCATTTTAGTGACAACATGAGAGGATTGATGGGTTTGTAGAACGCCTCTTGTGTTGATGGGGTAGATTGAAGCGGAAAGGTCATTTGTCTCTGTCTGTTTTACAAAAGGCCTGAGTTATTAGGGAGGGTAGATACCTGGTTCTGTGATCAGAGGGTGAATATATTGGGTAATGTATCTCAACAAATCTTGATCGCCTTTTATCGATTCTCTTGAGACAATATTTGAATGGAGTTTGATCTCTAGTGAATAGATAGGAATGCTGTCTTGAATTCACTTCAGTGTAGCTGAGTCCCATTCAACTCGATTGATTACTTGCTGTGCATATAACCTTTGACTTTATTGTCTTCGTAAACTGATCTGAATGCGATGATCAAGTCTGGAAGCATACTTTCATATACGTCCAATATTTAAGGGGTCTGCCAATTTTAACGGAAAGTTTGAACTTTCAAAATCATTGTTGTTTAGCTTACCTCCACTATGTTCAAATTCATTAAGTTTTGTAATTTTAAGTTAAAATGCCACTTGGTTTATTTGTCTAACATGTGACAACTTTGCAATTGGTACCTTCTCAGGTTTCTTACAGGATGGGTTATATAAGACTGAGTGTTGTTCTGTCTGTGGCTATCTTGATATGTGCGATAACGGTGTTGGGAAATGATGCTCGTGTCAACAAGTCAGCATCAGGATTGTATTGGTCGACTGGTAAAGAAGAAGCCGACTTTTTTAGGAAGGCGGATTCTGAAGAACCTGTTGCATTGAGTGAGGATGACGAGCTTGATGGTGGTTTCTCTTCTCTTGATGGGATGTTACAGTGGGCAATAGGTAATTCTATCTCAAAGCTTCAATTTAATTTTCCTGCTTTCTTTTAGTGTATTCCCCTTTTCTTATAGGAGTATTAATCAACTTACAAGTGGAGTACAAAGTCTGTGTGGTCCAAAAGTAAGTGACAGCTTTTGGTGTATCTTGAACAAAGAAATTTTCTTCTGTTCTATTTCTTGATAGAAGAGGAGGCGTGGCCGCGTGGCGCACTGCCTGCACCGGTAAGATGTTGCTTTGTGTTCGTTAGGTCGCCGGTTCAGGGAGCAGCCTGTTGTCTGAAGATGACAAGGGAAGGCTTAGCCCACTATACACCCTGTGGTGGGACCCTTCCCCAGACCTCCCCTTGTGGGGGTGCCAAAATGCACCCGGCTGCCCTTTTGTTCTATTACTTGATAACGGACGATGTTTTGGAACTTTGCTCTCTTTGCTTGTGATCAAAACATATCTCATCTGGTTTATATTCAAGTATAGGTGGAATATAATTCTCTGATCCTGGTGAACTTCCTCAGAACTTTGGGATATAAGAGATTTTGGTGAACTTTCTGAAAAGTCACGTAGGTATTGGGATAGTATAACAGAACTTTGGGTGTTCATTAATAGTAACACTGTTTTCTGGCTACCAAGGTTTCCTTATGACTCTTTTCAGTGGCCCTATGAGATTCTAGGGTTAATTGTTGTGGTATTAATTTAGAATTACTTCCCAGTTGATCTTTCCTTTTCTTTCTCTGACGTACGCAGCCTTACCCTGTGTTGAAAACATGGAGAGGTTGTTGGTGGATGAACCATGAAAATTGTGGAAGAATAGCGAGTCTTTTACTCCATTGGCATAAAATAATATTTGGCCGTAAATCATGTGGAAGAAGATTTTTTTTTAAAATATATGTGCTGCTGACCAGACATGTAGAGACAGTTCCCTGATTGTGGAGTAAGGTGCAGGACTTCCATTTGTGTCTTTTTTTTAACTTGTTTTAGAGGCATCAACCCTTGATTTATCTGGTACACTTTGTACTTTGTTTATAACGTTTCTTTCTGATAAAAAAGCAAATGGGATTTGGGAGAAACAATTAATTCCTGGATGTTGAACTTTGTTATTGTACGTTGTGCATTGTATAGTATTCACTGTACCTCTGAGACCCTAGGCAGTTGAAGTGGCTTAAACAGACAAATTGTCTAATTGCTTGTTCCTCCATATGGAGAGAAGCCTTATTCCTTCCTCGTCTAATGTTATACCAAGGGAAGAATTAAGATGTGTGAGAGATAAGATGATGGAAGTTTATTATCTGCAGTTCCAAAAATGGAAGCTAGCATTAGTTGAATCTCATGCTCGGTTTCTATCAGAAAAAGGTACATTCGTATTACCTCCATCATAGAGCAATAGGGCATATCTGACCTATATGCAAACATTCTTGGTTTCCTAAATTGTTAAAAATGTCAGGTACTTCAAAATACTTGCTAGGCTAATTTTAGAAAGTCTTTTGCGAAATTCTCACTGATAGTTTATAATCACATATGGTCTTAAATATCTACCTTGAGTTGGAGGGGATATTATTTGACTCCATGACCATATTACTGGAGTATTCTCTTGTTCGCTTTCTGCTTGAAACACTTGTGATTATGTTGGAATCTTATCCTATCATTGAAAAGAGACATTGTTTGCTTGTATTGGTTACAGAATATCATACTATCTGTGTGTGAATGCAACAGGTCATTCTGATCCATCAAAGTTAAAAGAAACTGCACAAAATGTGCAGCGCCTTTCAGATGATGAGCTGAAGAAGCGCCAAGTAGAAATTCAGGTAGTTAAAATGTTTTTGTACACGTTAGTCCAGAATGAGGACTTAACTGTGTACTTCAATATGAAGAAGTTCTGTACTAAATGAGGGGCATGTCTTCTAATTGTTGAAATGGATTTGATTTCAAGTTGAATGCGTGCTCTGACTTTGATTAAATTTTCCGTTGATGCCTTGGCCATGTCCATATACTCATGATGGAGGGGGATTGGGGGAGAATGCTTTCAACAGTGAAGACCTCTAATAGTCTTATAGCCTATTCGAATTGTTCTCTCTTGCCCAAAGTTTTCTGAGATCCCTGCTGAAAACAATTTTATAGGTTTACCAGACTTCAGCCTTCAGGTTTGGCAATCTTTAATCTTTGAACCGAAAAACGATGTCTAACTTTGTTATTCTCCTTATAACTTGACATTGTGATTCCTGCAATTGGATACTGTGTGAGAGGGGGGGGGGGGGAGGTGTAGGAAAATTAACAGAAGCAAGAAAATGCAGCTGGACATAGATGTTTAATGACTATCTGTTCTGGACTCATAATTATCTTTTTGTGCAGGAATTGATGGAGAAGTTAAAAATGCCTTCTGATGCAGACTTGATGAAGATTGCCATAGATGATTTGAATAATTCTTCTGTATCTGTGGAAGACCGACTTCGTGCACTGGAAGAACTTCTAATACTTGTTGAGCCCATAGATAATGCCAATGGTACGTACTACCTCAGCCCTAATCCGAGTATCTGACAACAGCTCTATATTTCAAAGAGGGGGCACTACTGGATTGGCATATTACTGGGTGTAATTGTCGGTCTTTGATATTTAAGGAGTTTCTTGTAAGGATTAGGTTACCTTTTGAAATCCTTTTTGTTTTCTTTTAATCTTTGAGGCAGGAGGATTGGGACCTTAACTTCTCCAATAACCTCATTTAAGCTGCCAACAGAAATATTGTTATGTTTCTGGCGAACTTTATAATTTTACCAGTCGTATATCCTCTAAGGCAACATACTTTAGTTCTTTGTATGAATATGTTGGGGAAGATACCATTGATGTGTTGCTATCTTGAAAGGTATCATAGTTGTCCACAGAAGCATAATTTACTCCCTTTCTGGTTATTTGTCTACAGATTTGGGCAAGCTTGGGGGTCTTGATGCTGTTGCTAGACAGCTTGACAATGTTGATCCAGACGTGAGGAAACTTGCCGCATGGGTTCTTGGAAAAGCTAGTCAAAACAATCCAAAAGTTCAGCTGCAGGTTAGAAGATCAATTCTTCTGATACAATTGTTTTTGGTGTCTTTGTACTGATGTACACCCTGTATTTTGTCTTTTTATGTTCTTCATATTGAAGTAGCTGCTGTATGGATTTCGCTATTGGCATGAAAAATATATGCTTAAAGTTGTTGATTGTTTTGCATGTGGACGTCAGGTTTTGGAGATTGGTACTCTGGGAAAGCTTATAAAGATGGTGAAGTCTGATAATACGGAAGAGGCCACCAAAGCGTTGTATGCAGTTTCTGCTGTACTGAGAAATAATTTCTATGCGCAGGAAATATTTTACGCTGAAGCAGGAGACTTGATGCTAAAGGTAACCTGCGCATGTTTAATGATAGTGTTACTCTTCTACCTACTTTCAGAGCTCTAACCCAGCTTCTCAGCTTTCACTCCACCTCAAGGGAACTTACCAAGTTACCAACATAAGAAGGCAGGATTTTATAGATTGAAAGACGTGTAATCCCATTCCAATTTTGTCTATCTTTACATCAAGGGGAGATTGACAATTGCAAAATTCTTTGTTCCATGTAGGATATACTGAGCAATTCGACCTTCGATGTTAGACTACGTAAGAAATGTGTCTTTCTTATCGGTGATTTGGCCGAGTCTCAATTAGAGGATGGACGTAAAGCAAAGCTTCCATTTATTAGTGATCATGTCTTTCTGAAAGCGGTGGTCAATCTAACATCTTCAGACGATCTTGATCTCCAAGAAAAGGTACTGTTTTATACATGGTATATATTGCCTTCTGTCGAAGGGAATAAGTTTCCGTATCAAGATCTATATTTCTGCAATGTGTCTTTTTATGGTGAATGGACTAAGATGCCAAATCCATGAACAATTAGTGTCATTGATTCTAATTTAAGCATCATATTTTTATCCTATAGGCACTTACGGCAATAAAAAGTCTACTGCAACTTAAATCAATTGAAGCTTCAGTATTCAGAGAACTATGTAATTTGGATAAGGCGTTGGAGATCATGAGGCTGCAATTGCAGCAGTTGTTGGAGGACGAAAGTCGAGCCGACTATGCTAAAGATGTGGAGATCCTTCGCCGAGAGGTGGAGCTGATATTTTACAAGAAGCTGGAAAAGGTACCTCTATCTCAATAGTCGTGTGATCCTGTTTAGGCATTCAAGAGTCTGAAGTCAGTATCTTTACCTCATTTTTCTTAAGTTTCTGTGCTCTAATATTTTGCAGGGAGCTCATGTTCCGACATGATTTGTTCTGGCTGAACTTTACAACTTCAACTCAGAAGAATCAAAACATTTGACCTTTAATGATAATAGATTTGAGGATCCTCAAGATCGTTGTGAAGCCTGCAATGAGCCTTCCCAAATGGCGAAGTTGCAGATGGTGTGCTTTTAAGAAATTGATAGCTTACATACATATCAGGTATAAGAGTTTTGTAGTATTCTTTTTTCCTCAAATACACTACTAACACAGGAGACGAGACTTTGATGAAGAGTGCCAAGGATCTGTAGGAATATATACTCTCTGTTTCAACAGGAACTTGATGTTTACACTTGATTCATGCCCTCTCCCCAAACCTCAAGCTATAAGTTTTGTTCGTGTGAAAGATCTTGCAGTAAAAGCTGCCTTGTTCACTGTATATATCAGCCGCCTTGTCGATTTAGGCACCCTTTAACTTTCCTCCACATGTAATCTTCATTCTACTTTGGATTTCTGGTAATGTGTTTCACTTCTGGATTCCGTAATCCGATTATTGATCACAAGGAGGAAAGAATTTTTGTTTTGATAGAGTTTCTACTTTCTACTAATATTAGGTCATGATCAAGATGGCATATACAGGTTTTGTTCATTTTAAGCTATCCTGGTCATAACATTTGCATATAATGGTAAGTTGCAGTCCTGCAGAACCATCAATCGACATTGGAAGCGACTGTTAGCACTCGACTATACATTGCGACTGTGTACTCTTTGTTGCAGCATTCATGAAACAATTTTACTTGCGGAGTTGGGGATTGAACTCCGGTCGTACCATCCCTTGACAGGCTTAACAATTCAACTAAATGATATTTTGTCCTTGCATAATGGCAGAAGATTGTGGATTTGTGGGAATATTACAAAATCTCGTAAACATGGTCATGGCTTTATTCAAATTAAATTGATGTCATACGTAAACAATTCAAGAGAATATAAAAAGTATTTTTGTAATGCGAACAATTGATTGTTTGATATTTTTCATTTCGAAGTGATCCAAAAGTTAAGACAACCAACAGATATGATACAAATTATTTCATTGCTCACCTGTCTACACCATGTTACTTGGCATATCACTACATATTACTATATGTCACTGTACGTCTACATCTCCATATATCGACATATATATTGATATATGATGATAATGTTAGTACATAAAACCAAGCATGTTTAACATTACATTTTCTTATGTTCAATAATGTATTTCCAACTATATAATGCAACAACTCCTTTGCTTATAGTTTGAGTCGTGATTTGTAAGCCATCATATAGTCACACGAACGTAGAGGTTAAAATTCGAGTTTGTGTGTGTGCGTGTGCGTGTGCGTGTGTGTATTTGAAAATGGAAGGAGTTATTGAAGAGAAAATGGTGGAGAGCAGAGAGTGGTTCGTGGCAGCCTACTCAAGAGATGGTGTACCCTCATCTGATCACCTTAAGATCAGGACAGTGCAGCTATCCTTAGCCGTTGATTCCATTCCAGATGATCATGCAATTATTCAGAGCCTTTGGATCTCCGTAGACCCTTATCTACGGTCAAGAATGACTGGCGTTGAAGATGGTCTTTTTCTTTCCCAATTTGACCTCAACCAAGTAAGTTCCTTTTTTTTTTTTTTATAACTTTAACTTGTGGTGACATACATCAAGTAGTTTTGGTAAAATGATAAAGTAAGTCTTGTGTAATGCGGTCTACGAGTCGAGCAGAGGCCAGCAGGGTCGTGCTTGAGCTTAGTTAGCTGCTTCCTAATTTGGTACCTAATGGTGTAATAATAACGCTATCGTACGTAGGTCGTAAAATCGCAAGGTGTTGGAAAGGTTATACGGTCGAAGGACGAGAAATTTAAGGAAGGGGACATTGTAGTTTGCACAGATATGCCAGTTGCTGAGTTTTGTGTTGTACCCTGCAATGCCCTGCCTATAAAAGTTGATCTTACTTCTGGGATTGACCCAGTTCAGTACATTGCGTTGCTTGGTATGTAATGCCTACCGAATAAGTTTTAACTCGTATATTATTGGTCATTGTACTGATCTTTACGCTTCATTATATTATAAAAATATAAAAAAGAAGGGCATGCAGTTTGCCTAATTGCTATACAAAATGATGTGACTGTGCAGGAATTCCAGGCTTTGCAGCATGGGTTGGCATAGAGCTCATAGGGAAGCCTAAGGCAGGGGAGAATGTGTTTATTTCGGCGGCCGCCGGAGGTGTCGGATTGGCTGCTGGTCAGTTGGCTAAACTCAAAGGTTGCCGGGTCATTGGAAGCACTGGATCTGATGATAAGGTATGTAACAAGAAAGTCCATAGCCTTGTACTCATTAAATTAATCTTTTTTTGTTAAGTGTGTGATAGACAATCCTTCATATTTAAAACTTTTGATTAAGATGGTCTCTTCTTTCAAACTTGCGATTTTAATCTGGTCAAGTTCGATTGTGACTAGCCATAGGCTTAAGCTCATAGCGGATTTTTGTTTTAAATATGCTTGAAACTCTAGATATTAAAGAGTAGTAGTGTTTGAGTTCTATACATAAGTGAAATAGAATCGGAGTAGTAGAGTTTTTCAGTTCGACAATATATTTATGTATATGTAACTTATATTTACAGGTGAGCTTGTTGAAGGAAGAATTCGGGTTTGATGACGCATTCAACTACAAAAATGAATCTAATCTTGATGCTGCTCTAAGCAAGTAATTAATTGGATATTCGATTATTATAATCTTCTAATAGCTCTTAAATTTTTGACATTATAGACCTCTGATATTTGGCTTTTTGATTTGGTTATTTGATTTTGATGACAGATACTTCCCTAGTGGAATTGATATATACTTTGAGAATGTGGGAGGGAAAACCCTTGAGGCCGTACTTAATCACGTCAATGTACATGCACGTATTCCACTCTGTGGCATGATGTCTCAATACAACAAGGTACGTACTTGATGGTACATACTCCGTATTGCTCTACGTACTATACACACTTCTTACAATGATAAATTTTCAGTTCGGAATCTCGATTAGGTCGCAATGAAGCAATGTAAATGTTTATTATGCAAATGTGGCCTATACTCATCTGATTTATAGAGATTTTTTTGTTTCTTTTTGCAATTTTGAGTTGTCATGTATAAGACTACTTGTAGACCAAATGAATGATCTGTTTGCCTTAAAATCAAGTAGAGTTGGTAAACTGCAATGCAAATGAAATATTTACTAATATTTGCAATAGGTGAACAATTCATTTGGTCTAAAAATAGCTTCCAACATGACACCTCAAAACTGTAAAAAGAAACATAAAAATCTCTGAGGTAGTATATGTTAAAGAAACCTTTGATGTGGTCCCTTATTAAAAAAGAATAGTGTATAACCTTCATCCCAACTCAAACGCGTCATCTCCAAAATAGCCCCGTGTTGAGAAGGTGTACACACTAATCGGTTTATCAAAGTTTCAATAAAATTATATAGCGAATCAGATTAGAGTTTTCTCTGACTTGTCATGCAATTTTTTTGGAACTTTAATTAACCAACTAGTGTGTACACCCTTTCTAATATGAGATCGTTTTTTACGTGGGACATTTGAGGTGGAATGGAGGGAGTATATTTTGACTTCTATTCTTGTTTGATGAAGTAGTTGCTTGCTTGCGTGTGATGAGCAAATTACATAGGTTTGGACTGAAAGGGAAGGAATAAGAAATCTGTTGAACATGGTGGGCAAGGAGGTTCATATGCAAGGCTTCATGTTACGTTCATACTCGACTCGATTCGGAGAATTTATAAAGGACATGGGAGGTTATTTGAAGGACAAAAAGATTGCCTCAAAGCTTAAAATCTACAAAGGGATTGAGGGCTTCTTAAATAGCATGGAATCTCTATTCTCAAGCACCAACGTCGGCAAGGTCATACTTGAAGTTCAAGCTTAATATTTGTCGAGTATCAGTCAATATGCTTGTGTGCCTTCAAATGTTGCACTAATAACGTTTTGTTCAATTTGAATGAATGCACTTCTAGTATCTTTCAAAAATCTCAAATAGTTCTTTATATTTTATTGAATAAAGTATATACTCGTGGTTTTAAATGTTTTTACTCTGTGTCAAGACAACCATAGACTTAATTCATCTTGATATTGTAAAGTACCCAAACTGGCACGATGCACGTTCTTGACGTGTGCTGCAGATTTGTAGCGGCAAATACGTTATTAAAAGAAAAATAATAATAATAATAATAAGACTTTCCCACTGGCCAGGTTGTTTTTTTTTTTTAGAATGAAAGAGAGTAACTTGGGAGGGCTTGGTATTAGATCGGCTAGGTTTAATGAATAATGAACTTAGTTTTGATGAACAAGTTCTGTTGGTCCCTTCATTCTAAGAAGAACTTGGCCCTCATACGTCTTTTATAACAAATATATTAAAGGTCGCGATGAACCACTAACTTTTAAAAAGGGTTCTTACATTTGGCAGAATGTGGGGAAATGTTGGGATCTGTTTAAAGAGAGTGCAGAGTGGGCTATTGGCACGAGGGTTTCGATTGATTTTCGGGATGACAATTGGTGTGGTGTCGGTCCTTTGCATAGTAAATTCACTGGTCCCCTACCTTCCTCTTTTTGCGATGTGTCTGTTAGTGATTTTAGAGAGAATGTTGACTTAATTGATTGCTCCTTGTTTTTTTTTATTTGGAAAATGTCATTCAGGGTGCACTGATACCTTATGCTGGTACGGATCTTATGTGTACTAACTTAGCTAATGAATTATTTTTAATACCACTACTATTTATGAAAACCTTTGGAAAAAGAATAACCACGGTTGTTGTGACAAGTTTTGGAGGAAAATTTGGGATTTGAGATGTCCTACTCGAGTTAATTTTTTCATGTGGCTTTTGAAAGGGAACAAACAGGGCTAATTTAGCTTATAGGAACATTTCAATCCCTCATTCCTGTCCTTTTTGCCAAAGTCTCAGTGAGAGTATTCTCCACCTCTTCCGAGACTGTCCCCGTGCTAAGGAAGTTTGGGAACCGCTGAACTTGGACCCGAACTGATTTCAAATGGAGACTAATAATTGATTAGAACATAATTTAAACCATACTAGTGATGCAACCTGACCTGCAACCTTTAGCCTAGCTTGTTGGCTGTCAACAAGAGATACAACAGGGTAGCCGATCATATGGCGAGGGCAGCGAGAGCGACTCTTCCTCCGATCGCTATAAGGACTATTGAAGACTTGGAGTTTGTAGAAGTGGGGATTACTGACATCCCGGGCATCTCCACCTTTTTTGGTGATGACTTTATCATTTTGCCTAGAGGAGTAATAGATGGTAGTTAATTTGGCTTATCTCGTCTTTGTACCAAAAAAAAAAAGGGAGTTCCCGTTCCACCCTAGATTGTCCTTACGAAGAAGGACAAGAAAAGTATGATGGGGAAAACCATCGGCAGAAGAATTGGCTGCCAGATTCCGCAACTAGAAGAAGGTTCACTTTGGGATCACCATGGTCCGTTGTGGGGATGAACGCTATATATTTAGAATGTGGTAATTGGTAAATAACTTGATTTTAGTGCATCCTTTTCACCGGTTTCACTTTGCTCATTACTAAGTATCTCGGTATATTGAGTTTAGTTTCTTTTTCGTAGTAGTGGTTTAATTTAGTGTAGTTATAGTTTTGTATTTGTCAGCGTACTCTCGCATTAGATCCCCCGCCATTAGAGGGAGCTAATTGCTCACCATATATTTTTACCTTTAAAAAAAAAAAACTTTCGCCGTAAAAGAGAAGGGCGATGTTGATCTCCTTCACATAAAAGTAGGAATCTACAAATATCCGGGGGGTCTCAAGATATTAGATTTTAAATCCAAGTGAACATAAAAGGGGATGTAGCTCAGATGGTAGAGCGCTCGCTTAGCATGCGAGAGGTACGGGGATCGATACCCCGCATCTCCATCTTTTGTTTGTAGAGTAGAGTGCCGCCAAAAGTTTTCCTAAACCAATTGGGCGGTGGCAAGATTTCGCAATTTTGTACTTCGTAATATTCCATTTACTGCTTGAGATCGGAATCCTAACAATAATCGATAATGGTTTACTAATCCAGGTCGAAGTTAGGTTGGTTTAATCAAAGAATGTACCGACAATTTGACAATTTGAAGCGCAAGAAACCAAACTGTCCTCGTTTCGTTGAGATTATAATTAAGTTCGAACGCAGTCATGGTTCCTCCAAAGGGCTCTAAGAGAAGAGTTTCGCGCAATGAAGTAGAAGACGATAGTAACAAATCATCCAAGAAGGAAAAGCAGAGAAGAGATTGATAATGCTAAGCTTCCTGAAGATATGGTACAGAAGATTACAAGCATGCAAGGCGAACAAAGTCGTGATAAGAAGCCTGAGTTGATCATGACGAAGACTCTATTCGCGTCAGATACAGCCCCTCAACAAGAGCGACTACAAATCCCGCGAGGGTCTTTGAACAAATTCGACTTTGTTAATGATGAAGAACAAAGAATACTTCATCAAGGAACAGGGTGCATACCTGTGTTGGTCTTGTGTTTTCAGCAAGACGGAAAACAGATAAGAGAGTCACATATGGTTCTTGGAAGAGTACCTACACCCAAGCCGGCACAGACACAAGTCAAGTGGCATTACAGGCTGCGAACTAACTGGAAACACATAGTAACCTCAAGTGAATTGAAAAAGGACGATACGGTTCAATTGTGGTCGTTTAGGTATGATACCGAAAACGCTAAAGAGAAGCTTGGGTTTGTCGTTCTCAAGGTTGATAAGAAGCAGCCAAGCAATGCTGTTAGTTCGGGGTCATGTTGGTTAGAGCCTAGTTTTGTTTTTGTAACAATTTCATACGAAAAGTTTTGCAAAGTAACTGGTCAAGAAAACTCAAGACCCGTACAAAAAAAGGAAACTTAAACAATGAATATTTGGTTAATTGTCTAAATTTGCTGTTCAAAGTTTTTAACCACACATACATGCTCTTAGAATAGCGTCGAGATCCTGTCAGTTCAGCAGAATCTAAGTAGAATGATGCCTAGACTCTACAAAAACAGAATGCCGCAACTGATAGCAAAATGTACACGTAACAGGAACATTAAACCTGTACAGTGAGCATCTGAGTGCTCCAAAAACCTTTTAACGGTAAAGGGCAAAATCTACACAGATTTGAATCTAGCAAAAACGGAATGATGGTGGCAGCAATCTTGATATCAGCAAATGCTACCAGAACGCACTTGGGCGATTGTTTTTGTATGAGCTCCCTACGAATTATACACAATTGCAACCTGCAGATGACCAAATACATTATCAATTACAGTAATGTAGCTGATTGCAGTAAAATAAGCGTAATACAGTAGAAAACAGATAACTAGTTACATGACATTGATCTTTCATATGCTGGTAATGGAACTCGTGCAAAAAGGTAAAAACAGGCAGAACAGCTGCATATGAAATGAGCAGGAACATGTATGGCATGACATAACCTACAGCTTCTTCAAGCTAACTGAAGATAGTTATAATGGACATACACCGTAACATCTAGAGTGAAAGGAAATACTTACCAAAAAGAAATCAAAAGTTGAATGGTTGGTTAGGTCAACGACTTGGCCAAGGTTGTGAAAGTGAAGTAGCTGAAGTCGAAGCCGTTAAGCCTTGCTTGCCATTTATAGCAGCTTGGAGGACCTTGTACTGCTCATAAACAGAATCCTGGAGTATGTGTGCATAAGTTGACTTAGCCTGCATTAAGCCAACCACGAAGTCCAACATTGATTCAGATTTTGACATGAACAATATACAGGAGAGACAATCAGTAAAAGATGCAATTCAAACATAACCAACCTCTTCCTCATCTATGCAGCGAAGAGAAACATCGTGGTAGTTGACCTCAGGTGCTGCAGATATTCCAACTCCATGAAAGGACATAAGTCTTTTTTCCCCAATTTCTTTTTCAACCTGAACAAAATAGGGGGATTAGGACCATTCGAGTCCGTACATGTAAAAATCAGACTCGTAAAAACAGAAAAATGATACCTGTTGTGGAGGGGGCATTATGTCATAACATAAAATGGATAATGGGTAGATATGCCCAGGTACACCAGCATGCTCCACAAGCCTTCTCATATTATCCACCGCAGAGATATCAAAAGGTGCCTGGGCCCATAAAAATGTTAGCCTAACCCAAAAATAAGCAGGAATACAGGTAAAAATTAAGGTTCCTTGATTAACTAGCAGTAGCCACTAGGCAAAAGCCAGACTGTTATATCTGGTATGATCCATGTTATTGAAACACAACATACACAAATGCCTCCTGCACTGTTTCAATTATGTTATATTATTTTCATGGTAAGTATCAGAACAAGACGTATACAAGGCCCCCTACAGTCTCACAAGGTAATAAGGTTCCACACAATTTGAAAGCCCTTCTGTCGAGAAAAGGCTATTTGTTACTGCTCTATTTGTTTGAGAAAATTAATTAAAAGCAATTATTAGCACAAGTGTATCAGAAGTCTCTAGAGAAGACACGCTCTCATAAAAACTTTCTGGCCAATACTTACCGGGTGCCATTCATTAGAGACGGGATCTGGGCGATCTCTTCCACCACTTGGTGCAATCCAGACAACTTGTGAACCACCTCTGGATACCAAAAAAAAAAAAAAGAAAAAAAGAAAAAGAAAAAGATGATCACCAAAAGCAAAAGGGAATACAGGGGGGGTAAGATGAGCTAAGGTGAAGAAAATACCTAGATCAACAAGCAAAAAAATCAATGTTCTAATATGGAAAACAAAATTTGATCAGTAGCACTGATATTATCCATCCAAACTTCATGCATCACAACGGGCGTAAGTCATCACAAATCATTAGGTACTTTTTCTTTTTGGGGAGGGGGGTGTTGTTCAACTTATCTCCCTAACCGGGTTTAGAATAGCTGAAGAAGCAAAACCTTGTCATATTTCCCTGCGAGTGAGCTAGAATAAGCTAAGAAGCAACATCTACAAACATACTTAAGGATCTAAAGTGAGTTACAGATAGGAAGAATACAGACAGCCAATAGGTAATACGTAGAATTACATGCTCAATTTGGACAACAGAGTAACATTCATACACCAGCATCTTGAGCAGAGGTTAGATGATTCCAGATCAATGATGTAGTTGAATTCAGAAACAATTGTTACCTTAAAAGCAAGACCATCTCTTTCAAACTCCTCGTATTAGCTCTTCTCTTCATGTCAACAAGCTCAGGATCATCATTCATGTGCTTTTTAGAGTATACACAAAGAAGGTTCCTGTGGCAAGACACAATCAATTATATAAGAGAACTCATCACAAAGAAAGAAGAACTTTTTTACCCAGACAAGTGAGGGATGGCGACTCATTCACCTCCCCATGCTAAATGGCTTGCATAAAGGATCAGTTATAACTCGGTCTCCTGCTACATAAACCTGTAATAAACAGTATTTACACTTTCCCCATGTAAGCGTCAGAAGCCAAACTACATGAACTGCAAATCACGTATTTGACAAATAGCTTATCAACGTCACCAGGTCCTCTGCAAGATGTGGGTTTGTTTCCTCTATCAGCAATGCAATAACAGCAGGATCTGCTTCAGTTTGATGGTTGGACATCAAGATAATGTTGTGCCCCTGCATAGTCAAACAGTTGTGTCTATCTATTCAGTCCAAGATTTAACTTTTGACAGTTATGACTATCTATTCAGTGCCAAGCTTCGCTATTTTCAACTATTTCTCCATCAAGACGCTAATGGGTTTGTAATTTTACAACGTGCACACAGCATCCTGAATTGCACTCTCATTTTACGTTTATCAGTAACAGGATCTATGGAAAGAATATGAGTAACACATAAAATTTGAGTATGAAGTACTCCACTATACAAAGGAAACAACCAACCATGGCAAGAGATACCAAAATGACATCAAAGCAAGTTGTGGAAAAAAATAAACAATTCTTACCAGACAAGATAATATACAGAGTAACAAGCGATACCATCTTTTTGCTAACGAAAAAACCATCAGACCATGAGCGAAATTTATGAATGTTAACTTCTGCTTTCCCCTCCCAAGTCCCAACTCTACCCCCAAAAATTACACAAAATTAAATGGTAGAGGTTTGGGACAAACAAACATCCTTGGTACACCAATCCAACAAAGAAGAGAGCACGCGAGATTGGATACCTGCCGACGCTTCTCCTCCATCTCATTAAAAATCGCAACATTTCCAACATATGAAGATCTGAGAAAAAAAACAACGAAAGCAAGGTTGATTCTATGATCATGTACATAAAATTAGGTAAACCCAAAAATTTCACAGCTTCATATACTTGCACTACATCAAACCCCCAGTAAGTTCCTTCGACAATATTACACAGCAGATTAACCCAAACATTAACAATGCGACAAGAACAGAAGCAAACACCGCATCAGCATGCAACCAACTTAGGCAGGGCTGTGAGTGTTACGGACGGCTCAGATAAAAGCAATAATATCCATAAGAAGTAGGTTATCTTTGCATTACCCAGATTAATACACGAACATATTGCAAGTTGAACCCATTTACTAAAGGTGGGTAGCTTTACAGTTTGAATTGCTTGCCACTCATGTTGAGAACTGATACTGCAATTTGAGTTAAACCCTCAACATCGTCCTTTTTTTTTTTTTCGTGAGGGCCATAATATAACCCTTAACAAGTGATTTTAGTCAGCTGATTTTCTATTTGAGTCCAAGTGTTCTGAAGTGGCAACCCAAATGTCTTCCGATAGAGGAGAGAATCTCCAAACGATGTTAATTAGTTTTGCTTTTTCAACTAACATGGAAACTAAACGTGAAGACAGCAATGAGCAAAGAGGACTAATAATATCTATCCATAATTTTGGGTGATCATCGAATTGAAACGGGAATGCTGTCAGGCACCTATACTCAGCTTTTTACAACTTCGAGTTACATTGCACAACAGATGGACATTATAGTACACAGATCACTAGCCTATAGTTATCTGCAAGGAAGGTTGAAAAATAGACGCGTAAATTACATGATGCTACAATATCAAGTTACAAGCCATATTGCTGTCAGGATTTCTAAAGCTACATCCATGTCACCCTCTCCACTCCTATCGTCCAAGTCTTCTTGCACAATCCTCTACTTATTGAAATCCCTTCATTTTACCAACTTATTTTTTCTTAATTGATGTTTCACTCAGTCTCTGTCTAGCATGGGCATAAAGCCCAGACCACACCAAAGACCACGACCCCCGTAAACCCCCTCCCTCACCTAGCCCCCTCAAAAAATTTAAATATACACGTGGGTAGCTCGCAAACTCAATCAAACAGCGATACTCACTTCACAAGTCTCCTCCCATTTCAATTTGTCTCCTTTTCTGATTTTACTGTTATCCCAATCTATGTTCTGACCAGAGCAGCAGGAGCTACAAAAGCTTTTATTATAGAATGTAGCTTGCAGAATCTTAGCTTTTGGTTAAAAATAGAATCCAATTTGAAGATCAGAATAGTTGAAGTAATAACAAATGCCACCACACAAAATGATGCTAGAGAGGGAGGGGGAAGGCGCTTGTAGACTCACCCAAAATCAACCAATGATCGCACATAATTTTGACCAAATGCATAGTAGTCATAAGGCTCTCTGATAGCTTTGTGATATGGTGGAAATATGAATGGGTCCTGAAAACATTCATAACAATAGTATAAGCAGTAATCCCCAAAGCAATTTGGGATAACTTTTTGGTTTCTTTTTCATTTGGCTAAAGATGACTACGTCCAACATCCAGGAAAGTTGACACAACAATTGACGATTAAAAACTAATGTTAATACCTCCACATCCAAAAATATGAAATCCAACATAGCTCTCATGTTCGATAAGACAATTTCCTCAGCATGGGGAATCTCACTTGATAAGACCTGGAGAAAGGAAGTAGATCAGAACGGTATTGGATCGCAATATATCATACATTCAACTACCATAAAATGGATTCCATAATAGCAATTGAGTAAAGGTTCTTTCAGCTCCTCCAGAAGATCTGTTGTTAACCTAGTCATCAACTATCTAAGATGGTTACTCCTACTCCTAAAATTTATTAAATTTTTCTGCAGCAATATACAAAAGCTACACCCTCACCACTAAAGCGAAAATAGTTCAAGTAAATTTGTGAATCAAGTAAACCATTCATATGAGTCCCTGTTCAATATATCTAACATAAATAATTCATGACCCAGCATGGGAAGGAAGCTACAAGCTGCAACAAAAACATGAGAGATAGATTGAAATTAGAACGATCTACATTCAAAAACACTAGAGCATATTCGGTGGATGGCTCTTTTTACGATTTGACGGCATATTCTTCTAGACGTTGTGAACAATGCATATATGCTCTAACAAAAGAGGTGAAGTGGTGCGGAAAAGAGGTGTAAACATCCCAGCGTAAAAGTTAATCTACCATGCTATACAATGTGTAGTGTGAGATCTAAGAATTTATGATGCAGTTCCTGAAGAGGCCTTATCAAGATTACACTTACTGCATTGCGGTAATTCTCATAGAGTTCCTCCAATGCAGACACAACATTTGAAGGCAGCCTCCCATACTCTGATTCCTTTCTTAACCTAGAAAGTAGCTCTGGTCATATCAAAACGAGGAATTAAATCAGAATGCAAAGCAGCAGAAATTATTGCAGTTGTGAAGAGGGGGGAGGATCATTAATTACAAAACGACTACTTTCAGTCTTACACGCATCATTGTGTAGATATACCTAATTCGGCTAGCACTCAAGTACACAACATATTTCTGAACACAAGGCCATACAAGATTCTGCTAAAGATAAATAATTGAAATCCTTGTGTTGACTGTTGAGACATATCACGAGTCACAATTACAACACGGAAGCATATAAAAACAGAAGGGAACTTTCGAAAGGCTATAAGCAACAAGGACCAAATAAATTTCGTAAAATCCAGAGAGAGTAACATGATACAATTTTGAGCAAAGAAGCCAGACAGAAGGGCAGCCCGGTGCACATTGGCGTCCCCGCTAAGCGAGGGTCCGGGGAAGGGTCCCACCACAAGGGTGTAATGAGGGCAAGCCTTCCCTTGTCAATTTATTTGACAAGAGGCTGCTCCCAAGACTTGGACCCGTGACCTATCGATCACACGGAGCTCAAAAAATCCCAACATCCCGGGTAACTTATAGGAGGTTGAATTTAATCCACCTAGTCCATTGACTCACATAGGCCATAGTGCCATGCCAACATATATATGATACCAACTCTAGAGAGACTAAACACTCTTTGTTCATTTTGAATATATATGATAATGTCATCCTCAAATGCAATGCATATCAGATAAGGTACCCTATATTAGGACTTTCTTCAGGTAAGCTGTGATTTAAGTTTGTGTTGAAGTATTCATTTCTGAATAGAAATACAGCTACAAGGGACTTACCATACAAAACCTCACCGGCACATGGAATCACCAGTCAGTAACACCTCTATAGTTTATACTACTCCCAGTCATTGTCAAACGAAATGAGGTAGAGGGCTCATTATTATAGAACATGATTCATATAGAAAGTACCATATGAAATTTCGGAACAATTAATTCCTACAGCACATGCTCAGATACAAATGTAGGTGGAGTTAACAGGGATTTGAAGAGAGAATATACAAGAGAATATGTAGCAAATGATACGATGGTTTACGTCTTGCCATTTTAAGTTCAATGAAAACTGCCTCATTAACTCTAAGCAAAATGAATTAAACAATAAACCTCAAGGAAACAAGAGTTACCCTCTCCCACATAGTATGTCAAGCCAAATATCTCGAGCTTTAGTATCAATATGAACTGCAACAAGATATCTAAGGCTTTCTTATCAAGGCAGAGGCCAATTGCGATGTATTCCCAATACTACACCAGGAACCACAACGGATTTCAGGACTCTCACATTATTTCCTCAAATAATGCCTCCGACTAAGCAATTTGTCTCTAATAACACTCTTACGATTCTCATCTCTAACAATGTCCACCATGAACTTCCAGAAACATTCTTTTACAAATGAACGGCGGCAAAGCCCTACGCATTCAACAGACTCTACAGAAGTCAGCCATTGGCCAGCGGAGATAGCATAACCTTTAACTCTACGTCTCTACCAGACCTAAATCACAGCATTTAAATTCTAACATCCTACAAATTCACTAAACCACCACATGTTGTATTCCGTATTGAATCACTCAATAACCAGTAATGCTATATACATATATGCATACCGTTTAACGTACTAAAGAGCACTGTCCTAAAGCACACTTGCTTGCTCCTCTCCCACTCTCTTTAACCATAAAACCTAAGTCTCTTTCCGAAGAGAGCGACCACTGCAATTCTTTAATCTCAATCAAGAGTCAATCTACTTCATACAATTAAACAAACAAAGTAACTACATCGAAACAAACATAGGAGTAAGTACTAGAGAAAAGCCGAATTACTTCAGCACTCGTCTACATTCCATTTCAGCAAACTTCTAGACTAATTAACTTTACCAAAACACCTATACTTGTAATCATTACACTCTACTGAAATGAACTTCAACGGAGCATGAACTATACTAAAAAACCGAACGCAACGCAACTACTCAAGAAACTTCAAGATTAAGCCAGCATTCATCTACATTTCACTCCAGCAACAATCAAACTAATTACATGAACAGATGAACGATTATGACACGCGAAATCAACATAATTACATAATTAATCAAAGAAACTTCTAAATTAATTCAACAGTCATTTACATTACTTACCGGCAAATATCACAATAATTAATATCAACAAAATAATCATAAAAATTAACAAAAACATGAAAGATTAGAAAAAATTAGCAAAATAAAAGCGAATTAGAAAGAAATAAACCTTCGCCGGAACGAACGTCGAGAAGAACGCGAGAACGAAGAAGCTGCACATTCTCTCTCCTGACTTCAACCTTCTTATCTTCTTCTTGAAGCGACGAAGAACGTGGAGCAGAATCCGCCATTGATTTGAGCTTGGAAGAGCAGCAACAGAACACCTTACATCCAGCGTAAACATTACGACGTTGCACAGCAACACCGGCGAAAGTAGTCGAAGTAGAAGTAGAAGAAGAGGAAGTTAACAAAGAAGACGAAACCCTATCTTTGAAAACCTCCGCAATCGGCGGCGTAGACGAACGTAAAGACGACAACACCAGCATTTTCGGAGCTTCCTTACTAAAAATAACAAAGAAAAAAGCGGTTACTCTTTACTATATATAGTAAGCGAGGTGGCGGTAGGGACGGAGAGTGGTGGCGGAAATGAGCGGTAATTGGGAGGTTTGAGGAGAATTTGGGATGATGAGGAGTGATTGGAGGTGAGATGTAGTAAAAACACTAAGCACTGCAAGTTGTGGGGAATGGAATGGAGGATGAGGAGAGAGAAAGTGGAGTTGAGTGAGAGAGAAGTTGCACGAGTTGAGACAGTTTAGTTGAGCGGGTCCACACCGGCCTTTTGTACTAATCACCGGCGGTCACGTTTTTGGGGTTGGCGTCACCCCAAATTGGCCGTTTTTCCCAGCTTCTTTGGGATTGGCTTTCACCTTATGGATTGTGGTTCCAAGGATGGTTGGGTACTTGGGTGCGCGTGAAATGTTTGCGGAATCTTCATACATTATCATTAAGAAGAGTATGTAATTGACGTTGCGGAATCGTGTAAAGATGCTTTGTTTTGGCTTAGTGTTTGTGTAATTTTTAATAATAAGAGGAAAATCTGTCGACTTCTAAAATGAGAAAATTTTACCTATTAAGGCTGTGTTTGAAAAAAAAAAAAAAAAAAAAAAAAAACTAATCAATGGTGAATTTAAAACCCAATAAGATTCGTGCCATTTATTGAAGATGCGAAACTATAATTAAGTTAGGATATATTCGTTATCGATAAAACTTTACAGAGTGTCAACCATACATTCTGCTTATCCAAACGCATGAGCGTCACCTCGGTGAGGAAAGGTCTCCTTCACTGTGTTATATAGTTCCTTATTTCTTTACTCTTGGTGACTAATACGGAGTATTAATTAGGATTGTAAATTTCATCTCATGTGAAATTTAATTGGCTTTCGACAAATTTATTTTGATAGAGCAATACATTGCTTTAGTTAGCTATTAAATGCTAGGAACTGTAGAAAGTAGTTGCTTTAATGGCATACTTTAGATGTATCCAACTTCATCGTATTTGATTCCAAGGAACATTGTTGATTTTTTCGTTACCTGTTGTCAACTAGAGTGATGAGGTAAGTAGGAAACGATGGCTTTTGGATATCATTTTGTTTTCAGATTTTCCGCTACTAGTAAGGATTTAAGTTAGGAACATGCATACGAATTTTACATGTCTAAAAATCGAGACAAGTTTGGTTGAAGTAGCTATCTGGTTCCTATTGGTTTTTCTTGATCTCGGTTGAGACGTAGAAGCTCTTTTCAAACAGTATTGTTAATCAAATTATAATAATTTCAATTTCACAAGGCATTTGATATCATCATTACATCCAACTACCTATCTATCAAATTTACTCACATACTTATACATCAACATATCTTTAAATCATCTTAACCTCAATTTCGACAAACTTTTCAAATGGAGTAGTTTTCTCAAACACAAGTTGTTATCAAATCAAAATAGAATGTACTCTATTAGACCTTCTTGTCGATTTTATTACGGATTTAATTGTCCATTTTTCAAAATTTATCTAAATAAATCTCTCTATATAAGTCGACATATCAAATCGATCACCAAAGGCACAAGTACACAACTAGACAAGGAACGTTGTTTAGGCTTACTTACACACTATGACACTAACATAGATTACGTACCAATGTACCATCATTAGAGCAACAAAAATAGGTGAAAAATCTCTATAATTAGGAAAAATATCAAAGTGGGTTTAGTTTAGTTTCAAGGTAGGTGATTTTTTGTTTATGAAATGCAAAAATTGCCAATTTTTTGAGGCCAACTTTCACTTGTAAAACCTCCTCTCTCCAACAATTACATACCACCAAATTTCTTAAAATCCCATTTCTCAAAAGTTCTTCATTACTAATTCATTAGTACTTGTAGAAGTGTGAATCATACTCCACCTGAATTTAGACAAAAGAAGCGAAGGGATGTCTTCAGTTGCATGTGTATCATCCATTTCTTGTACCCCATCAAACTTCAATGAAGGCAGAACCCTCTTCTCCTCTCGCTCCCTTTCTCTTCCTCTTCTTCCTCTTAACAATAGGTATGTTCTATTTTATATCTCCTGTTTTTGTTCTTATATTCAGTATGTTTTTAGTATTTGTTTTCTGGGGTTTACTTATTTTGCATGATTTTGTGTTATTTTATATGGTATGGTATTGATTTTTGGGTTTTTTTTTTTCTGTCGAAATTTATTGGTAGAAGAATAAATTTGATTTTGATTTGGATTGATGTTTTGTGTTTGATAATTGAGATGTTTGATAAGTTTCTGAATATGTAAAAGTTCTGGAATTATGTGGGAATTCGAGCAATGAATGTTGATGATGTTGCATAATTGGGTTGGGAGATAAGTTAACAGTAGGGAAGTTGCTCCAAAGGCGAAATTGGAATGATATTTCAGGAGTTATTTCGATCTATTAACTTTAGATGGAATGGAAAATTATGTTTGCTGATAGTGGAGCTGAGGAAACGAAGCTCTCTCCTCTATAAGGAAGGACTTGGGAATCGAGATTATTGTTTAAGAGGTCCTGCAAGATAATCGAGTGGTGGAATGAAGGAAGTCGAATTATAACACTGTGTTGTCATTGTAGTCATGACTCATGAGAAGGTCTCATGTTTTTGTAGACATAGTGTGGCATTCCTTACTCCCATGTTGTCGGAAAAATGAATGCAGGCGGTGAAGCCATTATTTGACGTCTTGTGTAAAAGATTTTCTAGCCCGTGTTGTTCTAATGAAGGAACCAAGACCATGATGATACTCTTGTAGTTTTTAGTTGTAAACCATGCATATACGATATGATCTTGTCTGAAATTCCATATTTTGTCTCTTTAGTTTGACGTGTTTATTTTGGAGACCTCCTTGTAGTAGTGTTCTTTATGACGGTTCATGATAGATGATCCTCAAACTGTTTTGAAACTAAAGGATTTGTCGTTGTTGTTTAAAAATTTATATGGGAAGAACGTGGCTTTTGCATCTCATAGTTAAGTTGTGGTTTGTTAATCAATCTTAGTGCAATTTGAAAGTGATTTATATCTTAGCCTGCAGGGGGGCCATTTCGATTGTAAATTGCTAGTGGTAGGACTTTATGTAGCCGTAATCTTCAATCTGCTCATATATACATGTATTTCCTTTTAAAATATGAAAGATTGGAAACTTTACATGTGATAATATTGTCATTCTATCCCTTGCCACAGGCTTAAAAGTTGTCGTATAAAATGTACTTATGCGGGAATAGACATAGAGGATGACTCCAGATCTGCTACAATAGATGTTACAGCTAATGTTAAAACAGAAAAGGTAAGAACTTGAAAGAGTAGGTCTTTGTTCTGTCTTGATTCAAGTTGATTCTGTTGCTAAGCTTGACTGTGATTCTCATGGATCCGTTTTTTCTAGTAGCTAGTCGTCCTTGGAGGCAGTGGTTTTGTTGGATCCGCAATATGCAAGGCAGCTGTATCAAAAGGCATAGAGGCTGTAAGTCTAAGCAGGTATGACTCTAAATGATTCCCTAGTTGTTGCCTTCCGTTACTTTTTCTTCCTCAACCTTGGATACTTCATACGCAATGTGTACAAAATTTACATTTATGTATGAAGGTCCTTGGTTGAGAATATCATTGCTTTTTTACGTAAAGTGTTGAGCAAGGAGGCTACATTTACTTAATTAGTTATTTAATTACCTACTTATCCAGAGTCTGAAGGTGTAGTGAATTCTGCAGGTCAGGACGCCCCCGTTCCTCAGAACCTTGGGTAGATCAGGTTTCCTGGTTACCAGGTACGTGTCACTTTGCTCTCTCATTGCTGGCTGAGTAGTGAGTATAAATCTATGGATATCTTTGGGCAGTTTTACGTGTATGGAGGGTACAGATTCTCGCCTTTAATCATCAACCATTTGTGGAGGCATCATGGACTAGATATGTGACAACACTTTTCTTAGAATCTCCTCTTCACTGAATGATTGTAACTCAAATTCAGTGGTTAGGCTATCATTATCTCACTTATGGCTATTTTGGAATAATTGATGAATAGCTGTTGTTTTCAAGTCATAGTATAGAATCTAACCAAGGCGATTTTCAAAAATCTTGATCAGGGGATGTTTTTTATGCAAATTGGGATGAAGTTCTTCTTGGGGCCACTGCTGTTGTTTCAACCATTGGAGGTTTTGGAAATGACGAGCAAATGAAAAGAATAAACGGCGAGGCTAATGTTGTGGCTGTAAATGCTGCAAAAGATTATGGTAACTTTTAATCTTTTAGTCTTCTCATTGATCTCGTCCTGGTGTGAGGAGTTTTATTAGCATTCCTGTTCCCAATTACTTATCAACCTGGTGTGAGGAGTTTCATCTACACCCTTTGTATGCTGTATTAAAGGAGTCGCATTGTCCTTCAAATCATTTTTGGCAGGAATCCCGAAATTTATCTTGATCTCAGTTCATGATTACAATCTGCCGTCCTTCTTGCTTGAGTCTTCCTACTTCACTGGAAAGAGAAAAGCTGAATCAGAGGTTCTTTCAAAGTATCCTAATTCAGGTATATATGAGTTTCTTCTCATGTCACACCTGCCAGTTTTTTTTCCTGGTATAATATGTTGAACGACCCTGCATGGACAACTGAATATGTATATAGATTTGCACTACTGCCCTATGGTATAATAATGGAAAGACATGATGCCTACAGAAAACCATGAATCCTGTATCCTATGGAACACCATTGGCTTGTTCCCTACCCTATATCAGCTTATGGTTGTAGACTTGCCTTCTTGAGACCATTTTACCCTTGCGTCCATTCCTTGGTTGTCCATTATGAGAAAATTCTGTTTTCTTCTAGCTTTCTACAAATGTTAATTTGTGTTGCTTTCAATACATTGCTGTGGTTTGTCTTATAGAATGACTCCTTATATGTCTCCGGAATTTGACAGGCGTTGTTCTAAGGCCAGGCTTCATATATGGTAAAAGAAGGGTGGATGGATTTGAGATCCCGCTTGATTTAGTCGGAGAACCTCTGGAGAAGCTTCTCCGTGCAACACAGAACTTTACCCGACCGTTAAATTCTCTTCCTGCTTCAGACTTGCTTTTGGCCCCTCCCGTTAGTGTGGATGACCTTGCACTCGCTGTTATTAACGCAGTTCGAGATGATGACATGTTCGGTGTTTTTACTATTGATCAAATAAAGCTTGCTGCAGACAATGTAAAGGTGTAAATGTGGTCTGCCCCCCTCAGTATAATAGAAAAAGCCTTGATGTTGAAAAATAGTGCTTAATTGAGCAAATTGTTTGTGTTGCTTGTTAAATACAATGTATATGATCTGATCGCAGGAAACCGTACTCATTTTGTGACGACTTCTATAAAGAGAAACATTAAGTTATATTGAGACATTTGCAACAGCTTGTCAAAGTACACTAATCAGAGTATACCGAAAATGGGTCAAGAAATATGGGCTCTTTACCATTGTTATATCACAGATATACAAGCCTTTGGCTTACTACAGGTAGGTTTACTGTCGAACAAACAAGATGACGGGTGAAATATCAAGCAGTAATACGACAGGGGTTAGCTTAGCAACAAGGATCATCTAAACCATTTTAGCTACTTGTATCCCTGAAATAGTTCATCTAAAACTACGAGTTTTGAGCTAAACACAAAAGCTACTTCCTTCAATGCAGTGTACATTGCGCAGAACTTCCATTGAACACTTCCCTAATCATGGCACTTCTTTGCGAGAGATTTCTCCGTTACATACCTACCATGAAATGAAGCATTCCACATTACTAGAGTCCCATGGGAAGTTGGGAACAAATTGTAAGATAACAGTATTAGCAACGGAGATACAAATGCATACGAAAATGAAGTCATGCACAGCAGCAAAACGGAAAACATGGAGCTCACTAGTCACTATAATTTCAGAAGTCAAACCAGCAAATGTCCAGCTTTAAACAAGGGCAAGGTTTCAAAAGGAAAGCAATGATTTTTAATAGAGAACTACAAAAATGTGCCTCCAATGTGAATAAAGATGGTAAGATATGTTACGGAAACGCATCAATACAGTATGGATTTTTAAACTGCTTTGGGGACTATGAACGGAGTGCACAAGAAACTGGAAATCAATGGATCTGTAAGCTACTTCATTAAGAAGCTACTCTATTACGGAAACAAATTAATCAAGTCAGAAGCTAAATTAGCCTGGGAGATGTGAGATCACCTCATCATTAGCCGATTGCATTTATTAGACATGTACTTGCCTTCACATGAGAAACGGATTGGAAGCTCAAACACACATCATTCTGAATATATATGATCAGTGGCATTGACGACCTTGACTGAGTTTCACATTCCTCCCAAAAACCCTAAAATTTTGACTCAAAAGACTGTTACACTTCAATTTGTTATGGTCCCAGATCTTTAAGTCATGTTTTTCTGAATACCACATGTCCTATTAGACTATTAGTAGAAGTTGATCTACTGCTGCACCCAAGGCAGGGCAGAAAAAAGACAAATGAGCAATCTGGAGACTGCTTATCATTACTGAAATAGGCAGTTGGCCTAAAAATAGGAGTTAAAGACTCAAACACAGACTCATTACTTCATTAGTATAGACTGTGCAGTTTAAGACGTGCGAATTCGAATCAGGAGTGAAACCCATTACTCAAAATTGGTTAGCTAAACTAAATGTCTAAGAGCTGAACATTATCCAAAGTTGAAATCATGGTTGACTGCAGGGATAAGGTATGCAAGTGAATAGTGATGCAGATATCCACAGACAAAAGTGAAGTGATCATAATTCAGAAGAGAAGGAAGGGAAGAGAAGTAGCCTTTTCCAAACTTGAGCATAAAGGAAATGCTACAACACTTACTTGCCAGTGTAAAAACCTGCAGAAAACCAGGCATTGAGAACTGTGCTTAGATCTGTTTCAGTGTCTGCATTTTGTACCACCATATCACACAATTTGTTCTTCTCTGAGCCTGCACCATATAAAAAAGAGCTTAGTATCCAACATGTATATACACATGTGCAGATCAAGCTCTTAGAATATACACTGCGAGCAACATGCAAGAGCAGGAGACAAGGAGAAACCTATATTAATTTGCACCAAGAAGCACTTTCTAATCCCCGCAAGGTCAAATGTGGTCCCATAGAATTACTTTAGCTTATTTCTTTACTTAATTCATTCAGGAATCAGGATGAACTTGTTTTCAATTGACTCCAGATTGTTGCAGGATGTGATTTGGAGTTTTGGATTTTATGACTTCTAATAATATTTTCATCAAAATATATACATCAATAGGACAGAGATTTTCTTTGACAAACGTAGTACAGAACAAAGGCGAGCTAGGCAGCAACTACAGAGGAAGTGAGACTGACCGCCTATATGACATAAGTTCTTGTTGAGAATCATCTGACAGTTCAACACTACCAAAATCTCTTCATCCTTTCCTAGGCTCCTAACAGATGAGCTACATCTTACATACAAATACTGGCGATCCTGCTATTGTGGCCAACTTGAATGGTGAGTCGGTGACCTACAGATCAAGCATGAAACTAGGGGAAACTTTAATGGACTTTGACTTGGCAGTGAAGGGTTATGTAATAATTAATGGAGTTTGTCTATGCTTAAACAATTTAGTCCTTCGCCAAAAATGCCTCAATCTATTACTGAACCCTGACAAATTTCTAATGCATTCACTGATATGTAGTATGAGTAAAAACGCTTAAAAAAGATAAACGAAACAAAATCGCATAAAGGTATACATGACTCTTAACAGACATTACCAGAAGTTTTGTCCATCAATGTGGATAAAGCTTTCTCTGCAGCTCCCAGTGCTGTTGTGAAAAAGTCAACATTTTCAAGTGACGGCTTCGTGTCAAGACCTTTTGTAGAGGGAGGGCCAGCATCAAGAGTGCTGGCAGTAGGGCAAGTTAATGAAGGGCAAGAGGCCACAGAACATTGGCAGGGGCATGCGGAGCAAGACACACATACTGTCCCACCAGGTACTTGACTTGTACACTGATATTCTTGGTTAGCAGAGTCTGTGCCCCATTGCATACCAGAAACAGAGGCTTCACCAGAATATGGATAGGGCTCATTACTGAACTTCTGCATTTTCTGTATAATACTCTGTCTTTGCTCCTCTAATTCATAATACTGTTTGTACAACTGATTGTATTCATCTATTTCTGCAGAGGTGAAGTAGCTTTGGGATTGATCTTGAGGAAGTAAACCATTTGATTCAAGTTCATGTTCTTTGGGAATTTCCGAGTCTGTGACGTCATATTCTTTGACCGTTCCCAAATTTACTGGCTCTCTTACTTCCACTGATATCTCTGAACCATTTTTATTCCCATCAACAACCGTTTCTGGATTACTTCACATAAGAAGAAAGAACGCTGCAGAGTCAGAACATGAAAAGGGTCCAAATATGAAGAAGACGGACCAACCAATAGTGGACTCAAACAAACTTATTAGCACAACATGCAACAAATGGGTATATGACCAAGATTATCCATCGGGTATGTGTATGTCTACCAGTAGATTCCCTCAAACAATATTAAGACATTACGCATCCATTTCACAACACAGTCAATGAAAGTCTGTCCAATGTCCATCCCTCGGTATGGCACACATATCGTTCAGATTGCTGAAAAATGGCCTATTCCATCTATTCAATCGACCCAACTTTGGAAATGGTGAGATCCTAGATCAGCAACGACACTACTTGCCAAGGTGAGTAATTCCAAGTCCTAAGGCCCTAGGTCATGTTTAGTTGGGGATGAGCATGACAATGCAATGAAATGAGATTTAGTACAAAAACGTGGAAAGTGAGTGAGAGAAGATGTAATGAAAATTACATGGGTTCAAGTTGAACAATGGTGAGGAACTAAGGATCGAGGTTAGCCTAGTGGTTAGGAACTCAACTTGGGGTTGTCCCGGGTACAAATCCTTATATCCCCACCCTGCAGCATTAGCTGCTCCTTTGTACCGGAAAAAAAAAAAAAAAAAAAAAAAAAAAAAAAAAAAAAAAAAAAACAAAAGGTTGAACAATGGTAATTACCATTGTTTCATGAAGATGTCATTACATGCTAATGAGGATAACACCCAACCCCCCTCACTCTCGGTAGTAATGGTGATTACATTACACCCTTCCAACCAAACAAGCCCCTAATCTCTATGGGAAGTTCCCAAATTACCAAACTCGGACTTGAGAAATGCCAAAACTTGTTAGCAAACCAAAACACATTGCAGGAGATCAGATACATATACATAAACCACTATATAACCACCACTAACAACAACAACAACAACAACCAAACCTTGTTCCCAAAATGTTTTGGGGTCGGCTAACATGAATCGTCATATGTAACCGTCTTGCGGAGGCCACTATATTATACACATTCATGTAGTGCATTGGGCACTAAGACTACATTTAAAGTCTTACTCGCAAATGATTTCGGGTCGGCTAAAGTGAACCTAACTTAGTTTCCTTACAATAGCTAGGAGCACAATTACACATACAATCACATAAATTCTAGTACTTGCTCAACAATATAATTTCATGGGTTATCATTCTCAGGAAAACAAAAATCTTAGGGAAAAAAATAACCTTTTATCATTTTGAGGAAAATCAGCAATTGTAGGTGAACAAACTTCGTACCCTTTTCCGTGCATTTTCTGCTCCATTAATCGAGATACCCAAAAATTAATTAATCAAAAAAGTAATTAAATTTAGGAATTAGGAGCAAAAATTAGTCGAAAATAAAAAAAGAGGAAAAAATACCTTGTACTTTAAAATAGCTTGATCGAAAGCAGTAACAATGGCAGAATCGTCCAATAATTTTTCTTCATCCCCCATTGTTAATGCTTGTTTAATTTGTTGGAAATTTCTCCACTGAATTTTGGCTGTCAGTATGATTTTGCGGAAACAGCACGGAGTAGATTATAGAAGAAGCCTTTTCCCGCTGTGTTTTACCCATGTTAATTGGACTAGGCCCAATTGGGTACCTTAAAAGAGCCCCATAAGACCCAAATTTCCTTTGTCGTGGGTAACTGGGTCGGTTTAGCCTGGATCGGGTCGGGTTCGTGATACCGATTTTACATTTACTATGTCAAATTTTTCCGGAAAATTCTCGTGGTACCCTCAAAATTTGACTGATTGCACATGGTACCGAACTGAGCAAATTTGTACACGTGGTATACCTGAGAGGCTGAGAGAACTACTTTATGCACATGTTACCCAAATAGTAAATTTCGTTAGATTTTTTTGTTAAGTGATGATGTGTTAGTTATTGTTTAGATAAATTAGTTAATTAAAGTTACTAATTAAATATTAGTGATGATTTTCCATTTTATTAAAAAATCAAATTTTAGACTATTTTAAACAAATCCATAAATATTTTCATGAACAAAAAAAAAACGAAATATGACTAGTCAAAAACTGCAAAAAAAAAAAAAAAAAAAAAAAAAAAAAAAAAAAAAACTAATCTAATATATGAAGAGCATAGAGAGAGTCCATCATTTGAGAAATACTGAGAGAGTTTAGTGTATGGTGAAAGAGCAATAAAGAGAGTTCATTATTTGAGAAATACTTAAAGAGTTTAGTGTGTGGTGAAAGAACAAAATAGGGAGTCCAACATTTGAGAGATACTCAAATAGTTTAATGTATGGTGAAAGAGCGAAAAATGATTTAATTATTAACAATTCACACAGAAATTCTCATTTTCGTGAAACTCTCACATAAAGCTATATTATAGAAACACGGTACGATTGATCATACAATTGATTATGTGTATCAGAAACTTTTGAAACATATATCATTTTATTTGATTCAAAATGTATTTCAATTTGAGATCCATTTATACATTTTCCGACATGCAGCTTAGTTTTTTAAATCGACTTTATATACTATATTTATTAAAAAAATAGATATTTTGTAAGAGTATAAATAAGAAATGTTGTTGTATAATTTAAACATGAGCAGTCTAGACAACTGCGCGTTTTTTTTTAATTGATCAATATTTTAAAATAGCAACATCACAACAATTGTGATAGATTATTTTAATTGAAATGATAGCATAGTTGGTTATAAACATAAAAATTATTAAGAATGATATAATATTTGAACCGTGCAAAGCACGGGCTAAAATGAGAAGTGTTAGTTTCGTGAGAAGTGAGAAGTAATCTCATCCCTCCATCTCACCTAAATCTAGTGGTCAAAATTAAAATCTAATTAAACGAAAAATAAAAATACATCTCCCCCAATCCCTCACATTTTCTCTCTCCTCTCCTTTCCTGTCTCCCTCACATATATATATAAGATTTTTGAAGAGCCAAGAGAGAGTCCAACAAAAGATAAATACCGAGAGAGTTTAAAAAATGAAAAATACCCACATTTTATTATGAACAACTCAAATGGACAATTATTAATAATCCACATAGAGAATCCTTATTTTCGTGAGACTTTTTAATAAATGTATCTGATAGATTTGCGACATAATCACTTATAACATTGGTTACGTGTATCAGAAAATTTCAAAACATATATCATTAGATTTGTTTCGAAATGTATTTCAATTTGAGGTCCATTTACACATTTTTACGATATGCAAAACAATTCAGTTATTCCGTATACATTTAGTAGAGATTTAAAAAAAAAAAAAAAAAAAAAAAAAAAAAAAAAAAAACCTCAAAGAGAGTCCAAAATAAGAGAAATGGTGAGAGAGTCCAAAGAATGAAAGATTCTCACAACATTTATTAGACAGAGTCCATACTTTCATAAAATTGCAATTTGAAAGTTATTTAAATGTGTCACGACATAATTAGTCCTAACTTTCATTTTGTATATCAGAAAATTAATACATATAACTCATTAAACCTATTTTGAAATTTTAATCTAAATTGAGTTCCATTTTACATATGTTTGATAGGAATGCATTAATCAGTAGTCATCGAAAACATATATCATTATATTTGTTTCGAAATATATCTCAATTTGAGATCCATTTACACATTTTTATGATATGCAAAACAATTTAATTACTCTGTATACATTTAGAAGAGATTTGTTTAAAAAAAAAAAAAAAAAAACCAAAATAAGAGAAATGGTGAGAGAGAGTCCAAAGAATGAAAGATTCTCACAACATTTATTAGCCAGACTATATACTTTCATAAAATTGCAATTTGAAAGTTATTTAAATGTGACACGACATAATTAGTCCTAACTTTCATTTTATATATTAGAAAATTAATACATATAACTCATTAAACCTATTTTGAAATTTAATCTAAAATGAGTTTCATTATACATATGTTTAATAGAAATGCATTAATCAGCAGTTATCTTGCAAAAATGATAGTGGATATTCTTAAACTAATCTCAACAAACAAAATATAAACACTACATCTGACTATCGAAGAAACATGTTCAACGTGGAACTTTTGTATTATAAGAATTATCATACACAATATAATATGTGTACCGTGCAACGCACTCGTGAATGATTTGAAATGGAATTTAAATATCTGTTCATTTTTTTATATATAAAAGAGAGATTTTTGAAGAGCATAGAGAGAGTCCATCATTTGAGAAATACCCAAAGAGTTTAGTGTATGGTGAAAGAGCAAAAAAGAAGAGTCAATCATTTAAGAACTACTTAAAGAGTTTAGTGTATGGTGAAAGAGCAAAGTGAGGAGTCCATCATTAAATAATTACTCAAAGAGTTTAGTTTATGGTGAAAGAGCAAAAAATGAGAGGATAAATAACACAGTTAATTATTAACCATTTACACTATATTATAGAAACACGGTATGATTGATCATACAATTGGTTAGTGTATCAGAAACTTTTGAAACATATATCATTTTATTTTATCTGAAATGAATTTCAATTTGAGATCCATTTATACATTTTCCGATAAGCAATGCTTTATTATAACAATCGAATTTATATACTATATCTATTTAAAAAAAGGGGTGTTTTTGAAGAGTATAGATAAGAAATGTTGTTTGTATAATTTAACCATGAACAATTTAGACAACTTTGTATTTTTTTTATTTTTTAATTGATCAAGATTTTAAAATACATGTAAGCAACATCACAACAATTGGTATGGATTATTTTTATTGAAATGATAGCATAATTTGTTATAAACATAAAAATCATTAAGAATAATATAATTTTTGAATCGTACAACGCACGGGCTTAAAACTAGTGGGAAGATAATTCAGAACATGAGAGAGTACTAATTATTAGTGCAAAAATTATTAATTTTTTTTTTAAATATTTATGATGCTAAAATAGTAATTATAGTGGAAACCAAATTTACATCAAGTCAAAACATGAGAAGTGTCAACAAAATAGTGGAGAAAAAAAAAAAAGCCCTATTTCTCCCCTCCCATGCCCACGCCAGTTTTATGTTGAGGACATACGAAGTAATTTGCATTCTTGTGCCTCTGCTGCCCTGACTTTTTTTTTTTCCTTTCTTCTTTCCCCCTTGCCACATCCTACTTTTGTGGCTAAAAAAGACTTATTTGGAAGATTTCATAAATGAAAAAAAAAAAAAAAAACAAATTTGTTTCCAGAATCCAGCCAATGGCTAACAACCAGCAACCTAACTCTAACGCATAAGATATGACTGCACGCTTTTGTACATTATTTACGTTTCAAGTTCGAAATGTATCCGCGTGAGGAACATATCAATTATCAAAGCATAAAACCGGTTTCAATTACTCGTTAAAAGTTGTGATTTTGAGATGGTTCTTTCAAAACACGCTTTAACCCACGTCAAATTTGTTTTTGAAACCAAATTAAAAAGGACATATATCGGCTATTCCTAACTTCTAACATCACAATTCTTATCCAACCCAGTAGGTGTTGTTTAAATACCTTCAAGTTTCATAGGAATTTTCAATTCTTAGGATGTGAGTCATGTTAGAGTTGTTTGGAAGACCTATTTTGCCAAAAGTGAGCCCAAAGGTGTTGGCATCACGCTAACTAAAGGAAAAAAAATAAGACAGAAAAAGTATACCAAAGTTCAACGGTCTCTTTCCTCAAAAAAAAAAAAAAAAAAAAAAAAAAAAAAAAAAAAAAGTTCAACAGTCTCCATATAGTAGAGCAATATTTCTCGTGAAAAAACAATTGTTCGGTCTCTACTACAAGTAAATTAAACTTATAAGTTATAACCTTTTGTTTAGAGAAACAACACTTTAACCACAAAATTGACCCTTAATGATCGTTCTAATTAATCTCTACGTCTCCTGCAAGCTTTTTACTTATAAGTCGTTATATCATAAATTAGTCAGCAACGAACAACTTGCAATCTTGCATGTCTTAACAGAAAGAGCAATTCCAGATGTGTTGCTCAATCCCTCTGCCTCCTTGTTTGTACACCCGTAAACGGCTCCTATATTCATGATCTCCTTGCTTCAATGGTGATTTAACCGGATATAATACGTTAACCCGAAATACTCCCTTCCTCGTTTCCATTCGTTATTTTTTTTATTACTTTAACAATGTTGTTTGAGGTTATACTCTTTAACATTAATTGCTATACTTATAATTAATACTACGTTAATTATATGTTGAGTTACTGAAGTGGTAGCTTTATTGCTACAATTCATGCCTTGCAGACAATTTTTCTATGTCGTTTTTATTCCCATTTGTTATAGAAAAATGATAATCTAACCACAATTGGTCATTTGGTTGACAATTTGCCAATTTGACATGGAGATCAGACAAAGATTATTGCTTTGTGGAGTGCTTCGCGACTAACAACGGTCCTTTATTGTACTATACTTATCTAGCATGATCATATGTATACTATAAGGAAAATACTAGGAGTTTATATGTAGACGAATTAGAAAGTGTCTAAATTGAGTTCAATTTGTAGTAGATATAAAATATGATGTGTAATAAATTTTCTAGCACCAATTTGGAAATATTTAAGTTTAAGGAAATGACAAAAAATTAAGGAGTAGTGATTTTGAAAACAAATCAAATTATATATTATTTCCATTAATAGATTCACAATATTTTTGATTTACTATTAGTGACATAAATTTATTATAAATTTATAAAATTTACTGCACAATCAAATTAATTATTACTATCGACCAAATTTTTTTTACTACACTTGGTGTATGGATTAAATTATAGACAATTTTCTTTGCGTCTATATGTAGACTCGTAGGATGATCCATACTATAAATACTACTTTGATTCCTCAATCCGAGTTTAAACACCCAATATATGCACCACTAATCGGTTAATTAAAATTCTAGAGAAATTGTATGAATTTTTGGTAAATTATACCGTGCTCACAGTAGCACAAAGAGCATGGTGGTCATTTTCACAATAGAGAAGTAGAGACCACACTTGAATGAATATAAATTTTTTTTAAGTGTGGTCTCTACTCATCTATTGTGAGAGGGATCACCATGCTCCTTGTGCTCCCGAGAGCATGGTATAAACATTGTGAATTTTTTGTTAACCCTATTATCTAACTTGGTATGTAATTTTTTTGAACCTTTTATTAATCGATTAGTGTGTACATTTTCTCAATAAAGGGCATTACAAAAATGGGATGTTTAAACTCGAACCAAGAAACTAGTGGGTATACATAAAGTTGGACTAACAAAAATTATTTTTATCAATAATTTTACACTCCTCAATTTAATCATTTGGTAAAATGCTTCAATCTGATACACGGAATTGTGACGCTTCAGGAATTGGTTTGCATGTGTGAGTTATGTTTGTGAATGAAGTACACACAGGAAAAAGAAAAAATCTTATTGAAAGTTGCATGATAAGGTTGTTAAACCATATATAATTTAATATATTCATAATTAGTTTAGAAAGAGAAACTACGGCATGGAATTGGCCTCATGCCAAAGGGGAGTTGTTCAACTTGTACGGGGACATCCACTCAAACGGCAAATTACAAAAAATTTAGTTTCGATATGCTATGTTGGAGTAAGGGAGATTTTAAGCTTATTTTTTAAGCTAAAGAAAAATCTATCATTTATTCATTTATCATTGTTTCTCTTTTTCTTATTGATATTTTTAAGTTGAGCAAAGTGACCTGCCAATAAGCTACCCCCTCCATAAAATTATACATTTCTCACATTTATTCGTCAATATCTCATAAGATATATTAGTAAAAATTATGAAACTATACTTGCATTAATGTATTTTTCGATAAGAATCCAACGACATACGTTTCATAATTTTTCGACTTGTATTTTTCTCCAAAATCTCAAGTCAAACCCTCACCTCATAATCCGAAAACGTCATATATTTATTTATGTAGGGAGTATTAGTTAAGAATCTATTACTCTAAAATGGTGTATGCAATTAAGTGTTCATTGCTAATCAACTACTCATTACATATATAGCGTTGGCCTGGACTAGAGCTGGCCATCTGGCCCTAACAACCCTATCTCGTCCCGTCCTGACCCGACCCTGGTCAAACCCGAGCTTCGCCCAACCCGGCCCTAACTCTCCTAACTAACACTGTTTGTAGAAGGGTCGGGTTAGGGTTGAGTTTTTCGAACCCTGACCCTGGTCAAACTTGGCTCTAACCCTGGTCCTAACTGTAACACCCCATAATTTATGGGAAATTAAATAATTAGGGGTGTTACGTTTTATTATATATACGATTACTTAGTTAAAGTTTTATTGGAATTCAATTAAGTTATTATGGGATTTCTAATTACACAATCCTTTCAAGAGTATTCGCTTATTACTTATCTGGATTTGGATCAGGTTTGTGGATCAGTCAACTAGTTAAGCCCAAGCCCGGGTCTACCCTCACACTATTTTATGTAAAAAAAAAAACCATTCCCTTCATTCCCCTCAATCTTTTCGGCACCTTCCTCTCCCTATCTCTCATTTTCGTAGCCTCCTCCCGCATAAGTTCTCACCACAACTGCGTCAACTTCAAACACACGCAACTCTCAGATACGATCTCTGATTAGAACGTGATTTATGGCGTTAGGACCGTGCTTTCGATAAGAATTCATAGACATGTAGATCATGCCAAGCTTCCACCGGATGCTCCCAGTGGAGGTGTTTTAGTGGAGTTGTATCTATCTACCTGAGAACTGTTCCGCCCCTCAGTATTTTGATGATTACCATTGACTCCTCAGTTATTTTACGACAAGATTTATGGAGATGTTCCTAACTCTATTTGTGACAACATATCCAAAATTTGTAAGATTTAGGTTTGTGTATCAAAAGTTATATTATAATTCTTGGGTAAACCCTAATTCATGGTTATGGTTCAGTATGAAATTTATTCCCGTTGATCCGCTTGGAGTTTGTGGACGAAATTTGAAGGAGAAGTTCCTGACTTAATATTTTATAACATTTTTAAATTTGGTAATCAACCCATTTCTTAATCGCCAGTTATGCCTATTTCTTTGCTACTGCCCTGATTTGGGTTCTTACTCAATTAGTGTCGTTTGTGGTTGTGTAGTTTGTAATTAGGCTTGATGGATATGATTCATGACTTAAGGAATTGGTTATGATTGATTATGGAAAAAGATGATGTTAGAGTAAAAAGGAGAAATGGATTAGCGTTTAAGGTAAAAACGTTACTACCCTAAACTTGAGCATATTCCTTTTGTCAACCTCACGAGCTTTCATTTATTGATTCATGCTTTATATTGAATTCCTATCAATGATCATTTATATTCTTTATATCCATACTTTTATATTGCCCTTTTATGGCTAAGTTATTCATTATCGTTGAATTTATCTTTCATTGCTTCCGGCTATGGCCGTTTATAGATTGAATGCGCAAGCAAATGAATAATGTACTTAAAGATTGAAAAGTTAACTGCGGATCCATCTAGAGGGACGGACTTTGCGCCGTCACCATGTCCTATGGACATGATTTGTTTACAACCTTTTATCAAGGTACATTTTCTAGGTTGGAGATCAGCTACCAACCTTCTAATTGACTTCCTCCTAGAGGTGGTTTCGTCCTACCGGCCCTCTAGCGAGGGGTATGCACACTCGAGTCTTTAGGGTAGTCTTACTGTAACTCTAGATATGGGATGGCTTGGGGTACGACCCTTGTCCATGCTAAGGACCTGACGAAGGCCCTATACGATTACTAAGAAAAGAATACTTGAAAGCAAATAATACACATAGTAACTCCATGACCGTGGTGGAAGTTGTGCTTCTGCACTCCACACGGGTCGTGCACGACTCCACATGAGTCGTGTACTCTCTCTTGCGTAGGTTTGTCTATTCTTTGTTAGCTACGCGCCAGTAAGACGCGTATCTTATTCGTTTACATTCCTTAAACTTCTTACTCAGCATGTGCAGACGTTCTTTGTTTTGGGTTGTGTCCCTACCCTATTTTGGGGGCATGTGTCATCCTTTAATTGCGCAATTGACATGTTGTAGATTGAGATGCATTATATGGTTGAAGGGTCAGTGCATGTTGGGCATTTGTTACAAAATCATCAAGCATTTACATTGGGAAAGATTTGCAGTTTATATTTTTGGTTTGACTTTTGATTTGTAGACTCGGCTAGAAGTCTCCCGTTGTCATTTGTTCTTTTGGATTATTTTGTTATGAAGTTTGTTTTAAATTAGCCTTGTCGTTGACTTGGTAGTTAGCGGCGGCATAACAATTCTTTATTTTTATACTTAAAGATAGAGAAAATTTAGGGTTGTTACACTAACCCTGACCTGCCACTTGTTAAAAAAAAATTAGTCGTATCCTAAGTTCCTAACTATCATAAGTGTACCAAATATTGATATCTTATACTATATATTAAAAGCTGTGTTAGAGGCAACGACCACGTTCACCGGCTTTAGTTAGGCCATCTGCCATGCCACGTGACATGTCTCTTTAATTTTCACATAAAAAAATTCATTTAAAAATATATTTTATGGTAAAGAATGTAGATGAACATTTCATCTTTGGTAATAAATAAGTGACTTTTTCCATATAAAAAAATTCACAATATATTTTTATTATAAAAAATTGGTAATTACTATTAATTGATTTCATCTTTACTTTATTATTTTGTATCTTCCTTAGTACTTATTTAAACTGAAATCACATTATCTATAATAAAAGTGAAAATTTTATAAATTTATAATATTAATTGATATAAGTATTTGTTCACAATGAAATAAAATGATAAAATTTATTTCGGGCATAGCCCCGGGTAGTATACTAGTTATTGCATCTATGCTAATTAAGAGCAAACACTTTTATATTTTTATTATTTTATAGAATTAAAAAAAAAATAGCATGTAAATGGACAAATCTAACCCTGATTTGCCTTGACCCTAACCCTAGTCAAACTCTGCCATAGCCCGGTCAAACCCTGCATGATTAGGGCTATGTATGGTTGAGATTTTCCAACCCTGACCCTAGTGGGTAGGGCTAGGGCCAGGGTTGGAAGTTTTCAACACCGGCTAGAACGAGCTCGGCCCTAGCTCAGCTCAACGAACTCAGCCCGTGGCCAGCTCTAACCTGGACCGTGGCAGTATGTATGGCACCATGCGCAACATACTTATAGAAGTAGACGAATTAATAAAGCAAAATGACCACGAGTCCAATGAACCTATTATTCCTTCCTAAAATCAATTACACATATCTGAAAAATCCACAACAGTTAATGTGCTCATCCTTTAGCTTATTACTACGGAT